>JAUBNY010000168.1:1352382-1367311 GCA_032275445.1 Crypturellus soui | reverse complement strand
AGCTTTCA
Source organism: Crypturellus soui (assembly GCA_032275445.1). NCBI lineage: Eukaryota > Metazoa > Chordata > Aves > Tinamiformes > Tinamidae > Crypturellus > Crypturellus soui. The sequence goes on along the minus strand of JAUBNY010000168.1, from coordinate 1,367,303 downwards.
GCTGGAGCAATTTATGGAATTGCACATTCGCTGCACGAATACCTACAATATCTCCCTCTATATAAACCTTGCTCCTCATGCGAGACTTAGGAGGACCCAGCAATTTACAGCTTGCTTTTTAAAAGCAAAAACTAAAACAATATCTAAGAGTAAGTCTGCTTCAGCTACAGAAGATAGAGTAACACCAGTTCTAAAAAAGAGTAAGAATACAGACAATTTCAGTGTCTAACATCAGTATTTTTACACACAGCCCCAGGAAAACATACAGAATTTCTAGATCTTTGCAAGTAAAAGCAGGGATCATCACGCAGCGAATACAGAGATGTTAAAAGTATTTATGGGGTAGGTGTACTCAGTGCCCCCTTCCCATTACTGCTACCCAGCAGGTCCAAGATAAAGTTTAATGCCACTTTTAAAGATTTCCAAGTGATTGCACTGCATTAAAAGTCACCAGCGTTATATTAATATAACAACTTATATATGTAAGTAATTCCCAGCATAAGTAAAATAATGAGGAAAGAAAACTCACAAGCTTTTATAATTTAATGAATACCAGAGAAATATGCCTTGTTCTCCAAGTAAGCAATTTTGCAAGCAAAAAAAAAAAAAAAAAAAGGAATTCCAGGCAAAATTAATCAGGATATTCATCTCGTAAGACAGAATACCAGCTCACATGTAATGACAGCCAAATTTCTAGTATTTGGTCCTTGTAGGATTTTTGATAGCACAAATCTTACAGTGGCAAGGCTAAAAAAAGAATAAAAATTCCACTCCTTTCCTTGCTTTTAACAATCCAGTAAAACACTGGATATATTTTTCCTCTACATTTATTCAATACTTAGTCAGCTTTACCCTATTCTCAAGATAATCTCCACATAAAGTAGCATGGGTGTTTAGGCTAATATTTGTAATTCCCCTGCTAGGCAAGCTTGGTGCAGTCAGTGATGGAGGCAAAAATAAAGCCAGCGACTTGTGGCTCCCTCTCTGCTTCAAAAACCTCACTTGTTTCATCCACAAGTTCTTTTATTTTGAAACTTGCAGTGATCCACACGTCCCTTTATGAATAGATAATGCTCCTGCCAAAGTTAACTTTGCTCTTCAAATTTATATGCCTTACTTCCCTGGGAAAACCTTCTTGGGGAAAACAAGTTCATTATAGTGGAAAGTGGAGAGAGATCAAATCCCCCAGTTCAACAGTTGGAAGCAGAAACATTTCTGCCTGTTATTTCGCTTCCAGTTACTTTGCCGAAGTGTCTGGCTTAACAAACACAGGAAAGTTTCCCTTGCTTTATCCTCCCTCAAAAGCTCTACTTCCACCGCGTCTCTAATCCGGAAATGCCGCAGCAGGGATCTTTCAGGTGACCTACGAAACCCCAGACCCAGTTCTCAGCTGCACTTCTATTGAGCTGAGAGACTCGTCCTTTTCCAAGTTGGGACTAATTTATCTTTGAGAGAGAAAAAGCGTAATTAATAAGACAATTAATTAAAAAGAACTAATAAAATGAGATAAAATACATGTGGCAAAGAATCACCCGCAGCATTACGATTCCCTGCAGCTACAGCAACGTACCCAAAGCCAAACTCCTCAGCAAAGCAAAATCGCACCTTGCAGCCTGTGGGATGTTACTAAAAGATGAAGGCGATGCCGACAAATCGGCACATTCAATAAGAGGAAAATCCTCGCACCGGCAGAGGGGAGCGGGCTCCTTACCGTCGGAGAGGTCGATGAGCCCCAGGTAGTGCAGGAGCTTGAGCGAGGAGCACACGAGCACCACGATGCCCAGCGTCTGCAGCCCCTCCGAGTCGCCCTGCGGCCACATCGCGCCGCGCTGCGCTCCCGGCTCCGCTTCCCACTCCTGCTCGCGCTCGCTCTCTCCCTGCTTGGCTTTTTTTTTTTTTTTTAAACCTGGCAAGCAATTTCTGCGTTTAACAGTAATCTATGGGTTTATATTCTCTCACTTCAGGGTAATTCTCCACAGAGTTCTCTCTGCTCCCGGACAACTGAACACGACGCTGCTACCTCAGCAACATCATTGGTCCATTTCCCCCCACCACACACACACTTTCTTTCACTCTTTTTAAGATATCCTGATACCACTCGATTTTTGCAGCTGGGATTTTTCCAGTGATTCTGCGGGCGCCCAAACTCCCTGTGGCTGCCTCCGAGCTGGAGAGCAGTGCGAGCCACAGGGGAGGGAGGGAGGATCTTCCCCTCTTGCTCCTCTCACCCGTCAGAGTCGGGTGCTCTCTCCTGCTCCCCGCGCTCCTCTGCCTGGGGCTGAAACACCCCCAGATGTCCCCACCAGAGGCAGGCTGGAGCTGCAGAGCGTTGCCACCTCCTGAGGGGTCAAGTCACAAGGGACAAATACTTGAACTGGGGCTTTGCTGCGGGATGCAGGTCGCCACTGAACAATGCGTCACTCCTAAGGGCGGTCATGGGTACCAGCCTGGGCAGCCCCCCAGGGCACGGTGTCAAAGCCCCCTCCATAAATGAGCATGTGAGGCCGAAGTGTTTGTTTGGGTGTCTCTGGTACCTGCAGCAGCTCCCGCTCCTGCTCCTCGTCCTGCCCGCGTGCCGGGCGGTGACACCACGTTACGGGGCCTCTCCCCAGGGGCACACGCTCACCTGCGGCACCGCAGAGCAGCTCCAAGCACTGCCAGATGCAGAGACGCAGAGAAACTCTGCTGGAGCAGCGAGTTAATGAGAGACGTCGGCTCTCTGATTTAAACCAAAGACTGCTCCGTGCAGTCAGCGCACCCATATAAAACACAGCACCTCTTGACAAGGTAGAAGTATTACTCAAGAACTTATTAGGTGCTTTATCCAAAGCATTCCTGGAACAAAGACAAAGCCCTGAAGCGAATCAATGTCAAATAAAGAGTTAGTTTCAAAATTTTTGAGTTCCCAGGAATAAATATTTGCCAGCCCCAAAATCCTTCTGCAGATCTTCAGCTGCTTGTGGCTCAACGCTTCTCAGACACGCGGCGGGTCTGCTGCAAGGTACATCCTGCCGTCCCCAGAGAGGTAGATAACCCAAGGGACTAGGTGATTTTATCTAATTCACACACGAAATAAATAGCAGAGCCCAGAACTGCCTCGTTTCCCATCACAGCCATGGAACAGTAATTTCTGCAGAACAGCAACTGGAAGAACACAGGTTTTTCTAGTCGTATACCAACAATGCTAAGCTCCCCGGGGAAGCAATAAGCAAAGTTTTATGTATACCAGATGCCTCGATAACAGAGATAAATGTGGTTGCCGATGCTCGGTGTAGATATCTCGTGTGTGCAGCAAGAGGCTGAACAGTTAACCACGAGGAAGGTCCCCTCCACGTTGACTGATTCCCAGCGGACTGAATCCCCCATGGATTCCCGCCGCTCATGACTGCTGATCAGCCTGGTGGTTTGTGTGATCTACAACCTCCCCTTATGAATGGGTTGGCTAGAAATCGATCATACTAATGGTGCAAAAATCCATCATACTAATGGTGCAAAAAATATAGCAAAACACAGAAGCACCTTCCCACAGTAGAAGTTTCCCTCAGTGTCCAAACTATTGGGAAAACATTCACATTTTCAAGGAACAGGACTCCTTTCCTCGCTGTGTTTTTAAACAAATACAGAGTGATATGTTCTCATTACCCACACCTGTAAGCAAACCTCCAGTGATAGTCTATTATTAGCCTGGTATAAACCCCCTCAATATTAAATTTTTGTCATTTTGATTGAATATTCTCTTGCTCTTGTATTATGGTAAAGGATAAACAAGACCATCCGATTGATTCTTCTTGCACAGTTCATTATTTCCTTCATCTCTACTCATCTCTACAACATCTCTGTTTATGGATTTTTTTGATACTTAGCAATTGTACACTCTTTTCAGAGGGCTATCGGCCATAAATCTCACCATTTTCATTCCAGATCTCCGAAGCCCTTTCACTGCTGTTGCATTTAAAAAAGACCTAATCAGATCATTTGCAGTATTGCAAGTGGTTATATCAAAAATATAAAATTATTATTGCATATGTATTTATCCAATATGATCTTTGGTGTGCACATAAGCAAGCGGGGGTTTTGTTGCTTTGCTTTTTAAACCAAGAAAACTAAAATGAAGCTGGTCCAGCCTTGTGAGTGACTTTAACTCCTCGAGACCCCCTCAGCGATATTACTGCCCTAATTCCAGCTTCCTTCCAGCCTGCCTTGGTCAACAGCCACCCATCTGCCCTGCTCCCTGCATGTGGCTATATTCCTTCTGCATTTCCCTAGTTTCTCTGGCGCTGGCCAGCCCGAAACCATTTGTGCCATCTGCAGACAGCAACAAGAAAGCCACTGGCTGGTAACTCCCGACTACGGCTTGGAGAAAATCACGCTTTGAGTAAATTGGTAAATTGGGTCTCTAATTGCGTGCTCAGGGCCCTGCCCGTTAAGCTAAGGGCCGTTTGGAGCAAGTGGGCTCAGCTCCACCCACTCGCACTGCTGCAATCCCACCCCGACCCCTCTGCTTGCAAATTAATTTGGTCTCATACCTCACTTGTGCTTTCCAGCACTTAACTCACCAGCCTGCAGTCTTTTTGGAAGTCCTGGCTAATTACCCGTTATTATTTTTGTCGCTGGAGATACATTCTGTATAATGATAGGTGAACCACACAGGTCTCATTAGTTTGGTTTGGATAATGCAGAAATTCGGATGCTTTCCAGCAGCGCTGCACAGGGAGCCAGGAGAAAGGAGCCTCGGTCTACCGTTTCCTCCTAGGCTGCACCTTCCAAGTTGCTTTCCCTACCTGGAAGTAACCAGCAGATGAAGCTCATCCTGATACCTAACCGTGCTGCTGCAACAAGAAGCTGCTATTCCACCCCAAATTTCCCCCTCGTTTCCATTCTTCCTATCCGCAGGAAGAAGCCAATGCCCTATTTCCAGACGTGTTTCCCTGCTTCCCAGCAGTGACAGGAAGCTGAGGGGTCTGAGGAAGCACGGACACGTCCTGCAGAGAAGCAGGGGGAGCCCGTGCTGCCTTCCCCTAAGTCCTGGGCTAGCAATTCCCAGCTTTCTGTCAGCACAACTAGCAGCAGGGACTGGCCAAACTGGGAAAATACAGAAATACCTTTGAAATAAGGATTCTGGGAATTCAGTGAGTCATTATTGGCTTTCTCAAGGCCACAGTCAACCTAAAGCACAGACAACTAAGTCCTACCTTGCAGTGACCAAGCAGAGGCCAAGGGAAGACTGGTCTTGCTCTGCACCACTCGCGGCAAAGGCTGGGGGCTCTGAGCGATGTCCACGTTACAGGGAGCCTCCTGCATCTCTAAATCTTCTCCAAATCATGCAAAGACCAGCCATGGAGGAAGAAATCAGGCAGCCTTGGAGGACTAACTTGGGCCACAGCTCACATGCTGCCTGACTTGGGTCAAAGGCAATCTATAATTAATGCAGGAGTAATAAGAAGCTCTGCTAACTGTTAAAATATCATTGATGGCAGGTCTGCCAGGCTCCATTGTACTTTCCCCCTCATTCACTAGTTTTCACTGGTTTTCCTTTTATTTATTTATAAGTCAACATGACCACAGCAATGAAACCAAAGGCAGCTGGCTCCCCCGGCCACAGCTGGCACATCTGGCTGACCATCTCCTATGGGGGCCTGCACCAAGCAACCAGCTGCAGGCAGAAGCCACCAGCAGCAGCATCCCCAGAAGACAGGCGCTCTGCAGCCCCACTTCTGTGCTCGCTGGGTGCCAGCCACACGCAGGAGGAGATCTGACCTCCTGCCTGTGGCCCTGGCAATTACTGCGCAGGGTCCCGAAGCCGTCGCAAGGCTGGAGGCCGCCAGCCACCGTGTCTGGCTGCACTGACTTTCTCATTACAGCCGGATTTTTCCCCATATTATATATTTCCCCTGGGCATCAGATTGTCGCAGCTTCATTCTGATTTTTAATAAAAAAAGTGATTAACAATGCAGAACCTCTGGTCTCCGATTTTCTTCTAATAGATTGTATTTTCCAGACACACATTGAAGTAAGCGTATGAGAATGATAACGAGCAGGTTTATTCTTCAAGGGCTGAGAAGATCAGAAGTTCACAGGAAGGGCAAACCAACAGGTGACAAATCACAGCTGAAGAAAAGAATGCCAAACCTGCCTAGCTGTTACAATATACTGTTAATCTATATAAATATATATACACGCATGTAATATACCATCAAATAGCTGTTTTACTCAGTTGTTTAACATAACTGCATCTATTATTCACAGTTCCTGCAGTGGCAGAAAGATTGGCATCTTAGCTTGCTAATGCAGGTCTCAGTTTGCTGACTACTGGTAAGATGCTCCTTCTGACTAAATCCTTTTTCTCATTCCAGGTCTCTGCCTTAGAGGAAACAATCTATAGGTTGTTCCCTATAGGAAACAACCCTGAAGAATCAAGCTAGTGAAGCCACCCAGCACTACGTGTGCTTCACTCTCACACTCTTCTTCCATCCTAACATCAGTCACAGCACGAGGAACAGGCAGCTAATTAGTTGGGTGCTTGATAATTTTGTTTTGCTTGGCTTTATTTTTTGATAATTTGTTAAACTATCTGTAATTTATATTGCTGTTTTTCCCCCAGCTTGAAAGAAGACTTAATTGGATATTTGCATAACTAGCCTGAAAAAGCACCTCAAAAATAACATTTTTACTAGATCAGGCTAAGATACTCACGAAGGAATTATGAAACAGCAGAGAACTATATTTTAGATCCACCATGGTCTCAAACTAATGTTAGGACTCCTAGGCCAAGTTCTAAAACTCTCATCAATCAATGCCTTGTGATCAAGTGGAAATCAATTAAAAGAGAGTAAGTCTATTAAGTCAGTGTCAAAATTTAAGCTTCCTAAAGAGTCCCAAGTTGGTGTAGACAGCACAAATTTAGGAAGCAGCTGGAATCTGATGCTGTATCTCTGTGAATGCAGAGAAGCAGGAGAACGTTTGGAAGACCCTAGGCCTGGGACTGCCCTCCCAAAGGGCTTCAGCTGTCCTCCTGGAGGGGGACAACACGTTTCATTTAGGAAGGTCTGACCCACAGGGAGCTCAAAGAGGAGTTTTCGTATAGGTGCACACAAGAAACCATAATGAGGATAAATAAAAGTATGGCAGAAAGTCCAGAGATAAGAGATTCCCCTCAACAAAAATCAGGATACTGAGGAGAACGTTCAAATGCTCCAAGGACATCAAAAGGGAAGAGATGCGTCGGGAGGAGCGGGAAGGAGAACTAAGATCCTGGGGGCCTCTGCAAACAGACTGACATTCAGCAGTTGAGCTGGAAATACAAGGGCAAAAGCAAACTGAAGGAGATCATTTGTCCTACGCCATTTCTTAATGAACATCAAGGACATGCAAGATATTAGAGAAAAGGCAAGACGCTATTCTGGATGATGGGGATCCTCCTCTGTCTGGGTCAGCCTCAATTTGGCCAGCTGAAGCATAATTAGTTCATTGTACCTCAGAACAACGCTACAGACTATCCAAAGGCCCTCATTTATACCAGTTTATGGAGAAAGTACCTATCACTTCAATATATATTTTCATGGTGATCCCTAGGATTCACTGGAGATCTGCCTCTTTCTAAATATTCCTGTCAAGCTGCTGACGGGAACATGTTCACATCAAAGCAAAATCATGTGCTGCAGGATACCCCAAACACTGCTCCACCTCCATTTTAATTAAGCTCCAACTTATTAATTGCAAGACACTTTCCTGTGAAAAAGTACAATGCCTAATTTCCATTATTAAACTAAACACCAGTTTGGATAAATCAGCGGATGCTTCCCTGCTGCTCGGAGGCGTCACAGCGCAGGCCTGGAGGGAAATACTTCTAGATGAAATGAAAAGGAATTTCAGGACTTATTCAGTTCAGAACACTTTCAGGCAAGGAACAAACTCAAAATCTAGCAGCGACGCCAAATTATGTCCAGAGGTATTGGAGATGATCGTGTAGTACATCTGAAACACAAAACACTCTCCAGTACACTGAAAAATCCCTGGCTTGGGCTTTCTCTATCCTTAAGCATTTTATATTCACAGGGAGTAGCTAATTATGAACAACTTGTTTTTGTTAATTACCATAAAAACATGTGCTACAATAAACTCATGCTGGTACAAGATTTATCCTCCAGTTAGAGCTTTAAAATTTTAAATCACAGCACTCACATAAGTTCTAGAGATGAATCCTCCTTCCCTTCATCTCTAGAGAGGAGGAGGATGGCAAAACATCCAAGCACTGAACTCCTCACTCAGCAAAGAAGCAGCATGCATGGTTGGCCTGTAAAATAACCATCTACTAGAGAACGGCCTCCTTGTCCTTGCAGGCTGGGCACAGCCTAGACCTGAGCTGGGGCAAAGGCTCAGCTGGCCAGAGGAGCATCTCCCTGCACAGCTTTGCCACACAGGCTTGCTATGGGAAAAATAAAGGTTGTTTTCAGATCAAAATAATTATGCCTACCTATCTCTATCTTAGGGCACTCATCACAGGAAAAAAAATGCACAAATCATGATTACTTTGGGAAGGAGGGAAAAAATGAGAATCTAAAGTAGCTTTATGTGTCTGACAACTGCATGTAAGATTTGCAAATCATCCAGTTGCACAAAGTGCACTAATCCCTATTCAGTTGCTTGCTCAAGACAGGAAAGAGTGGAAAAACACTCCGTTTCACACATACGCACAGCGACAAATCGACATGGATTCAGCTAAATAATTGATCTGAACAGGAAGGAATTTTCTAGCGTTTAGTTCGGTGCCCAGATTGCAAAGCTAAAATCTTTTGTGCTAACACGCACAAAAATACATTTCCTGCGTATTCCTCCTGAATACCAAGCAGCAGGCGCTGCTGCTGGGACACAAAGCTCACACACACATGCCCAGGCACCAGCGAGCACTAATATTGAGGTTTCTCCAGACCTGGGCATCAGCTATTTTCCAGTGGGAGAAAAATATATCTTCCAAAACATAAGAAGAGCACCTTGAGGGTCAGGTAAGAGAGCGACCCCATCTTCCCTTTGCATCACGTCAAATCCACTAAAATCCCCCCCAATAGCTTTAGGAAGTGAGGCTGAGCTGAGCATATTTGTTCAGTACATTCAGTTGAAGCCTGAGGTTTGCAAAGACAAGGAGAGCAACGCTGCAGCTCCTCCTAAAGCCAGCACGCCAGCGAGGGCTGCCACCTTGCTATTGAGTTCCCAGCTCTCTGCCTCTTCCTCCTCCCTACCACTACAGGGGAGGAAGACCCCAAAGTGCCGGCATTGCTTTTGTTGCTGCTTAAAATCAAACTCACACAAAACTGCGTGAGCCTCCCCCGAGCAGCCAGGGAGGCGCCCGCGGCTCCGTTCCCAACGGGTCCTGCAATGGCAACGGACAACGGCTCCAGCCGGCATCAACGGCAACAACCACGGAGAAGTGGGAATAAGTCTCGAGAACCTCCCCTCTCTCCTGGTAAGTCTGGGGATGTTTTTTTCTACTGAAAACGACACAGCTGAGAGACACTGTTGCATAAACTGACTTTAAATGTTTATGTCCTGTAGAAGTTTATCTAAGTGCTATGAAATGGGAGAAAGTGTTCACACAACTTATGAAATATTCCTTTTTTTCTAAACTATGTATGTAAGGAGTGCATTGGTTAAAAAACCTGTTAAGTTACAAAGACCCAAGCAAACAAAAATTAAAGGCTGCTGAGGTCTAGAGCAGTTGCACTGCGCTCTCTTGGCTGCCTCCACAGCAAGTAATCTTGCCCAAAGCGTTAAAGGAAATTGCTAGGGGTTGGGTTTACTCATGGACCCACCTGCACTTTGTCCACTCCTCAGAGAGGTTATTTGAATGCTGTTTTGAATGACTTGTCCACTAAAGTGCATTTTCCTCTCCCCCGCTTCAAAACCACAGACTTAAAACCTTCACTGCTCCCTGAGTCCTACTGAATTACCTTATCCTTCAGAAAGCTTCAAACTCATAAGGAGAGCAACAACGTGCGGTGAAAGCAACAAAAGACAGGAGGAGATAGTGAAAAATCAAATGAAAACTAAGACTGAAAAGGAAAGGAGGGAGGTATCAGATGGAAGAAAGTTAATTCATACCGTATGCATCAAAGACACGTTGATTATTCCTCTAATACTAGATAGGGACACTTGCTGTTGGTAGGAAACATGTCATTCTACTGGATCAACCTTGAAGAAAAAAAATGCATTTCAAAGTTGCCAAGAAGAACGGAAAGTGAGGAGATTGTCGGTGAGAGCCCCAGTGCGTAGCTGGGAGGAGCCGGAGGGATGCGAAGCCTCCATCTGCAGCCAGGTCCTCCTAGGGGGACGAGGCAGCGCTGTCCACCCAGGGCTCCGTATCCCTGGTTTAAATCCGTAGGCACCCAACAAGAGCAACTCTGTTACCTCTGCGGATGCTACTGGGGACAGCTGGTGACACCACCGAGGGCGGCATCTGTGCTCGGCGGGGACAGCCCCACCAGGCCTGAGGAGTCTCCCAGGCTCCAAGCGGGTGCCCAGGAGCTCATTGAAGCCTCTGGCCAGCTCCCCAGGAGCTCACACTGCAAATAAAACACCAGCTATCGTGGGAACACCCAGACGCACCAAGGCTGAGATGCTCAAGAGGAAAAATCAAACACTCAAGGATTGAGCACTGCATCCCGTAGCCAAGTGTTTTGCCTATGGAGCTACGGCAAAACCCACCCGTTCTCCCGTGAACAACAGCAGGGCTCGGCTGCATCTGGAAGCTACTTATTTCAGCGAGGAAAAGTAAACAGCATTTGCAAATTCTGTTTGCTCTTCAGAGGACTCCCTGGGAGTGAGTCAACACGGGGAGAGCGCACGGCGAGTGGATGAGCGGGAAGGCCTCGGCTTGCCCTGCAGGCAGCGCGGGAGCTGTGCGAAGGGCTGGCCCCACACGTGTCACTGTCACCGAGCGCAAGCTCTCCTGGAAAAGCCACCTCGGAGGACGGCTGCGACAGCTGCACGGCCACTCGGCAGGAAAAAAGGGCTGTCTTAAAGACCAGAAAGAACTAATGTTTTCCAGTGTTTAGTCCAGGCCACAGGGGATATACATGTTTTCTTAAAGCGAGTCCAACCTACTCTCTGAAGACCTCCACAAGTCTTGCAATAAACACGGGAATCCCAGGCACCTGCTATCACTGGCTATTTTAGGGAAATCTTCACGGGCCTCTTCTACTCAGCATCAAGTTTAAACTAGGAGCTTTAAACGCAGGCTCGGAGATTGCACACTCGCAGTTAATTCATTTCTACCGACTGGCAGAGCCACAGCAACTGAGCTGCACAGCAAGCAGGGCCCTTGCCAGTACCAGTGGGGCACTCCCTGCGGGTACATAAGGACCCTTTAAATCCCCTTCCAACCATAGTTTGAGTAGGGACTGGAATAAAGGCCTTGCAAAGATAGCTGCATATGATGCCACCTGGATTGACTCAGCAACACCTAGGCAAAAAAAAATAGGTATATAGATATACACACATACAAAAAAAAATATATCTCTTCCCACATCTTGGTTCTCAGCTATCCTGGACCATGTTTCCAAGGCTTACAGGCAGAGCAGCACGCTAACACTTCTAAAGCATCAAGCTCCTCCAGAGCCATCCAAAATCCATAATTTCCACGTGCTCAGGAGAAAGCAGTAATTTCTACGTTGACACAAAGGCAGGCAATCTATAATAACAAAAAGCATTTACATGCAGGGGTCTACCCTGAAAGCCTTTCCAAGGCAGGTGCTTTATAAGAGTATTTCATGAATTACAGCCTGCACCAATATAAATGGACAATTAATTAAGCTGCATTTGGAAAGCAATCCCTTCCCCTCTGCATGGAGATGTTTTGAGGTTCTTCTGCATGGCGAGACAGCACAAAATAGCTGTAGCTGGAAGCCCAGCACAGCAGATTTAATAACCTTCACTCAGATACATTATAAAGCTATTAAATGTCTGCCATTCAGGTAATTATTGGAGGTTTGCCATGTCTTTTACTGTCTCCCGGCCAAGACATGAGGAAAAGGGGAGGGAGGAAAAAAAGGAGGAGTCTTAATGGATCCAGCCAAAGAGTTTTACTCAGTAATTACATCTGATGGGAAAACTGCCTGCTCCACAGAACCGAAACCTGAAGCTTTATTGGTAATGAGAGATCTCAGGTTTCTAATTTACTGAAAACAGAAGTGCCGCACGTCTCACATCTCACAGGCTTGTCACACACAAGGCCTCGTTTTCAAATTGCGCTCTGAAGGGCTGATTTGCCCGTGTCACGATGGAGGGGACAGAGGGGAATAAAGAAGAACAGAATTATCCGCTCTCTGTGACGGAGCTCGGGCTGCCCCCCTCGGACAAGCCAACTTGTTCCGACCAGACCACGGCGCTGATACTGCTTCCCACAGGGGAAGCCCAGGGAAGCACTTGGCTGACCTAGCCTGGAAAGCAGGAACATTCCGGAGTCCAAAAGTTCAACCTAAGGCTGGAGAAGGCAACACCTCTCCGGGCATCCTCCTGCAGCACCGCCCCAGATCCCAAGCGAGGAGGTCAAGACCTGCAGGATCACTTGACAGCAGAGCAAACCACCACCACCACCACGACCAGAGGGGGAAGACCCGGCACCAGAGCGGGCACGAGCGAGGGCTAGTGAACTCAGCACAAATGAAACCACTATCAGCGGTGTCTGCACATCCCTGCAGCAGAGCAGGGCATGTCAGAGATTAATTGAACATGATCGGATTTAGATTAGAAAATCCTGTATGTGCTTGAACCATGAATTATGTTAACAAGAGCAACTGCAGTTACGACGATGGCGGGAGAGCAAAGCGGGGAGCTGGTCTCGGGAGTGCTCCACGGCGGCTCCGGGGCGCAGGCTCCCCCGACACGGCGGCACCACCGAGGGCTTCGCCCGGTGCCACCCTCTCCCCCTGCCCTCGCCAAGCTGACAATTCCCTGTCACGGGCCCAAGTGCCCCCAACCTGCCGCCAAATCACACGCAGCAGGAACAAGAGCAGCAAGGACACACAGTTCCACTGTCAAGCGAGGATGGGTTTTTCCTTTAGACACAGTTTTTTTTTTCAAAAATTTCAGATTTCCTTGAAATGCTGAGGAAACCATAACCCATATTCTCATTTCAGCTTCCAGCCTGACTTTACCAGGTTTATAGCACCGAATATAAATCTTCCATGCTGTTGAAGGTATCATTAAGTCAAAGATCCAGCTGAAATATCCAGCCAAATTCGGGCCCAGCTGTTTCCATGCTTGATACCTTTGCTGAGGCTACCAGCAAGAACATGTCAGTGGTGCAAGGGGCTAAGAAGAGGTCTCCTGGCCCGTGACTACTGAAGTAAGACCTATTTCACAGTAGTGAATCCAAGGTTGTTATTTGAGCATACACTTAGCCAACCTCTTGGTATTTTTCCTGCCAGATATAAAACATGATACCTGATGGGTGCAGCCTCCATGTGCACAGAATATATGTGTGTCTGCAGTCAGAAACCACAAGAGTGACACGAGGAAACTCTAGCACAATTAAACATCATCATCCAACCGACTTTGCCATTGCATCTGGGTGGTTCTCAGGCTGCCAAAGATCAGAGACGACTGAAAAAACTGCACAGAACCGAAGCACATAGACAGCATCAACACGACCATCACAGCCAAACCAAGCGCTGCGGGAAGAGGTAACTAGTTATTAGGTAATGATCGACGCTAGGAAGCTTCATTATAAATATTTGTACATGAAGTTTGGGATTCAGGTGCTGACAGCGACAACGGGACGTTCTGTTTTAGCGCTGAGTTTCCCAGAAGGAGAAGCCCACAGAGGAATCCTGCTGTTTGCACACACCGTCACAGCCAGCCTTACCGTGACTCAAAATGCTGAATGTTCCTCCAGGAGCTCCAGCCCTTGGCTACCACTGCAGTGTGCACTCCCACCCGCACAGCCCCGGCAGACACCAGGACTCTCATCCACAGCGACAAGCCGAGGCAGGAGAGGGGATTTTGAAAGATTCCCCTCGTATCCGCACAGCCTCTGCCTCCGTTTGAACGGCTGCAAAGGGACCCAGCATGAAACACAGACTGAGGCAGTGGAAGGGGCTCTCATGAGAGCACGAGAAAATAAGGCAGCTTTGGGCTCAGAGGCTACTTTTCCAGAAGACAAAAAAAAGCCCTCCTTACCTCACTGCAGCATCTGCACAGACAGCCGAGAGGACTGCTGCGAGGCGGCTGAACCCAAGGGGTGTATAAATTCCTGCTGGAATACGGCTTTCCTGTACTCTACCTGCACTTCTGCACATGTTCACATACCTCGTGGCTGCTTGGGCTAGTCCATGTTCCCACGGGATCATCAGGCACCGTGACTCACAACCCACTAATGCCCTAAACCCTCTAGTCCCAAGTGATCTTGCAAAATTATTCGTTATTTAGCCCCATAAACACGCCAGAAAGAGCACGGAGGCTTTCTGCAGTCAAATGCTCTTGCTCCCTACTTCATAAATATCCACATATTTCTTCCCAGGATACTTGGATTCAGTGGTACGTAAACAGCACATTAATCACCGAGCACAGGCTGGAGCCAAAGAGCTTGATATTTGCTTATCTGTTAATTCTCCTTGTCTCATTTGAAGACCAAAATCAATGTAAATCTCTCAAACACGCTTTCAGGATTCACAGTTAAAAGAATTTTCTGTCTTACACCAAATTTATACAAATACCTCAGTTTTAAGGATTTGTAATAGCATCAAATGAACAGACCTTGCCTTAAGACCTAGTCGTAAGATTTTATCCACTGCAGGAATTCACTAACCAGCTGAAAGTTAATAAAATAAAAAATCTATTAAGTAATCAAGAAGTGCTTGCATGGATACAATAATCTGCAACGCCTGCGATGCTGTTTACTGGATAACTCTACTTACTTGGCTCAGATC
>JAUBNY010000168.1:1290787-1316152 GCA_032275445.1 Crypturellus soui | reverse complement strand
ATACCTTGGGGTGAAAGATACCACCAAATGCAAATGCTTTTCCCTCAGTTTTACACATCTGGAACACGCTGCTGTTTGCTAGTTGACATTCATGATGATTATTAAGGCTTTTTTGGGGGAATATTGACTTAGGGGATCAGCACACAACCCACTAATCCTACCGGATGCTGACATTATGGTATTGGTAGCAACATTTCTCTACCTTCCTTACTGCCTTTTTCACATTATATAAAAAAGACAAGTTTAACATCTTCTGTTAAATTTGCTCATCTTAGACCAAATAACGGCCACGATAACGGCTGTGGTTTGCCCAGAACAGAGACATGAACCCGCCTGTTGTGTCGCTGACAATCTTTATGTGTATTGAACAGCTCAGTTCTCAGTTAAGAGCTGCATTAAACTGCTCACAACTAACTCCTAAGTTCCTCAGGGGCAGGACCACCCACACCCAGCACTGGGCACGCAGGCGGCGCTCCATTAATAACAGCTAAGGTCAGATGTGC
This sequence comes from Crypturellus soui, assembly GCA_032275445.1. Lineage (NCBI taxonomy): Eukaryota > Metazoa > Chordata > Aves > Tinamiformes > Tinamidae > Crypturellus > Crypturellus soui. Next base: position 1,315,649 of record JAUBNY010000168.1, on the reverse strand, counting down.
TCGTCTGGGCTGCAGGGACAACTGCGGCACCGCGGGCAGCCCCTTCTCTTCCACCACGGCTGCTCAGGTGGGCGGCGATCAGAGGCCACCGCTGCAGCGCGAGATCAATCCGGCAGAGAGAACAGATGCAGCCTCTCGCTGCAGCATCCGAGGACATAAAAAATAAAATGAAGATAAAGTTATTTTGCGATATTGAGCGGGAACGTGCGGCTGGGTTTGATTAATGGGCGCCGTCAGCAGGGCTGCGCAGGGGGAGCGCGGAAGCAGCAGCTGCCTGTACAGGAGAGGAGACGGCGCTCGATTCACAGGAGCACCTGCCCACAGGTGGGTGCTTCCAGCTCCACAAGAGACACGAGCATCAATAAATCACGTTACCCTTGTGTCACCCCTGCAGGAGAAGGGCCTCTGTGGCCAGGACATGCTGGCGCCTTGACGAGTGCGATGGCAGGAGACGCTCTGGCCCCCGGCCCTGCTTCCCCTCCTCGACACAGCCTCCCTGCTCCAAGAGTGGAAACTAGCACTGCCACCTCGGCCTAAGAGGCAGCTGCAGCCCTACAGAGGGCTAAATGCAATTAGTAAAAACAAGAGGATGTGAGGAAACACGGAAACACCTCCCTGACTTGCAAAATGAGCCAAATAGCTCCCGAGTAGCTACACTAGCGCTTGCTGTGGGGAGGAAACAAGGAAGAAAGTTCAGTGCCAGCAGCTAGAGCGGGCAGAGGCAGCTGGCTAACTGAATTAGCAAAACAGCTGCTCTCGAGCACCTTCATTTAAGATCTGTGTACAAATCAGGAGCCAAAAGAATCTCACAATGCAGCAGAGAGGAAGAATTACAGCTCACAACAAGAAAGAAACAGTGTTCAGACTGACAAAGCGCACAATAAAAGGGGAGGTATTTGGATATCCTACCAGTGCATTACAGCCATCCATCCACAAAGCTGGTTCTGGAGGGAACCTGCTGCTCCCATTAGCCTGCAAACACAACGTTTAAGCTGTTCTCTGCCCTGTGGGAATGGGGGACAGCATTCACACGTGCATGTGGGTACACACATACACACACGTGTATATACACGTCCAAAGCACAAGGTACACAGGCTTATAGTCCCCTCGCACCGTTGGTGATGCCTTGCTGTATTTTCAGAGAGCTCTAACCTTACGTCCTACAGCCCTGATTTTGCAGCATGTACTGGAGTTTACTCTTCACAGCTGCTTCAGAAGATGGTACCAGATGGAAGGAAACATCTTAGAGCTCTGGCAGAGGCCAAGGACTCCAAGTAATCTGCGGAAAAGCAAGATCTTCATAATGCCGGTCGGGGGGAATACGAGCAGAACGAGGGCTTGAACTGCAAGGCGGGAGATTAAGGGGCTGAAATGCGACAAGTTAGTGAAGTGTCTGCAGCTTCTGCCCAAGGTTTATTACGTACTAAAATGCACCAGAGGAGCACAAAATGACCAGACCTGATGGGAGCGGCGGTTACAACAGCATAAAAAGTGCTCCACAAATGATACGCTCGTACATTTAACACACATTTCTGCTTCTTTATGCTCAGACATTATTTTGCCCCTCAGTACAGCTCACCAAGCCCCCGGACTGGCCGTGCGCAGACACAGGCAGCTCCTCTCTGCAGAGCTGCAGCCTTTGCAGGAGCCGAGCATCCCGCTCAGTTAATTCCCTTCCTTTCAGAGAAGAAAGGAGTTATTAGCAGCCTAAAAGCACCTTTTTCTTCATGTATAGGATGCATTTATGTTCCCTGCTGAACTGATGGGTAGGATGTAAATAGCTCTCGGTAGGGGTAGAGCCCCAGGCAGGAATTACCATGTTTTGTCCCGGCACAGGTCAGGGGCTGCATTTGGAAAGGCCACACCACTCAGAGTGGGGAAAACGCTGTTGCACTGGCTGACACGACCATCCCTGCCCCATTTTGCAGGATACACACTGAACTCCCGGGCATTGCTTTTCCCTGGGAGATATTTCTGTTCCGCTGTCGCTAAAACAAACTGCCTTATGCTACACAGAGCCTTTTGTGCAAGCCCAGACATATTTTACATGCAAATATCTGAAAGACAATTTATATAAAATAGAAAAAAAGGGGATTTTAAAGTTTTCACTTAGTACTGAGAAATATGCATTTATACCAGCCCAAGTAGGTAGGATAAAGGCATGGATCCAGCACGGATAAAATCAACAGAAAAACAACACGTTGGCTACTCCTCGGAGTCGCAGTTGGATGCCTGTTGGGCTGCTCCCAGGGGGTGCCATCCTGGCCTGGCCCCATGCCTGAGGCACCCCCAGATGTGCCAAAAGTCCCCGGTCCTCACTAAAACACAGAGCAGCTTCCACACTCCTCCCTCTGGAGGGGCCATCCTTGCTTCTTCAGAGGCAGCTCAAGAACATCCCTTTGGCCAACAGACCTGGAGTGCAGGAAAACATGCTAGGAGGAGATTCCTCAATCAGAAGATAGCCCTTCTGTCCCCTTCCAAGAGGTCATTTGCCAGTCAAAACAAACAAACAAAACCAAAAACCTTGCTCACCCCCTGAATTTATACATTGCATCAACATGTAAACTGAACTCTCCAGCCGGCATTTAATATATGCAGCTCATCGTTAGCTCTTGATTGGGATCAGCCGATGGCAATCAGCCACACTGGGAGGGAAGGGATGTGAGCTGACCCTCATCAGGGCCTTCTGCACTGATGGATGTACAGGACAGTCTGATCGGCAAACATTTTCCTCCTTGGAGTTATTCCTAAGGTCTGTTTTATGAGGTTCTCTCCATCCTGTTTTAACCAGGCAGAGCCCATACTCATGTGTGCCTGTATTTCCTGCAGGCATTGATCTGTTGGGGAGCATAAAATCTTCCTGTTACCGCTGGTGCTGAGGGGAAATACCCTGCACGGGTTACCCTGCTCGTTTTCCAAGGCATCGTGTGCCCTGGGAGTCACTCTGTGTCTGCAACCACCTCCTGGAGAGCCAGGCTCCAAGGGGAGCGTTGCCAAACTGATTCTGCAGCGCTGCCCACGCTGCAACCAGCTACCTGCGCCCCTCAGCATGGTTAGTATCTGCTGTCGCTGACCTGCAGCCGAGCAACGTTGCTTACGGCGTCGGAACAACCTGGTGGTTGGATCTGTAAAACACTCTTCAACAGCCCAGCGAGCTCCTCTGATGTTTTTTTTTCCCTGAAGGGTTTCCTCCAACTGGAATTATTGACTCTTCCACTATTAGACAGGAGGGAACCACTACTGAGTCAGCAGCCACCAAAAGAGTCTTCGGCTCCTGGAGTGTCTTCCTTGGGGTACCACGGAGCTGAACTTCTCGAGCCGTGAACGTTCACAAACTCTTTGATGATCAAGCGATGATTTCAGCACGGCGCCCGCTCCACTTGTTGAACGCAAGTCTCAAAGCGCCTGCGCGCTGCTGCACAACAACGTCTCGAGCCACGGCCACTAAATCCCGTGACGGAGCAGAGGTGCCTTATTTAACATGGTGGAAAAGAGGACATGAGAGGAACACAGATTGCCAAGTCCAACATGCTCAGCTTGTGCTCTCCCATTGGCCATGAAAACACAAGCTTGTATCAACCCCTTGGGCGATGCCCTGTTATCCCTGTTCCCCCAGGGAGCTGCTGGGTTTGTGTGCAAGGATGGGCTCTGCAGTCGCACACGCTGCTCTCCAGAACCCAGTGTGTCACATAAATACAGAGCAATAACCACGCTTGAAATTGCACCCCGGTGCCACCGTATTCGCATGTCAACGTGTGACCGGCTCCACTGTCCCGTGCTAAAGCCACCGCAGCCTGCTCCAAAAGAAGGCGCTATTTACTCAGCCCAGATATGCAACAAGAGCTGAGCAAGTCAAACAAGATATCAGTCTGAAATTCTGCTCCCAAACCCTGCCGTGTCATTGCTGCTTCCCAGCACTGCCTGCCAACACTGTGCCTGAGACGGGAGGAGTGAGGCTCTATCTGATGAACTCCAGCCCTCCCCAACACTGCAACAACCCCTTTACATAAAGGTCACAGCCGCTGATGTCCGCACTGCACCGCCAGAGTCCGGGTGTTTTTGTGGATGCTTTGGCGAGCTCCCCGGTGGGGACGGGCACTGGGGGCTGCACGGACTGCTCAGCAAGTGCCTCCTGCTTGGAGGCGCTGCCGATGCTGCGCACGGCCAGAGCCAACAAAATTGCTGTTGTCATCTGCACTAACCCCATACCAGGGTCCTCTGAGTCCTCTGACAAGCATCTCCCATCTCCAGCCAGATTGTGTCTGGTAGCTTGAGCTTTTGGTGGGAAATGACATTTAAATATTTTTAACCAGTCTTTGCAAAATGGTGATGCTACCTGTTGCAAAGTGAATTTTACAGGCAGCCGAGGCAATGGGGAGAATCAAATTGTCTTTATTACTGGCAATCAAAGCTCTATTGAGAACAGATTCCCGGGCAGTTAATCCAATGAAGTCCTCGCAGAAATGGTTCTCCTCGTTGGAGGGCAGTTGCCAGGAGAGCGGCAGGAGCGCGAGCACAGCCACGTGCTCAGCCACCTGTGGGTGAATCTTACAGGTGAAGTTAAGTTACAGGTGCTGTGAAGTTGTCCCTGGTGCCATATGAGGGACGGTGGGCATGTGACTGGCAAGAAGGTCTCTCTGTCCCTTCAAATGTAAAATGCTGGGGCTTGTGACACCCAGCCACATGCTTTATCATGATTTATCACTGTGTTGGTGTTGAAAGGACAAAGGAAAAATATCCTCCTGTCTGGAGATCAGAGGGTTTTCCAGCCTGCACTTACGTCCACTGATCTGAGGAGATCCTGCTCATCCAAGAGCTGCTCCAGCTTAGCAGCGCACTCCTCCGGGAATCCAGGGCATTTGCACAGTAAATTTCTCGCTTCCAAAATGTGTGGTATTAAGTGATCTCCCAAGTTGCAAATTCTTTTACAGAGAACATGAATCCATCAAGAAGTGCCACGCACGGCCTTCATATTAACCTCAGATTAAGGGAGCAACGAGGAAATGCTGCTGCAGCAGCCGCACACGAAGGGTCCTCCTCGCTGCAGGTGCCACCATGTGCGGTGCTGATGGCACCGGTGTCAGCTGCAGACGTGTGGCTCACAGACGAGCGGTAACTGCTGAAGATCCCTCAGCAATTTACTGCTGGCCTCAGAATCAGCAAATTGGGCACCCATTTCCAGTCTCCACCTGGGAGGAGGAAAGTGCTGCAAATGTCCTGAGCTGACACCAGTGAAGCTCAATGCCTGGGCAAGGGCCTTTTGAGCTGTTTGCACGGCGAGCTCCACATCTTCAAACACTCACATTTCAATAGTCTTCATTATTTGTTTTGAAACAGAAGCTTTTCCCGCGTGTGTAAGAACCAAGTTGGACGCTGGCTGCTGCTACCCTGTAGTGAAAACAAATCCCTGCTGCATCCACCGTGATGCTGCAGAGACACCCTGAGCTGATCTAAAACCAACACTGAAATACCTACAAATGAAATTGCACTTTCTTTTAAAAATGAAAGAAATCTTAATTTTTATGTGACATTTTGCAGATGGCAATATAGTTTCAATAAAAAAGGGGGAAAAGTTGCCTTTACCTAAATTCCATTACTTGATTCAAAATCTGTTTCAGCTATGCAGCTTTCCTGACCAAATCTCCTACACTCTCTTGTATTACTACCTTCATTTCACTCCAGGCCCTTAGAAAACAAATACTGTAAATTCCATTCAGTCATTTAAAACATGAACTGTTGTCATAATATACCATCTCCACTAATAGATACCAGGGTGCTGCTAAGACATGAGTTAAATTGTACCTTTATTCCAAAACTGTCCAGTATAACTTTTAGTGTGTAAAACATTCAATAGTAATTTTAATACATTTTTTCCAGTAAATGCATTATCTTAAGACTGCTTATAAGTGAACAGTTCATTTCTCTAAACATTGTTTTTATAACTCTAATCAGCAGACTTCACAAGCCAAATTCAACATATCATAGTCCCCATTCCCCAGGTCTAAATGTAGCCATAATTTAACTTAATCCCTTGATGATAAAAGAATAAAACAGGGGTAAAATCCACGTGGGCTGCTCTATGAAGTTATAATTTTTTTTGCAGCTGCTAAAAACTGGCCAGCAAGAATATTACTGATTTCTGCATCTTACCCCGTGTTTCTCCACAGCTGAAGCATCCCTAAGACTTCCCTGGGACAGCGGAGAACGGAGCAGGGATTCAAACCCGTGTCATGTAACAGATATATGGGATTTTTAAAGCCAACTTTGGGTAACTGTGCAACGTTACACCCTCAGTTTACCTGCTGCACAGTTTGCAGTAACTCCACACGCCCCGGGAGCGGGAAGATCTCTGGGCTTCCCTGTAGCTTGAATTCACCTTGGAGTTTAAGAGCAGTTGGAGTTTTTGGCCGTGCCTTTTGGCTTAGCTCTGCTTAGAGAAGACGTGAGGGGAGATGCGGCCCGACACAACCACGTGCTGGAGGCGCAGAGGGACGGTCACCAGCAGCGGCTCTGCCTCCCCGGGCTGCGCGATGACCCTTCTGTTTGCGGTGCTGACAAACTGCACAGCAACCACGAGGATGACTCACATCTTATAATATTTAATACAAATTCTCTAAATTATTTGAATGTCAAAATGAATCTGCACCGAGCTCACAAAAACCTTTTCATTACCCCGAGCCCCGTGGTTCGTATGCCCAGTAATGTGATGGGCAACACGTACTGTCAACAGATGTGGCCTCAGACGGGGTTTTTAAAAATTAAAGAATCTGACGGCCGGTTGCTTCCCCTCTGCAATTTCTTCAAACCCTCCTACGCAATTAAGCACAGAGCTACATCCTGCTACAAAAGAGGCTGTTTGGTCTGAAAAACCCCATGGAAAGGCTGCTGTTCCCGATTCAATTCCAGGGGCCTTTGGAAGGTTAAGACCCCAGCTCCTCACAACGCACCAGCTTCAGCGAGAAGTTTGCAGCAACATTAATTAGCCTGAAATAATGAGGCTGTGAGAGACAGCATGTGATTTCTTTATTTCATCTTAATTATAATTTAAAATTTTAATGTGAGGAATTTGACAAGTGTTCAAGCAAGAAGAATCATTGCCTCAACAGCAATTAAAGTCAGGCAGAGCAATGTGCTCAATCCCAAAGAAAAGCAATGACTTGGTCCTGGACCAGCAGCGTAAATCAAATGGAGCTGCCGACAGCAGCTCGGTTCTGAGTGACACCACTGCCCTGCACCCTTCACCAAACCCCCTGGAATTCCTAGGTCGGGTTATGCACGATGTCCTAGGAGGAAGGAGCAGGTGGTGCCGTCCCGAGGGAGTCGAGGAATTCAGAGAGGAAGGGGGTGAGTCACGATGCGGAGTGAATAACCCTGCACTTAAAGCTCCCCGAGGACTGGAGGTAGGGGAGACGCAATGCCAATTTTTTTGAGGTTTGGGGAGATCTGGGAAAGTACAGGTCCGCAAGCCTGGAGCAGAAACTGGAAGACTTGAATTAGCAGCTATGCGGCTCCGAGGCTTCCTTGAGAAGAACATCCCTGCTCATTTCCAGAGAAACGCAGGCCAGAGGTTTCCTCGGGTGGTCTGAGGAGGGATATCCAGACCTCCCCTCCTGCGCTTCACGCAGGGTCTCCAGGAGTCACCACTGCTACAGCTACATGACGAGGACAAGCGACAACCCCCTCCGCAACCGTCCGCAGAGGGACAGCAGAAAGAGATCGGCCACGGGACGTCCCTCTTCTCGCTGCCCAGGAGCAGAGGGGTCTTCCCGCTGGCAGCAGGTCTGTTTCCCGAAGAGCAGCTCCTTCCCGAAGGGAATGTTTCCAGGCAGGCTGCTGGATGCCCCGCTCGAGCAGAGCCGCGTTACTCCCCGGCAGCGCTCAGCGGGCGGCTGCCGCCGGGATCGGCGCTGCCCCACGCGTAACCGGCGCTGATAACTGGGACTCCGCAAGAATCGGCCTCCTCGTAGCTGATTCTTCCATGAATGAATATGAACACGAAAATAGTCTCTTAACTCAATTTGCTGCGACTCTGCACAAGTGCACTGTGTTTACGCTCCTAATGCAACAAGAGCGGCTTTTGCTTTGATGGAAATAGGGTTTCCATCACAACAGCTGCTGCGACGCCAGGCTGGAAGAGCTAAACTGACGGATGCAGCAGGAGGAGAGGGCTGGTTCACGGGAATTGGGAGCAGCCCTTCAAAGCGTTCCCAAGGCCCAGCTGAACCGCTGGGCTCCTCTCGAGCACCGTATGACCTCGGCAATATTTTGGGCAGCGTTAACAACACTTCTGTACCGAGGCAGCTCTAATACACATCCAAACAACTACACAGGTCTCAGTGCACTGCCATAAACCTTGCTGACAGTCAGGTTAAGGAGTTGATCTATGCAATTTGCATTAGAAACTATTGAGACGCTGCAGATTCAGGATCAAAAAGCACCTTCCCTCTATTATCACAACGTAACTCATTATTTCACCAGGTGAAAAACATCCAGGGCTGCAAAGATGTGATACTCAAGGCAGGACAAGCCCAAAGGGTGCAGCACCAGCTCCTGCCACGGTCACGTTGGCTCCGCTGTCACCACCACGACCCGCTCGGCCTGGGAGCTCAAGGCCAGGGCGAGGGACGTGCAGCTGCTTCAGCTTGTGAGAAGGGGACTAAAAACCCGAGCGCTGGGTCGAGTGCTGCGTTTAAGACCACAGGGGTCTGGCTTAGGAGAACACGTTGTGCATCATTACAGCACTAGATCCAAAACCAGATTAACACGCCCGACACTATCCCCGAGCTCCCACACTTGGAGGCTGCCTTTTAAATCCACATGATGCAATGGGATGACTCCGAGCTCTTCCACGCTTCCTTTGCCTTGTTTCATGTCCAGTGAACAAACACAACATTTCCATTGCATAACTTGGGGGCAATTCCAGAAAAGCTTTAATGAGCTGACCTAAAACACATCATGAGCAGAAAACATCTCAAATATTCTGATGACATCACTGGAAAACATGTCTTAAGCAAAAAGCACTTGAACTGCTCGAGAGTGTTTGTGATACTGATTGGGGCTTTTGCTGTTTCAAGAGAACTAGGTTGCTTTGCTTCTACCCAGAAAGGACATTTGCGCAAATGAGAATTAATCCATAAAAATCCAGGCTGGGCTGTTTATCATAGAAATTACACAAGAAAATTAACAAGCTAAGGGCATCTTGAGGCGCGTAGCACAAGCTCCCACCTGCTGTAGGTTGCAGAACCAGCGCTGAACCGATGTTCCCGGCACTCGCTCTGCTCCAGCCAGGCGCCCAGGTGAGCGCACAGGCCCAGGGCAGAGAGTGTTTTATCCCAAATCAGCACAAATTGGTGCAAACTCCACACCGTGCACACCCAGCACTGCTGCTCCGGTCTGGGGAGCTCCGCGCGGGTCACCCAGGATTACTGCTCACTATGCTATGATCTACATCTAGCGAAAAACACACAGTTTTGCAACAAGCATGGTTTAAATGAACCACGAGAACTAATTTCTCAAACATGAACACTCAGTGGACTCAGGGTGTCCACTGGGCCCATTCAAGACTGCACTGACCTGTGCTCGGCACCGTGGATTTTAGCCTCGCACACCCCAAACGGCACCAAAGACCGTTCTAGCCACAGAGCTCTCAGCAGAAGGCACTATTAAATCATCTTGAATACACGAGTTTTGTTGAGGACGTAGCTGGTAATCTTCTTGTGAAAGGCTTTCAGTGGAAGAAGTAGTTTCTATAAATCTACCCAAATAATCCGTTGTTTAGCTCTACTTTCAAGCCCACTTTCATTGTACGCCTCGCAACAAGCGCAGTAAATACCTTAAGATTTTTAATGACAACTTTCACAGCTAGCTCCACTTTCTATGTGGAGTGACTCAGGATCATATAATAAGCAGTGTTTTAACGATCCCGTCCCCAACGGCACGCAGGTATTTCATCTTTATTTCCTTTCTTATTAAAGCTGTACTTCAAAGTGAGTCCTTCTCCTCTGGTGCCCCAAACCTGGCAGCTGGGGAGCAGGGAGAGGTTCATTCCCGAGGAGCCTCCTCCCGGTTCCTCCGTCCGCAGGGCGACAGGAGCAGCAGCCGGGACAGCAGGTCACCCCCCACGCAGCCCGCTGCTTTATGCCCTCGGATCCTCCCCGGCTCTGCTGTTATTTTAAAATCACTACCCGTGAGCTGAAAGGTCGTTCTTTTAAATACAAAATTATGAGCACCATTATAGCAGAAACTTATGAAAAAGAGGGCACACAGGGCTGATTGAGCCATTAAGATAAATGCAGATTTACTGATGATGGACTACAGTATGTTCGTGTTAAAGAGGCAGAAATTCCAGTAAGAAACTTATTTGTTGAGAATGTTGGCTAATTGCTTCTGTATTTAACTCTATTTCTTTTTTTTTCCTTAATTTTTAATGACTGTTAGCTCTAGCTGCAGGTACAAGATGCCTGCCGATGAACTGGTAGGTTCCTATGTGACTAATCCCTTTACTTTGTCTATATTTTGAGTCTGGAGCAGTAGTCTTTAAAAAACCTGGGACCTCAATCTTTACAACCTCTGAAATACCCAGACTTAAAATATCCATGGAATCCACAGGGAGGGTGCCTGCCCCAGCAGCCCAACAGAGCAAAGGGGAAGCTTGGGGCCCATCTCCATGTGCAAAACTCTCCCTGCAAGAGAAAAATGTTGGGCAGAGAAACGTTACTGCATGATGATGTTCCAGTAATTCAGCCCTGACCTTTCTTGTAATAAGAATACATGAATGTTGATGAAACGGAGCCTTTCCCGGGAAAGGTTAAGTAATAGATTTAAATAACTTAAGAAAGAACCAGAAATCCCGTCAATTCACTCCAAATTGCATGAAACTGGAGACGGGCCTGATTTGCATGCAGGGAATCCTTGCCCTTTGGGAAAGGTGCCCTCCCCGGAGCAGGAGCCGCGCTGGCAGCACCGACATCCCAGCGCCAGGACCCACTTCATCCCGATTCCCGCCACGGCGCGATTCCCGCCGTGCCTGCCGCCTCCTGCCAGACGGGGTCAGTGGCACCCAGCGCTGCCGGCGTTCCCTTTCTTTCTTTTTTTAGGATAAATAATCAGTATTTTAGTCCATTTCGTTAGGTAGGCATTTCAGTGCAGCCACTTTGGGGCATTTGTGGCTTGTGGCAGGGACCGCAGCAAAGGGCAGTAAATCCCTCACATCTGGTCATGCCTAAAGCAACACTACAGTTTCTTGGGTGGTTTCTGGCTGCACCAGTGCCCCTTTCCTGGGTTCCTCAGGACCAGCGTGTTCCTGAGCTGTCACCGGGCGGGATACGCAGGTCAGCGCCGCCGCAATCCCGCGCAGCAGCCGGGCACGTCTAAAGGGCAGCCGGGGTCTTACAAACCCAGTGCGTTTACACCGCCAGGCAGCGTCTAAAAGCCTTTCCCGTCTACCACCTACTGCTGCTCTGTCAGCAAATCTGTCTCTCTTCTGTCGCTCACCTGCTCCATGTGTTCACGTCCAGGGCTTTAACACAGCACTGCCTCTGGCACTGGGTTTTCCCTAAAACAAAACCTTTCAGGCCACTGTAACCGCCAGACCTACCGAATGCCAGTACCCTCGTGCTGTCCCTGCACGCGGCACGGGGACAATCTTCTTGTCCTTGATCTTCTGGGTCCTCCCCAGCTAGTGTCTTGTTCTTCTCTTTCCCCAGGCCTTTTGCGCTGAAATTGCTGGATTCCCCTGGCATACACTTGATTTTGGAGCCTCTGAGACACCCGGGAGTGGCTGGAAGCCTCACAAAACTGCTGCAAGAGAAGGACCTGCCAAAAGGGCTATTTCAGTTGAGGTGACATCTTCGACACTGTGAGCAAGTGCCCAGAGCAGAGCCCTTTGCACGTTCTCCAGCACACAACTCCTGCAATAGCTGCTGGCACAGCCAAGCTGCTCGCTCTAGTTACATGTAAAAGTATTAATGTGGCTTTCAAATGACACCAATTAGGGTATAAAACACAAGGGACAGCTCCTGTGCCGCCGCTGCACTTGAGGGACACCTCATGCCAAGGAGCACAACTGCCTCAGGAACCCTCTTCTGAGCTATCTAGCTTGTAGCTCTCTTCCCAGCTCCTGAGTTTTCAGCTATTTTTACATGTCCATAAAATACATTTTTATATATAAAAATACATTTTTATATACAAAATTACCAATATTTTTAGTATATTACACACACGAGCATTTCAAACAGCCTGAATGACTCAGGAGGTGCCCCATGCACCGCTTGCTGCCCCTTGAGCCGCAGGAGAACGTCCCGGGCACAGGGACCAGGCAGTTCAGGACAAAGGCTTCAGAAGCCCTTCAGGTGCCCGGGGACTGCATAAGGACCAGAGGAATGATGCCAATTTGGTGTGACAGCCATCACATTAACAGCCACCCCTCACACCTCACAGTGCGGCTTGGATCTCACCCTGAAACGCGGGGTTTTATGATGAGGCCAATTTCAGGGAGGAACTCGCCGCTCCCTGAAGCTGCGCTCTTCTTGCTTGTGCCTTTGCTGAACATAAGAGCTAATTTTTGCAGTACGTTTCCACGGATTTAACCTTCTAACCTTGTTAGGGTGCTGTTTTCTGCCCTTTTCTCCAGGCGACACGGCAAGCATCACCACGACCGTGAGCGCGCACAGGCGGCCACCCCACTGCTCCTCCTCGCAGGAGGCACCACAGCGGCGTCCCCCTTCCGCGCTGGCAACGGGGCTGGTGCCGCTAAAGGGCTCGGGGCCTCTCTCCCCCTCCCCTTACAAGCTACGAGTGACGAAATTATTAATCGGAGAAGACACCGCTCGGGAGGAGGTCTGGAGCGGGCGTGGATCCCTCTCGCTGGGAGCTGCCAAGGCAGCGACAGGACGCGCAGTGACAGGATGCGTGTCGAGCGCGGCGCCTCCTGCCGCGACGGCTCCCACGAGGGACGGGGCTGCCGAGCAGGAAGCGCTCTGGCAGCAGGAGCGAACGCTTCAAACCCGTCGCCGTCGTGGGCCGCGAGAGCAGGGCGCCTCCTGCCCATGTCCTTGCACAGCCCTCGGCTCCCTGCGAGGCCGAGCGCTAAGGCGCAGCGGCATCGAACAGCTTGGTCCCTGCAGCGACGCGAGGCAGCGCAGCGCTCCCCACCGCGCGGCTCGCAGCGTTAACCGGCTCCTGGGAGCCTCGCAGGCTCCGGCACTGCCAGGGGATCCTGGGGATGAAGGAATCCTGCTGGCCCTGGGACACCAGGGTCCATCCCGGGGGACGGGACTTCCTCCTCCGGCTGCTGCTGGTCTCAGCCCGGCATGCAGGGCGCCCAGCCGGGGAACACGGATCTGCCTGCAGACACGGATGGAGCTGCCAGCTCATTTTCCATGAATCCCGGCTGACTAAAGAGCGGGAAGGAGGTGCCAGCCGCGCAGGCGGGGAGCGTGCAGCCTCGCATCCCCGCGGCACGGACCCCAGCTACTGCTTTTTGCTCGAGAGGAGGAAAACACCATATGCCAGCACCCGGAGCGCGAGCTCGCCGCTACAGCGAGGGCTGCAGGGAGATGAACCGGTGTTCATGGAGCCTCGGAGCCGCTGCAGAGCAGCCCTGCGCCTGGATGGCTCAAACCGAGCCGTTCCCAAAGCCCATTCCTCCTCCCACCTTGGGCAGCACAGCTTGTTTACAATCTTCCTGCATGGGAAGCCTCCTCCTGCAAAGGCAGCAGGGTGAAGTACCCGGGAAACCGGGTGCCAGGGTGCCAGAGAGCTGCCCAGATGGTCCCGGCCGACGCACCCGTAGCGGGAACACCTCCGAGGAGGAGCTACCCTGGGCACCTGTTCCCCAGGTTTCACTTGCAATTAAGATTCTTGCAGGAGGAATGGAGGCCCTTGTGATTTCTATTCACGGCATGCCTCAGAAGCAGCCAAATTAAAATCCTTATCATTAAGGAGTTGATAGTTCCCATAATCACAAGCATCATTCTGCATTAGCTGGAGGGAGCAGCGTGACTCACTGGCTAACAGAAGTAGATCTGCTCAGAAAATAGGAAATCTTCTAACCAGAGAGGATTTTCTGAGCCGTGAATTGCTTTAAAGAGAAAGCACTAATTTCAAGCAAATTACTTATATAATTTGTGCTGTCAATACAAGAACTTCCTTCTGCATGGAGACTCCTCCTGCCGTGCGCTCCCCTGCATGGCCTTCCTGCTAGACCCGCACCACCTCAATCCATGATTCAAAAGAACAATTTTATCTGAGGGATGAGTCACTGCTCCCTGCTATCCTCCAGGTTAAGGCACATTTACCTTTACTTGCCGCAGAGTCTGTGTTTTAATAGTTTATGAGTTCAGCAACTCACATGCCCATCCACTTGACCAGAGCAAGCTTTAAGGAAACACTACGACATTCTTATGCAAGGAGCCGTTCCCCATTCCCAATGCTATTCTGTGACAGAAAAGCCCATCAATGTGGGGTGAAAACCCAAGAGGACACACTGCTAGGGCAGGTTTAGGCAGGATTTTTGATCTTTCTAGGTCAGGAAAATAAAAAGGAACGGTAGAAATGCTTGCAGCACACACACACAGCCTGGTTTAGCTCACTGAGTTCATTTTTAGGAGATTGCAGGGCTAAAATGGGGTAGTTTTGCTTCTAGTCACGGCCAAGGCACTGTCACCTCCACGAAGGACTCACTTCAGCTGCAGACCGGGTCCAACTGGGCAAGTTCAGCCCGAGCCTACAATTAATACCAGGTCTGGCAGCAAGAGGGGACTGCTCTAACCCGAGGACTGCTTAGCCCAAGGTTTAACACCAGCCTCAGATCTCCCATCCGACAGATTTATTCCCGCTCTGGGGATTTGAGCGTGGCTGGGAGTTAGTTGAAGCATCCAGCATCCGCCAGCAGAATTTCAATGTCACCGCGCGCGGCCCCAGGGCTCCGTCTCAGCGGCGGGATGTTCCCTGTGCCGGCCCATACATCTTGCATTACGTTAGGATGTGTTTCCTCTGCAGGGAAATTTAATATAAAGGTAGTGACGGTGCTGCTGGGTTAGCGCAGGACACTGCCCTGCCTGCGAACGGGAAAATTATCAACGGACTGAGAAAACCCTTCCCTCTTGGGGAGTCTCCCAAGACCCACAGCTTGAGCAGGGCACCCACGGAAAGGCCAAGAAATCTGAAAAAAACCCACAGTATTTGGAGCATTTGCTCGTGAAGGACCCAGAGGATGTGCAGTCCCTGCTGCGGAGCCGCCTCTCCTCGGGAACACACGCACCTACGGACAGGGCAAAAGCACCGGCAGGGGAGGTCACAAACACCACGTGCTGCTTTCGGAGCGGAAAGAGAGAAGAGCAGGCTCACAGCTCTGCTCCTCCACCTCCACAGAGCGCTGTCCTATGCGGTCCCCTTCCTACCACCCTATGGAAACTTCACTGACGTGAAAAAATCTTGATTAACATTTGTGACATCAGTAGTAACAGCCACAGCTATTAAGACATCAATATATTTTTTAATTTTCTTTCCCTCATGCTGTTGTATCTTGGGCAGAAGTCTGTGCTTAAGCCAACCCTTTAGAAAATAGAAGCAAAAAAAGCAACTAACCACCCAAAGCTTTATGGTCTCCGGGGCTGTATGTCAACAGCTGCAGCTTTATGTTGTATATTCTGCTCCACATGAGCTAAAAATTCCCTCCTGGTGTCAGTTCACATCAACTCACTTCATAAAAACAGCCCCGCTCTGGGGACCTACAAAAGATCCGCAAAAAGATGTGCAGCTCCGGCCGAGGACGTGGCCCCAGAAAAGCAGCCAAAGGATGAAGGAGCCACCATGGAAAGCCCAAAACGGCAGAGAAAATGGAGAGCAAAAATTTCTCCTCGTCCAGCCTGAGCTTTCAGTAAATACATTCCTACTTCAGCAGCTACTTCGCTTTTTAAATAAATGTGGTTTGCTGAATCAAACTTATCTCTATGACACACATGAGGATGTGGCTTAAAGCAGAATTAAGAAGTGTCCTAAAGGATGCGTTCAAGATCCATAAATGTTAATACTGAGTTTTCAACAGAATTTTGTTTGGTAAATTCATCTGGGAATATTCCAGGCACATTTTCTATTATGGCCACAGTGCCCTGCTCAATCACTTGATTTCTTTTCACTATGAATAAGTAAATATCAAGGGATTTTTGGCAGCTGAGTGTTTTCCTAACCCATTGGTCCTCTAATTAGCTCCAAATGTTGTTTTCCTGCAGCTACATTCTTCCTGATCCATCCTGAAGTCCCTTGGCCTATCACTGTAGTGCCGGGGAACCTCACTGCACAAGCAGCATTACTGTGGAGACGAGTCACTCTCTGGATGCTTCCCAGCTAAATATGTGAAAAGGAAAGTTTGCAGATGCTCCACAGGCCAGGATTTCCCGATCAACAAGGTGATTGAGTCACCTGGATGAACAGACTCATTACATAAACAGGAAAAATCCAGGCATCCTGGTCAGCAGCAAGTCCCTGTGGCAGCAAGAAGCCCTGACACGGGGCAACACGTTGGCTCCGTGGATCCGACTGCTCTCCAGGCCTCAAGTCACTGCAAAGTTGTGAGATCACTTCAGTTTGCAAACCTATGGATGAGAATTTAATGGCAATGGAACGGCGCTGCGGAGCGACCCTGGCAGATGGAAGGTGGTTAGTTCGTCGCACACCTTATTTGTTTAGTGCTACATGTTTGTCCCTGTTTCCGTTACACTCTGGAAAGTTGGATCAGGATTAAAATTGCGTGTCTCCAATATGTAAATTATTTAGGAAGTTATGTAAATTTCTATGCAAATGTTTATCCTTGTGTCTCAGATAAAACTCTGCTTGGGGGAATAAATCCTGCCAAAATGGGAAGGAAAAGGCTGCTCCTGGTGCCTTCACACACATAAACCTCCATGAATGACTAGTGCTGTCCCTACCGCGGCCTGGAAGGAGATGCAGCGGTGGTGACATCTTGGGTGTCTCGCACCGTGACGTCCAAACCGCCTGGGACGTCACACGCGGCCCTGGAAGCCCCGAGGAGCCGGCCTGAGGGGAACGGGCAGCTCTGCGACGGTCTCCACGACCGAAACCTGCGCCCGTCTCCTGGGCCCACGGTGCTTGGGCTGGCGGATGGGCACATGCTGATCCTGCTGCTGTCCCTCCTCCTGAGGAAGGAGCAGAAAGCCACGCGTGTATGTGCACCGGGCACCAACTCTGTGTTTAGCTGGCTGCTACGGCCCTCAGCTACAGAGATTTCTCGACTGCAGCAGTTCCTCATCGCCTGAGTAAATTCAGCAGAAGAGATGGGGAAAATCTGCCCCGATGGAGACTCCTGCGGAAGTGCAGGAGGAAATGTGGGCAAATTAGCTCCGTATTAAAGCACAAGGTGCCACCCGCTTGCTCAGCTCCCGCTCTGCTCTACCAGGAGAGACAACCGCGGCAAGGGAACAAGTCGGCCGGAGGGATTAACGAAATGAACAGAAATCAACGCTCTGGACAGGGGGTAAACGCAGCCTCGCCTGCGAGGCCAGCGGAGGCCCTGCCTTTGCTTCTCTTCCTCTTCTGGGAACGACGGGGTTGAGCTCCCCAGCAGGTACCAACAGATGTTTTTTACCAGCTCGTCGCTGTGTTGCCACAGTGCAAGGTTGATAACTCATTACACTTACTGATAGCCAGTAAGTACCAATTAGCAGCTCCTGGCTAGGCGTAAGCGACACGGCTTCATTCCTCTGATCTGAAGAAGCTTCCAGGGATCTGCGGTCAGTCCTGGGGGATGAAGAACATCCTGCACTTCAGCCTGGGGACGTGGCGGGCAAGGACAGGGGCTCCGAGAGCCCTTTGCGCTCACTGGCCTCTCAGGGCCCCGCTCGGCTCACGACCGATGGCCCCATCCTTTAAAATTCCATCGACTTGGCGGAGATGCCACAAAAGCAGCAAGGCTTTTCTTGTAACGGCTTGTGCACCGTCATTTTATTATTCAGTATTTTGCTACCGGAAAAGCAAAACTGCCAAAGTCTATGAGACCATCCAAAAAATCAGGAAAATTGGATGCAAAATAGCAGCTCATGCTTGCGGAACCATCTACAGGAAAATATCAGGACAAGCACCAGATCCATCAGCAGCCCTCCAACCTGACAGCCACTATTCTGCCAGCTCTGACATCCGTAATTTTCAAGCGTGTGTCTATTTAGGGCTGCCAGAGCCGTGGAAGAAGCAGGAAGCCCTTCCCATCCAGCTCTGCGTACGCCGTCTCCAACACCGGGCACAGGGCAAAGCCCTCACGGTCCTGCGGATTTTCCCATTTCCCCCTTGATCTCCTGCTGAAACACTGTGAGCAACAGCTCAGGGAAAAAAAAAAAAAGAGATATTTCCCCTTCTCTCATTATCAAATTATTTACTTCTCTGCTACGAAATGATCGTGTTGACTTTTCCTTTGCACCACAGGAGAAGGATGTAAATTAAGAAGTTTGCTGTAAAGAGGTATTCTTGCCTGGGAAAGCAGTAAGCAGGAAACAAAAGCTCTGCAGGTGTATTAGGATGTACATAAAATGCCAATTAAAATGAAGGAAAATTGTTTTCCTTTAGCTCCTATGTACAGAAGGAAGTCGTGTTCTTGCAGAACACGTATTCAGCTGGATGTATTGGATATATCGACTTTTTGGACCCCCTGGCATGAAAAAAGGAGCAATGATTTTGAGGGTTTACCAGTTGGGTTCAACTATGATGCAGGAAAGAGCTGGGGGAGAACGGGGACGGGAGAGCATGCACTCGAGTTCACCATGTTCATGGTGGCCAAAAGGTATTTTTTGAAGCCTGAATGTAAGAAACCACGAGCTCCTCAAGCGCACAGGGAACAGGCAAAGCGGGGGAAAAGCAGCAGCCGCTTCCCACATCCCATGGCCATTTTGGAAGCCCCGAGGCCGCGCTGATTCCCCGGCTCTGCCCATCCTCTGCCTCCCTGATCCTCAAGCTCTGCCCGCTGCTCTCCTCTATACACGTTACCTTAGCCGTGGTCTTAACTCCTGGGTAATTCCTTACATTCCCTGTAGCCAAAGCAGCTTGGACGCACTGAAAATTTGGTTCCTCGACTCTATTTCTCCCCACACCCAACAGATTCAGCCAACTGTCCAGGCCCCAGGGATGCCTTTTTCATAAGGAGGAATATTTTCTGCTCTTCAGCATGGCGCTGGCTGCAGAGCTTCCGAATTTCCAAGCAAAACACAGAGCCTGTTCTGCATGAAGAGACCATCCTGGAATATTGTCACACAGAGATGCTGGACAAAGAAAGCCATTAGCATGAAATTATCTGCTCCCTGGTAATTTCCCACGTGGATCACCACAAAAGGCTCTGAAAGAGCATCCTGCTCATGGTCTCTGCAGAACATCTCACTGCGCTCGGGATTAGGGGCTGTAGATGCATGGGTAAATATTCTTTCAGCAATGTGATGGATGTGATTAATCCTTAACAGGATTAAAAACAGCCTTATTGTTTCAAATCTGCTGTTTTGCGGGGAGGCGACAAGGTTACAGCAAATTTTCAGAAAGAGCTATCGGATGTTTTTCCTCATGTCCACGTTGTGGTTTCCATGCAATATTTAAGGAATCTGACCCAAAAGCTACACTGGCACAACACCAAACTTGCAAAGTGCAACCTGGGGCCAAATCTGAGCTGGTTCCTACCAACCAAAGCACCTTCTCCTGCTCGGAGAGCCTCTAGGGCTCCTCAAAGCCGGGGTCGGCTCAGGATGCTGCTCATCCCACGCTCCAGCTGGTCGGCAACTGCTCATGCCACCCTCGGGGCCTCGCACTGCGGCTCCGCAGACGCAACGGCCCCGCGAGACAGGCGCTACCTGTTGCATTGAACTTACAGGTAGTTAAAGCGCAGATAATCTGTCACCGCGGCCGCGCGCCGCCTGACGGAGCCGATCCGCGCGCGGGGCCGCGGGGCAGGCGCCTTCCTGCGCTTGCACAAAGCGGCTCGTTTGTCTTCAGAAGTGGGAAACTAATTTTGCGGCGGGGAACTGTGATTCCTTTAGATATTACACCCATAAATTTGTAAGATCTTCCTCAGAGAGGCGGCAGCCTGTCACGGCGCGAGCAGCGCTCGCTTTTATGCTAGCTCTACTTTGAGCCTTTTCTGACAACCTTAATTTGAAAGTAAAATGACGATAAAAAGAGAAAATAATTGCCTGCACACCTTTTTTTTTTTTTTCCTTCCAAGTGCTTTTGCTTGTTAGTATTTAGGCTACGGGTATTTAGACTACTTTGGGCAGCGAGCAGAGGCGCATGATTTATTAACTACATTAGCTTATACAGAAAGCAAAGCAACTTCTATTTCCCGCTTCCCATATGGAAAGACAGCTTTAGGGGAAAGAAATGAGAACACAGCTCAGAGCCCTTCATTTCTGGTGCAAAGAAACGATACGAGGAGCGATCTCGGCCTGCTCCAGCTAACTCAGCTTACTGATAATTGCATTTATTGCTACCACGCTGTTGTCAGCATCACTTTGTTATGAGATTGCTTTGTGGGGGGCTGTTTTAATAAGATATTCATCACCTGGGTTCATATTACTCTATAAAAGCATCAGGAGGCCAATCTAAGGGACGCTTGTCCAGCTTCCCCATTCCCAGAAACGCCTAATCAAGTTAAAGACGGTCTCACCAGGGCGTCATCAAACCAGTCCCCAGGGATTTCTGTGCCTCTTAAAAGCAACATTTTGTATTAACCACCGTGTTGCTACGGCAGGAGAGCACATAAGATTTGGACAGGAAAAAGAATTCACACGACGACTGCCGGTTGCCACACGCAGAATGCTATTCCCGAGCGCGTGGGGACGTCGCAGGCCATGGCACGCGCTGGGAAGCACCGATTTTGGGCAGGATGCTGCCCTGTCACCACTGGCGCAGCAGGGCTGGAGCCGCGGGAAGGAAGCTGCTCTCTGCAGGAGCCCAGGCAGTTTGGAGGAGCCCGTTTCGTACCACATCAGAGCCCGAGGGTGCCCGACGCATCGCCTGGACCACTAACACGTGGCAAACGCCAGGGCCGACACGTGGAAATACAGCTTGTTGGTTCTTTTTATCCCCCCTTAGTACAGTTAAGTCTGAATTCAGAATCTCATCTGATCCTATGAGACCAGCACAAGAGATAATCATTTCCGAGGAAAATTAGAATATATTTGTGGTAGAGTTAAAATAACCCAACTTTAATTTGCAGAGGGACCAATTTTTTCAATCGCTGTTTTTCCTTCTCTCGCTGCTCCTCTGCGGGCGCCTTCCAGACAGGAGGAGGATGGAAGACGCAGACATTAGCGCACTAAACCATCCCCGAGCGTCGGCATCTCCTCCTCATGAGCACTCAGGAATTTTCTCTGTGCCAAAAAGCAGGAATTGCCCCCACGGGCCAGCTTCCCTCCTCTGCCTTCTCCCAGCGCGAGTCCAGCACTGTTGGAGCACCTGAGCACTAACCTGTTTTCTGCCTCCCTTTGCGAGTCACCTCTGAAACTCAGAAGGAAATGCCAAGCATGAGGACTCAGACTTTAATTTTTTAAGAGCTCCCGACCCAGCCTGCTGCACAAGCTGGACTCAGCCGTGAAAGCCTCCTCCTCCTGAGCACAGACGAGCGGCTCTGAACTGAACACCCATTTCCCATGGGTAACACTGAAATTCTCCATCTCCTCGCTGCTCACAGGCTGCTGCTTGGTGCCTCCAAAGCCATCTCACCCAGCAAAACTTCTGAGCTCTTTGCTTGCTGCTTTTTATTTCAGATGTGATCTAGTCCAAGCACAGACTTACCAAAAACTAATTGCTCCAATAGCTCCTGCTAAGTGCATGAGGCCAGCTGCAAAACTCCAAACCTTTACGTATTGACGCTATTAAAGCCCTGGTGAAGTGTGCAGAGACGGGAGCTTTGCTACAGCCCTGACGGCTGGCGCAGAGCAGACGCACACGCAGCCCCGCGCTGCGGCTGGGTCCCCTCCAAGGGGACGTGCAGAAGCGCCGGTCACCCCCGCGGCAGCGCTGGGGGCCGAGGCTGGGCCCTTGCAGCACCACCTGCAGCAGAGGCAAACGAGGCAGCGGCGCCGCACCACGCGGGCACACGGATTTCTCCCGTCGGATCCAACTTTTGACTGAGTGTATCCAGGCAACAGCATCCCTCAATGCCACGGCAGATCTAAGGAGTGTGGCGACGCGCACCGCGGCCCGGCGGGATGGCCCCAGCACCCGGATCGTTTTCAGTCCGTTTGCACCCTTACCAGCAGGCCCACCGCCTCGCGTGGTGCCCCAGGACTTGGTGTGTTTCAGGCCATGCCTCCTGCAAAATCCGCTCCGTGTCTGCATCCTCCTCCAAGCGGCACAATCTACCTCCACGCTGCTCCTCTGCTCAGCGCCCTCTCGTCTCCCCCCAGCTCTCCCGATCCAGCCCAGTTCTCAGGGACACTCAAGGTTTCCGCCTTGGCAGGGCCTCCGGGAGTCCGAACCCCAGCAGGTCCAGGTCCATCGCCAGCTTCCAGCTCAACAGCAGGAGCCTGGAACCTACGAAATACGAAATGCCCCTTTCCCAGGAGCAGCACCGCTGGGGTGGTCACTCCGAGCTCGGCCCAGCACCAGGAGCACTCCCAGCTCCGGGGGAATCCTGGACTGTCGCGCGTTAAACAGCAGAGAGGCAAAGCAGGGGCTGAACTCCTGCGGAGGGTATTACCCCCTATGCTCGGGCAAAACTACTTAAGATTTAGGTCCAAGTGACTCCAAAAATTACTCATTTTTATTCTTCATAGTAAAACCGAGCTTCTGGGAAGTGCTTTTATTTTCTGGGAACTGCATTTGCTCTGTGAAAACTGCTTGAATGGGAAATTCTCCATCTGTTCTCCCGGGCAGGCCGTTACTCACCGGCCCCTCGGAAGGGCTCTCGGCAAAGCGGGAAGGGGACCGTCCGCACAGCGACACGCGGCCCGCGTCTCGCCTGCCCTCAACTCCTGGCTCTTTTAACTCGCTCCAGGCACAGACCGGCCTGTTTGCAGGAGCGGCAGCTCGAGGCTCTCCCATCAGCAGGGCTCTAATTGAGCGTGAGGAAAACTAATGGGGGAAGAGGAATGAGGAGGAGGGAGCGGCAGAGCACAGGGCGCATTACCTTCCCGGGAATCACCCCCTGCTCCGCAGCTCCCGGGGCCGTTCGGAGCACGAGGTCCTGCCCGTGATGCCAACGCGGGACCCCCTGTGCCGGCGCAGGAGGGGTGCCCAGGAGGGGTGCCCAGGAGGCCGGCACGCCGTGTCCCCGCGCCGTGGGCACCATCAGGCGCTCCCGCTGCTTCGGGCTCCTTCAGAGCTCTCAGCTGCAAGCTGCAAGGTCAGGGTGGGCGGAAAAAGCAGCAATTACCTTCACTGTGTTCGTGAGGGAGAGGAATTCACTGTAATGAGGAGCTCTGGAGGAGAAAGCGCCCAGAAGAGCTGGCAGTTCTAGCACAACAGACCTAAGCTTAAAATGCTGAGAGCACCAAGAACTGTTGACTCGGTACATGCTTGAGCTTCGCTAAGTCTGAGCTGCCCATGATAAATATCCTGATAAAAACACAACCTTGACCTATGCACAGAGAAATGTGGTGACATTTGAGTATAACAGATACCTCTAACCAGTTGCCTTGATCCAAAATACTTCCCTGGGTTCCTTCAACGGAAAGAGCAGGCAAATCCACAGAGCTATTCAGCCATTCACCAGAATACCTCTAAAAAAAGCCAACGAGGTGGTATCCAAAAATACCTGTTTCCCCTGGTTGTCTCCGCAGAAGCTCAGGGAAAGGAGCCTGCCCAGCAGGGCCAACACTTGGGCACTCTGCTAGTGTGTATGAATCATCCCGGCTCCCTTTCCACGCAGCAAGAGGCAAAGCCCGCTCCGACGGTGACTCATCCCGGCTAAAATAGGTGCCGGGAGAGGTGGGATGGAGACTTCCGCGGAGCTGCCGGCACCACACGTAACCTGCGCTCGCCTCAATATAAGCGAGATTAATTATACAGAATGAATTAATACAGCCAGCCTTAGCCTTTGCAAATTATTGTTCAATAGCACGGGGAAGCAGGAATAAAATGAATTGACGGAGAACGAGGCAATTAAAAACTCCCCTCTGCTTTAAAGGGGAACGAGAAAAAGTTTAATACAGAATGTCACTTTGCACCTGCAAGCAACGGGTGCCAGCCCGAAACCTGGCAGTGCCGAGTCTTGGTTTTGACAGAATCTATTTCTAAAGCACTTGTTACATTGCCTGGTGTAGAGCAAAACGAGGTAGAAAAGATTGTAATTCAAGACGCATTAAAGGAATATTAAAAGCTGCTGCATGAAGAGGAACAGGCTCAGAAGCAAAGTTAAAGAGAGCCCAGAGCTGCGGACCCGTGCGGGTCCTGCGCTTGCGTAACACGGCAGAGCATTCCACCAAATCCTTTCTCATTCCTCCCTCTCCTCTGATAAACACAGGATTAGTTGCTGGAGCTACATTACTGGACCTGCTCCTGAATTACATCTCCTGGATCTAGAAATTGCTGAAAATGCAGGTGCCAATTGAGGAGAATCCCATTCACTCTCAGTTAATAAATCCAACCTTTCTGACCAATTTTTAAGGGGTCTCAATTTCACATCAGGACACAATTCAATTGCTCAAACCTCCTTGCTCTTATTTTCTGCAGTCATTACTGTATTCCTAAATATTGTGACCTTACCCGTCCAATCCCAGCACTGCTCGATTAAAATCACACACTTGTTGCCAGGGCACTAAAAGTTACAAGGAAGGGATTAAAAATATGCAGCACCTGGTGCTCCTTTAATTGCATTTGGGACAACGGCTTACACTTCTGCTCAGCGGAGGTTTTCTGTTCAGAATGGCTG
>JAUBNY010000168.1:1234923-1246393 GCA_032275445.1 Crypturellus soui | reverse complement strand
GGTTTGTTAGCAATCAGAGCAAACACAGGGTCCACGAAGGCTCCCAAGGAGATGGGACTGTAACCAGGAAAGCAGCGCTCTCCTGCCAACGCTCCCCTCCGTAGGCGAACGGTGTGGCCAGCGTAACGGAGAACGCACAGGTGTGTCCATGCAGTGCCCAAGACACGGCCAACGTTCATGCTGGTATACAACACGCTGCACTCGTCCCTATTCAGAAGGAGCAATAGAGCTTATAGGGTGCATATGAAAGCCTAAAGGAGATTTTTGTTGGCGTCTCCATGGAAGACGTGAAGAACCTGCAACCCCCCAAGCAGAGCAGCAGGTGGCATAAACAGAGCAGGGACATCATGTACAGGGGGAGCAAGGGACAGGACTGCAAACAGAACTGCCTCTTTCTTGGCTATCGGGTTTGGTGAAGGGAGCAGAAGTGGCACAAAACACATTCCCGTACCTACAAGAAAGGTCACACCTTCACGCTGTCAGATCCATTCAAGTTTCTCCTCCTGTCTGACTTCCAAATAGGCCAAGCTGGGTTCCTGGATGGGCCCTGGAGACCCAGAACGGCTCAGATGTCAGAATTCCCAGGAGCAGGAGCAGCGACAGTGGTTCTGGCTCCGCGCAGGCCCTGCGATCGCCACAAGCTGGAGCAAAGGGAGGAGCGAGGGGCAAGAGGTGACTCTGCCTGCGGCCAGCAGCATCTGGCCCTTCACAGCACTGAACAGCCCACGGGACTCTGAACGAGTTAACTGCTCCTGAAATTCTACGAAACCCTCAGTTCTAGAATAAGTAACAGTTTTCATTAACTCCTAAAAGTACAATGGATTTTACAGTGAAAATAAGCTACTGCAGAAGCATTTTACTGCTGCGGCGCTGCCACGGTGCAGGCCAAGAGCTGCACGCAGGATGCGCAGGCACCGCAGCGGGGACACAAGCACAAAAAGCAGCATCCAACAAGCTCAAGCTGCCATTCATTGAAAGAAGTCCTGATGGGGAGTAAAAAAATATAAAAAATAGTATGTGGTTGTGTACCTGGAGGCTGTGTCACCATGCAAGAAAACACGGGAGGAACACAGACCTGCATAAGCAGCACTAATGCTGCGTAAAGTCGCGTGAGAACATGAAAGAGTCGTGTCCTTAGCATGAAGGTCTCCAGAGATCAGAACCAGCTTTAATTATTTCCAAGGCCACAGAAAACTCCCTTTTCAGCACGCTGTAGTGACTAATGAAAAGAAAAATTAGAGGATCACATCTGTGCAGACAACATCTGTGCAAGGGCTGATCTGTCCAGTGAGTCTGGAGTTTGATGGCCTGGTTTCTCCTTCGTTTAAGGCACTCGGCATTCACGTGTTGGCCAGAATCTTCACCGACTCGTGACCAGTAGCCTGGTTGTGTGCTCTTTGCTGGCCCCCAGCCCTTGCCAGCTTAGCCAGGCAAGAGTGAAACGCTCAGTGTTAAACCCAGGGCAGCCCCCGCTGAACCTGTTTCTCACCAGCACTCGGCCTGGTCTAAGTTGGCTCCCTTGCTGGGAGCCGTACAAGTCACAGTGACCCCAAAGCCCTTCCCCAAACAGCAGAAGCTGCTGAATCTCCTCGGGGCAGCCCAAAATCCAGAGGCGCTGCTAGACAGAGCGGAACCCCAATCCCACGCGCCAGTGCTCAGGCCTATGGGACCTGCAAGAAGGACAGCGCAGCCCAGGTAGTAGCAGCCCAAAGGACACCAATGCAACAGTCCAACTAGACCCAACTAGTGCTATTCTAAATTGATTTGTGATGGTTATCACGGCAATAAACAACAGCTGTAAAACTACCTTTTGGGATTTTCCAGCACAATTCAATCTGTCAGGGCAAGAAACTGCTTAGATATATCCTGCATCTCACTCCATTTACTCACATTATCATCATCACTATCACAGCGAGGGATTTTTCCTCGGCATACGGTCACACGGCATCGCTCACTGCAGCTACTGCTGTGGGCACCTAACGGGCTTCTTCCTTGCCTTAATTTCACAAGGACAGTTGCCCAGTTCTTTCACTGGGGAGGTATTTTTCCGAGACCCTCATCTTCTGCGATCAGAACTTCCTTACTAGTAAAAATACCACGTCCCCTTTTATGAATATAAAGAACTTAGCAAAAAATAACGTTAGCACAAAAGCCCCTAAGCAGCTTGAAAGCCTCGCGTCTCACTCCTGAGAAAACTGAAGAGTATCGAGACTGAGAAGGGAACCAGCAGCCAACGGACAGAGAAATGCCCAGGCAGCAGGACACGCTCGCGCACAGAAACACGCAGCACACGGCTCTGCCGGCATTCCGGAGCTGCTGGGAATCCTCCCATGCCTCCGCACGGAGCAGAGATTTCTAGCATTGCCATCTCATGCCAGACAATGTATTTTCTCTTGGTTTCTTCTTTTACAATTCCCCCAGCAACAAAGCAGCAAAAAGTCATCTCAATTCCTCTGCCTTTGCATGCGTGTGCACACACACAACCTGACCAGCATTTCCAGGGGGGAAACGAGTAATGGATTTGCTTTCAGAGACCAGGTTATACTGCGCGAAGAACAGGCAGGTAGATGCATCTAAAACTGAGAGGAAGAAGTCTCAGGAGCTGAGTAGCCAATGGGAAAAGTGCTGCCTGGAAATAGCTCCCTTCTGCGGGCAGAGGGGCTTCTCGCGGGACACGAGGGGTGCACGTGTATGTGAAAGTCACCCCAAAGACACAGGCTTCCCCGTGTCCCCGGCGCAGCCTCACCGAGCCAAGGAGGAGCGGGTCCTGGCTTACCTCCTAACCACGAAGCGGCTCCTCCAGGAGAAGGACGTGATGATGAGAAATCTCCCAGTTCATCCTCTCTGTCAGCTGCCCAATTGCATTGGCAGCGGCTCCGGGGAGGCCGGCACCGCTCTGCAACCGCTCACCGAGGCTTTATGGGAACGCGTCCCTTCCCCCAAGCCAGCTCGCTGCCAAGAGCAGGGGAGAAAGTCTTCACAAAACATAAAAGCAGCTCCTCAGAACCCCTTCTCAGAGAAAAACTGCATAGCTCCATTGAGGAGGCAATTCCTAAAACAAGGACCCAAGGCAAGTGCGGAGCTAATTACTTTGCAACAAAGGCTCGAGATAACAACACCAGAGAAGCTCATCTCCAGATGGATGCTGACCATTTAATGCAGCTCCTGGCATACCATTAATCAAGCGTGGGCTCCATCTGACCTCAATTACTACGTCCTTCTACAAGTCACTTTTGAAAAAGACTATTGCAAAGTTTTGCTGGAGCGGCGAACAAAGGAGGGCAATAACAAGGGCTCAGATTATATAATCCACAGGGTAAGCAAAGTGACTTTATGAAGGAAGGGAAAACACTTTTGAGTACCACATACCTCAGTGTTCACATAAAAGTTGAAGTATTTCTGCAACCTGGGCAGTAATTTGGCTATTTATTCATGGGAACTGCATGTGCAAATAGTTACAAAGAAATACTTGATATAACGTCACGTGCAAGTAAACATGTTAGCATGCACACAGGTCTCAAAAAACCTGAACTACTATGCCCAGCTGTATCACCTATCTTAATGAGAGTATTTCTGAGGTGAATGCTAACATGCAAACACACAATCCACTGTTGAATGCAGGCATCTCTTAAAGAAAATGTATTTTTCTCCCCTTCACTTGCAAATGAGAAAGGAAGAATTCTCTGCAAATATTTCTAAGTGGGTGCCCATCCAGAGTCACAGATTACTTGACAACACATACACACAGTTTGGCCACCTGACAGAGGACCAGAGCTACCCTCTATGCAGGCAGGTCGGTATCACTCTCCAGCTGGCACTTTCCGCACCATCCAGGCACCGGTGCTGAATGAAGCCTATTCAGCAGCATGCTGGAAAACAACATTTTTCTAGTATCTGTCAAATTATGGCATACTTAGTCTTAAAACTCTGCTGCTGTTTCTGCCTTGTCAAGAGACAAGTCATTAATGTATTTTCTGAAATCTGGTTCTAATAGTTTGGATGAAACTGAAGATCCGTCAGCTTCCCGAGGGGGACCTTGCACTTAGTAGGTCACTCGGCCAAGCTGTGGAGACAATCCCCCAGGTAAGGGAACTCCCGAGTTCCAACACATTCTGCGAGACCAGCACATTTTTGAAACTAAACCACATTACACTTGCAATTTATAACACCTGGTTCCAATTTACCAGTTTCAGCTGTGGGCCCAACACAGAAACAGATCATCCTCTCATACGTGTCCCTACCAGGGAATGTGCCAGTAGACTGGGAATTGCTGGGAATTCCATGCCCCAGATGGAAGCAGTAGCAGCAGGAGGGCAGTCTGAACTCTAGCTGCTCTGGGGTGTCCCAAGCCCCACCTTGAGCTGCCAGGTTTCGTTCACTCCAACTTTAATCTAGCCCAGCAGCCGCGGGCACTCGCACCTCATTGTCCTTTCCTGTCACGCGAGGAACACGCAGCAGGGTGGATCTCCCCAGGACAGCTCAGAGACAAGAAGCTACAAGACACAACACCCACGATCGCCCCAGCGATGCTGCTGATCTGAAGAGGTGCCGCTTTCCTCTGTAAAAGCCAATGATATATTAAATTAAGGCAAAGCTCAGAGAATATCTCATCACAGAAGCACAGGAAAACAGCAGGCAAGCCAGGTAACACCTGCCTTAGGAAGGGAGACAGGAGAGCATTAGCACTTCAATACCCGCTAGGAGGGATCCGTGCGCGGGGTCTGGAGGAACCGCGATACAGAAATGCGGAAAAATTCAGACATCCTCCTTGCTGGAGGACGTGCTTTACATGAAAAAGATTTCTAAAATCTAAAGATGTCTTCCATATATTTCCAACAAATACCCGCATTTTTCTCCCAGCATACGTTGTTTCCATATTTTCCTTTAATTAATAAACATGTTAAATGATCTTTTCCAAAAAAAAAAAACCACACACACACAAAAAAAAAAAAAAAACCACCAGCCACGTGGCTTGGGAGTGGAGCCGGCAGTCTCCCACCTTGCCAGATGGATGGGAACAGCTCGCAGCCCCTGCTCATCTCCACTGTCTCCCTGGATTTTCAAGGGACACCCAGCCCTGACGGCTTCTTAAAGAAGCCAAGAAGCTCTTTATTAGGCACAAGAGGGGTCCCAACCTCCAGAGCTTCCCAACGCAGACATCAACCCTGGCCCCGCACACCCGGGTTAACAGGAACCTCCACAGCCCCGAGCCCCACGGCTTCCACCAGCCACAGGACTCGCAGTGCTCACGAGGAGAGCACCTATCAGCGGTACAGGGAGGAAGGCCACTCAGGGCATTTATTTGGAAAAAACAGAAAACAAAGAAGTCCACATTTGTAATCTGCATTTTACACAGTGATTTTAGTTCCTCTTTGGGCACCAGAGAGGTGTTTTCACCGGTGCTCATTGACGCCTGCTTCTATGTAATTAAGTGCAGTAAATAACTATTTACATAGTCATTTGCCTGGTTATCAAATATTTCTTGCCAATCAGATGCCAACAGATTGAAAGCTTTTGAACTAGCACATGTTATTCCAGTAAACCTGTTCTTTCACAAACCCATGGCACGTGTTTGGTGACAGGTACCAATTTCCATGGCATTTCTCCAGATGCACACAGCATCCTACCTTGGACAGTGAGGGGTTTCGCAGCTTCCCCACAGCAACTACTCTGTGCAGCCACTAGACCCTTTATTTTAGGGGATAAAAAGACAAGTTACATAATAATGCTATTGCTGGAGAAAGTTAAAATAGAAAGGACAGGACTGCACCAGGAAATAAGCATCACTAAAAGAGAAATGAAGAGAGCTAAATGGTGCTTTATTGCAGACCTGTGTCTAGATAATTTACTGCGTTGTTTAAAATAGCTCACTACCAAATTCCGCATTAATTTCCTAACCTTGCTGATCTCCAAAGGATTATAAAATTCATTATAATGGCTATTGAAACCACTCCTGAAGACACAGATTTTCAAAAGGGCCGGATAATTGCGGAGCAGCAGCAGAGCTCGTTATGCGACATGAAGTAATGAGGCCAACGGCAGCTCCTGCTTCCAGGAGCACCGGAGGGGTCAGGAAGGGATCGTGCTCGCGGGGTGCAGCTCGGAGGACACCTTTGCATCAGGACTGCTCTTCTGCAGCTCGGTGCTCCTGCACCTCACCCTGCGATGGGACAGGGCCCTCCATCCCACTAGGTGTATGGGGCACCACGAGGAAAGGACAAGGGACTCCCAGCCCTAAGGAAAAGCTGGAAAGCCCCATTCAAGCCTCTACCTCCTGATTTTGAGGCAGCTGCTGTGTCCCTAAGGGTTGCGAGCAGCTCCCTAGGGCTTGCTCTAAGCTCCCTTAATAAGCACCCTGCAGGGATTTGGGCCTCCTGGCAGCCTGCATTGGCGGCCACGCTCCCACAGTGATTTTTATTTATATATTTATGCACAACAGCATTCTCTGCATGTACAGCTAAGGCTTCACCTCTCCAGGATGCACTTTCAGCACCGCAAACCAGCTCCGCGCGCTCGGAGGTCTCAGCGGGGTTGAGGCCGGACACCCATGGGAGCAGCAGTGGGGGCAGCTCCAGATGACACCACCCAAGTGGCTTTGGAAAACGAGCAGGAACAGGGTCTTGGCAGCAGTGTTAAGGTAAACAAGAGGCCTAAAGGTTTTCTTTAAAAGTCTAAGTGATTTTTTTTTTTTTTTTTTAAGATGGAATTTCAACAGTTTTACAGTTGGAAGGACCATTAAAGGCCAATTTCAGTTTTTTATTACAAGTTGGGAACTTCAAAGAGAATACAGCAACAGTGAAACAAAGATACCAGGAAGAGTTTTGCCTTCATAGATGTATAATTTAAACCGCCGGAGTTTTGGATCATTTATGATATAAAACATAGTCACTCGGTAATAATCAGGTCCCTCAAGACATCTACTAATTTGCTTTATTGCTTTTTTTATTTTTGTCTCCTTTCGTTTTTCTGAAATATAATCATAGTTCAGCAACTCCATCTGCAAGGAAGGCAGTGGCAGAGCGCTCGCTGTAATGATGTGCAGCAAATGAATCACAATTCCTTAATCACCCCGCTCTCTTTATTGTTGCCTCATTTCCATTCACGGGTTCCCAAAATAATCAATTATATTTGCAATTTCTTCACAAGATTACTCAGATAAACAACTGAACGCATAATGATTCCTCTATTTTCTGAAAAATAAAGCAAAAACCTTAAGTTACTGCAAAAGTAGAGCATCTTCAGCCAAAGCTTTCTGCATCTGCAGAGGAAGGAGCAGCGGTGATACCGCACGGTGATACACGAGCAACACCAGAGCAACCCTTCCATTTGAGCAGCACAAAAGGCATCGTTGTAGGAGGATCATGAGGTAGGACTGAGAAGAAAGCAGTATTTCTATTCCTGTTTAAGAGATGAGAAGGGCTGGCACAGAGCAAAAAGAATTAATGCTTTAAACTTTGCACCGTACCTGGAGAGGTGCAGGGCCTGACGTTCCCCTGAGGAGTCACCTTGACAGCAACTTCTCCACATGTGAAGGAAGGAAACTTTCCTAACAGGGCTGCTTTGGGTTCTGTTTATTGTATTTTCTTCTCATAATGGCAAGAACAGTAATGATATTCCTCTGATAAAGTCAAAAATTGCCTGTTCTGCTGAAGGCTGTGGTAGCTTTGATGTTGCTTGTAGGCCCTCAGTGTGGACGTGTCCCACATCTCATCTACTTCAGGGCTTTAAGGAGATCCCAAGACAACCTCCAAAAAGAGCTTTCTGCAAGCCTCAACAAACACTTTTTAGACATTCCTCATGTACGTAGTACCCTACGGACTTCCACGAGTGAGCAGAGACCACACAGCCCTCAAAACCCCACCTCAAAGTAGCTCCCTCAAAAGACCCGACCAGACTCGGTGTGACCCGCACTGCAAATGGAAGGGTTAAGGGGGAGAGCCTCCTTCCAGAGCACCAGTAAATACCACAGAGACTGAGCAGTCAACTGAAGAGAGCGAATGAGTCCAACTGGGATGTACCTGTTACACCTCCAAGACAACAACCGCCAATTTCAACCTCTTCCTTTTAATTTTTGGGGGTTCCAGTGCACATCGCCACAACTACTTCATGTACCAAACCTGGGCAAACGTATATCCTTCTTGTGGTCAGAGCACAAAAATGCACTTTGTGCACATAAATTAAATGTTTGTATCACCAGAATATTGACATACTACAAGAAAAATGATTTCTCAAAGACATCAAAAATAAATATTTAATCATACAACTATAAAGGATCTTATCAAATTAATCACATTAAAAAAATCCTTTACCAAATTAGGACTGATGTTTTATGCTAAAAAAGGGCCACTTTCAAAATTTGGCTAAGGGTATAGAGCCAAACGCTGACACACTTGCAAATATGAGCAAATCCACTGCATCAAAGGAGTTAGTCTGGATTTTCACTAGAGAAATGGTAAATTTGACCAAAACTTGCTCCAGCAGTGTTGGAAGATAAACCCTGGAGAGATTAAATCTCTCATCTAATCATCCATTTGTTTGCAAGAGGAATAGCATGAAATCTCACCCGTCCCAAATTTCAGGGCACCCTCTGCATGCTAGAAGGACTTTACGCACATGGATGTGATTAATTCCTAGAAACGCTATGCAAATCCAAAGTTTCATTTAGGAAAAGGTGAACAAGTGCTCCACTTCTAAGCAGCCACCTCAGATATAATTCCTTAGAAGCAATTAGTTTTAAACTCAAGAACAAGAGAGTTTAATTCTTCTCCTAGGAGACTAAAGCTCTTTTAAATATATGCACAGGCATCTAGATAATATATGTGTGCTAGAATAACAGCAATTAATGAATAATAATTTGCAGATTGCTCCATTTTTCATGGTTTCAGACAGATGAGGTCACACTGTATTCCAGAGACCAAACGAAATGAGTTTAAACTGCATCACAGTGATACTGCAAATATCGCCCCACTTCTCATTCTACAAATAAAAAATGCACCCACCTTCTAAAACTCCACATAGAGCCAAAATGAGAGGCTGACACCCTAATGGCCCTCAGTCCAACCTGACTGGAAGAAAAATCTTCCCAAGTGGGATACAAGTAGCACATGTGGCTAAAAGATGGCAAGTGCTCGTGTTTTTCGCCATGAGAACATGGATCTTTTTCATTCTGCATTTTCCTCATCTCAGGCAGAATCACAGCACCTTCATCTACAGCTTATATCAAATCCCAGTAGGTGCATGAGCATTCAGAAAATCTAGATGCCAGGAACAATTTAAATAACCAGCTCACTTAGCCCACCAGCAGGCATCAGAAATAAGAGAACATATTTTGAGACACTAACTGTATTAAACTGTTTCCAAATGCAATATCAAATCTGACATCCTAACACCAAAATGAGCATTCAGACAGATAAGTAGCTCTCTCTATATACATGACTACCCAAGCCTGGCAGATAGGATCAACTTAAAAGGCGCCTAGCTTTAAAGAAAGCAGAGTCTTCTGTACCCAAAGGCAAGATAAAAGCAAACAAGTGTTACATCACATTGCTTCCTTGGTCTGACATTCAGCGGAAATATTTAATATGCAGGATGGTTTTCAAAACTGACTGGATTACAGGAGAACCTGTAGAAGAAGGAAATGTTCTTATACAGAAGATTATTTTTATGAAAATAGTTTGGTCCTGCTGTATAAATTAAAGAGGCTTCACTGTAAGATTATGAATTCACATTAACAACTCGAAGCACTGTGGACTCGCACGCAAGCCTCTGTGCCCAGTTTTTAGCTCCCACAACATGCACACACAGATGCACGTGAACCACATAAATCACCAAAGAACCCTCCTGAACACCAGGGTCTGCACAGCTGCTGGAGGAACGTGAGGGTGTGAATCAGACGGCAGAGTCAGGATATACCCTGCAAATTCCCTAATTCACCCAGGAGGTTCAAACAAGTCAGTGCAGAGGGAAAAGCTTGGAGGAGTGACAACATGCACGACCAGGTGCCTTTTGGTGTTTTTCTAATTGCAAGACCCACCATTCAGTGACCAAAGAGTCTCCAACAAGGGCTGCAGCTGCTGCCCTTCCAACACTCCCTGCGGCCAGGGCTCCTCGCCCACCGCCTCCAGATCAAAAATGTTAAAAGGTATAAAATACTCAGGTAAAATACTCACTGGATTCAATATTAGAGCTGGTGCAGCGGTTCAGAGAGGCAAGGCTCACCACGTGCAAGATCTTCAGCCTCCCAAGGGAGCCCAGCCAGGCAGAGAGAGAGGCACAAGGAGGTTCCAGTGCAAACCCTGGCTCTCACCTCCAGGTTAAGGAGATAAAATCCCCTATCACTTCATTCTTTTTCGCTTTGCAAGGAAGTTAAGAGTCAGTTACTTATTTAACAGCTGAATACTAGATTTTCCCTCATTTCCTAAAAGCCACTTGAACAGAAAAAGCCTCCTCCACAGTTTGCCCCGAGCGAGAACAAAGTACTTAATTTCCCCTTAATTGTCAAAGGAGCTTCAGCTGGTAATTCAGTGAGCAGCCTGAAGAGCAGCTCCCTCTTCCCCAGCTTTTACGAGATTGAGCAGAACGTCCCAGCACAATGTTTTTCATGTTTGGTTTTTCCCCCTCACAATTTTACCAGATGCAAAGCCCATTTCAAATGCACATTGGCAGAGCCCTTCAGCCACCGCTGGAACAGATGCTCGTGAGTCATGGCAATGTACAGCACAGCAAGGAAACGGCCCCCAAATTATTATCTGCCATCTAAGGAATGAATCCAGGTTAGTCACAAATATCCTATTACAAGGTACAATAAATGCTGTTGAACTATAAAAATATAGTGCATACACATACTTTTTAATTTGCTATGTTGATTGTCTAGATGTTCTAATAAAGAGATGTTCTAATAAAGCCTGAAGGCAAAACTGATTCAAAATTAATCTCAAATCATAAAGTTTGGAGTCATTTGGATCCCCGCTTTCCAAGAGGCCCAGTATAATAAATATGAACAGCCCCATCGTAGCTACGAGAACAGATATGAGCCAGGAGCACCTCTAGAACCATCCCCAGCACTGACTAAAATCTTTTCTCTTGTCATCTCTTTTCTTTGCAATGATGAGGTCCAGGTTACTAGGAGGAAAAATGTATGCTTTTTGAGGTTAATTATCAGAACATGAGATGTCAAGACACAAGGCAGGATCAAAAGCAGCCAGAGAAACTGCCCGAGAGGGGTACAATTTGCTGTGCAATACAGATGGAAAAACCTCAGAGCGCCCATTCTGAGGCCCATCGCACCCAGCTCGTGGCCTCTAACATACCTGTCACTTGCCCTGCTAAAAGACAAGTGGTGGAGAAGTCACTGCAAGCAGTGACTGATCATTCCAACGGGAGATCTTCCCAGAGATGGAGATTTCACAGTTTTATCAAGTGGACAAAATATACACATATATTTCCAATCAGTCACCCGGGGAGCTTTTCT
>JAUBNY010000168.1:1175925-1187034 GCA_032275445.1 Crypturellus soui | reverse complement strand
GCAAAGTCAAGTAGCTTAAAAAATAAAGATATGCTGGAGGCAGTCATAGGCAGCACATGTGAATGGGTGTCCAGTGGCACAGGATTCCTCTGACCACTGCATTTTCCTTATTGCTGGGGGAGTGATTTCTTACTCATCACACAGTCACTTCTGAGGAGCACAGAGCTGCTTACCTGAAGTTCAGCATGTTGGAAAACCAGGGCTGGCCATAACTGCTGTTCTGAGGCAGAGGTCAACATCGTGCACGAGGTGGGGTGGAGAGAGGCCGCTGATTGTGGAGTGCCCTGACCCTCTCTGGTGTCACCTCGGGGAGAGCACAGGGCAGTCCAGTCTGGTTGCAGGTGCATGTAGAGGAGTTTCAGTGACAGGATGAGAATCTCTCTGAGGAAAAAAACA
Organism: Crypturellus soui; assembly: GCA_032275445.1. NCBI lineage: Eukaryota > Metazoa > Chordata > Aves > Tinamiformes > Tinamidae > Crypturellus > Crypturellus soui. The sequence continues at coordinate 1,186,638 of JAUBNY010000168.1, read as the reverse complement.
GTTTTTTTTTCCTGATCGATCTTTTATTTATATATATATATATATACATACACACACACACATAATGGCCATTTTGGATGGTAAGCTAAGTATAAATAGATACTGCACATTTCTTTATTTGATCAGAAGTCTAAGCAGGTCAGTGGAAGTTGGAAAGGCTTGCAGAGGCACGGCTATTCACAGGGAAGGTTGCAATGCAGGGGAAGGTTTTTTTCCCTGAAGGCTTTGGTGTAATAAACTCCAAAATAATACACAGAATAAATCCTGTGATTTCTGTTACATTGATTTTCAGCGTGCTTAATGAGGGAACAGGGTAGTTACCCAGTACTCAGAAACGTAACTGTTTTACTCACACCCATGCTTGGTTTTATATTCTGCTTATGAAGTCTGAGAGCACTATATAATATGTTAATTGTCATCCCAAAGGGATATAACAGCAAGTACATTGTAGGAAATGGCTCTCTTCTAATTTGCCATTCAGGATCGTAGTGTGGGTGGGTGAGAGGTGAAGGCATTTTCTGAGTATATAAAACTAATCCAGGCTAAGTTCAACCAGAGGTTCTTTCCACTGACATCAAAGGCAGTTTAGTCCTATTTGCATCAAGAGAGAATTTAATCCCTTAGCTTGAAACCACACAGCAAATGCTTGAGTGTAATCTGCAGGATAGGTGTGAACAACCAGCTTGCAATGCCCTGCTTTCTTACTGCCTTCTCCTGCAACAAGGAAATTCCCTTTTTCTCTCTCCGGTGGACAAACGAGGTCTGTGAAGAGCACTTCCATGGCAACCTGCTGCCAAGTGCACTCGTGGCACCAGGTTCATCCCAGATCTTGTCACGATGCTGTGGAAGCTAGAGGGCAAAGGGGATGACTGCTGAGGTACATTATAGATCCTGGGATGTACTGACAGAACACGCTCTTACTTTTTTATATCCTTTCCCTGATTTACTGCTACTTGCCACTGTGAAAGACAGTCATCATCTGCTTAGGCATTTGGTCTGGCCCATTCTGATATCTGCTGCCAAAGGACTTTTGCATGGAAGCCATAAAGTTGCCCTCAACAAAAAGGCAAATCCTAGTTATTCCCATCCCCTGTGGCTTGGGGAAGGGCATCACTACAGAAATTTCTTCTTCAAACTTTTTCACTTAAAAAAAAAAATCCATGACAAACTGTTATATAAATCCAGAGAATGAGAGAGTAGCATTTCCTGTACTGGGAATTTTGTTTTCAAGCTCAGTGTATTCAGCTTAAGCCTTGACTTTCCCCTCCTGTCCAGACTGTCAGAGCTGGACACTTGGCTGGGGTGTGCCAGGAATTCCTGCCCAGCCTGGGCACCCACATCTACTTCCCAGAAAAAAAGGGACACGGGAATAGCTGATATGCTCCAAGCCTCACCCAAAATGGAGCTGGAGAGGAGATGGGATGTGCTCTTGGGTCTCAAAGAGTTGGCATGGACATACTGTACCGTCTCCACTGCACTCATAAAAGCACAGGTGTCTCAGGATAGGCCATAAATAAAATTCTGGTATCTGCTTGGAAGCAGGTCTGAGTACGGGCAGTTGTTCCTACTAGCTGTGTCCTCAGTGACTTCAGATCTAGAGGTAATTAATACAAGATGACTTACAGTTTTATTGCCCATCACTAAGGCAAGAAATACAGCTTCAAAGGGTAGCTTTGACAATTGACCTACTTATAACAAAGAATTGACAGCTAACTTGAAAACATATAGCCTGTATGGATAGAGCTCTGAGCATATCATGTCCCATGTCATTATTATTATTTAGGATTATTAAATAATATTAAATAATACCATTAATAATAAAAATTGTGGCCTTTTTTTTTTCTGTGTAGAACGCCAGATGATTTTTCAAAAGGATTTTAAACTAATACTCTATTTTTAAAATGTTTTAAACTGATGTATAACTCACTGGCCTGTGATTACCAGGACCAGGCAGTGGCGGGGAGATGAGAGTCGAGCTCCCTTCATGCTAGCGCAGCGCTTGAGCAGCATCACCGACCTTGCACTACCTTCCCCACTGCTCTCTGGCGTTGCTGCCAGGCAGGTAATGGCCGGGCTGCGTTTTCATGCCCTCCATCATTCCAGTTAATATTCTCAATCAGAGCCACTGGAACACTGCACCGAGATGGCCTTGTCGTTATGGAACTCATGGCACAGTAGTTATCTCCGGATTCAGGCATCACACCTCAGCAGAGAGGAGCTTGCTGATGTTTTCAGTATTTTCTACAAACTGTGCACTCTAGTTGGGTTATCTCTTTATCTGATATCTGTCAAACGTGGCTTTTTCTTTGGGGAAGCCCCATAGGTTGCCCTGGAGCTCTGCACAGCCAGAGCCTGCCCTTACAGAATCACAGAATGGTTAAGGTTGGGACTTCTAGAGATCATCTAGTCCAATGCCCCTGCTCCAGCAGGGACACCCAGAGCACATGGCACAGGGAGGCATCCAGGCGGGCAGGCTGTTCCAGGGCTCTGTGATCCTCATAGGAAAGAAGGTCTTCCTCACATGGACGTGGGACTTGGGGTGTTTCAGTTTGTACCCCTTGTCCTGTCACTGTCAGGCTGGAGACCCATGCCTGGATCCACCTCCCCAGGCTGAGCTCAGGACTCGCCGTGCGAGCTTCCTGCAGAGCACCTGGCTGACGTTCAAGGCTCCAGCACTCTTGATCTTCCAGCCCTGGACTTCTCTCAAGCTAAACTTGCCAACTCTGCTAAAATGTATTGGCAGTGTCACAGTTCAGATTACAAGGAGTCTGGATACTTTTTTCCAGACTCTTCAATAGACTTAAATACATTCAGGCTCCAAGACAAAACACTGCAAAATTACCACACCGCACCCCAGGAAATTACATAGCACTTCTGTCAAAAGGAATGAAAACATAAATCCAGTCTAACCCTGCTCACAGCTCTCGGCTGTGAGGCTCTGGGCAATCCTCTAGTGCATTTCTGAGCTCTTGTTGCGTCTGCCCTAATCACATACACGTTTGTCAGTAGGAGAACAAAGCAGGGCCAAACACAAGCTCCAGAGAAGTGTTGTGTGGGGAAGCCAGTTGTGCGCAGCAGCTGGAAGCTCTGCAGTGTACACAGCACAGCAGCTGCCTTGCTGCCAGCTTTGAGGTGATATTAATGTTTAGCTTCTACCTTAGTCCTGTCTTCTCAGGCCTGGTCATGGCCTGGAGAAGGGATAGGCATGTGAGGAACACTTTCCTTCTTCTGTCAAACTAAATTGTGTTTCTTGTAACCATTACTAAGGAAAAGATGCTACCTGGTAAATACAGAGCTCTAGAGAGAAAACTGCCAAGCTTTATTCATGGGAGATGTATTGAATACAGCAACTTTGGCAGCTTATAAAGCTGGACACAAAGAAGGGCTGATAATGGCTTTGCCCCTGCACGTGTGTTAGTGTGAGGTGCAGGCAGCCTCGCCAGGGAGATGTCCGCCAGCCAGTAAAACTGCTAGTCAAAAGGCAAGAGAATTGCTTCTCATAAGTATTTCTAAGTCAGCGTTGGCAGAGATGACTATAGAGCACCAAATTAGGCAAAGCAGTCAAACTGTGCATCCCTTCACTTTCATGGCAACAATTTCCCAAAGGGGTCTCAAGGCATGAGATTGCACTGTTCATCTTGAGTCAGAGGCAGCTCTTATGCCTCTAAGTTCCAATGACAAAGAAACACCCACTTATAATAGCAGCACCACAGCATGCAGGACAAAGCTTGAGCAGCCCCGAGCGATGAAGGAAGAGGGCAATGGCTAAGACCTTCATTGCGCTTCACTACCTTAGTAGTACAACGGGGCAGTAAAAGCACTAAATACACTAAAACTGATAAAGCAGTTAACTAATAAGCAGCAACAGTGATAAGGATAGCGCAGATCCTTTCAGAAGCACGGGGCTTCCAAAATGAAATTTCCTCAACATTTTAATTTCAGAGGAATTAGAAATACACTTCATTTTTTTGACTCCTATTCCTTTATACTAGATTTTCACTTGAATGCATCAGCTAAGTTCGGTGATGCATTCATCAGTATAGACAGGCTGGCATATGTATTTTGATGACACAAAGTATTTTATTTCTTTACATTGCAATAATTCTCAGCATTTAATATACCCTTTCTACTTTTTGTATCTTGTTATGAAATACATCTAATAACATGTACCTACCTCATACTTACTTTTGACATCTCTGAAAACATATTTGCTTCAATAAAGTAAGGTTTAATGAATTGGCATGTGGCTTTATAACAAGCTTAGTGTTTAGCTTAGTACAGGCCCTATGATGAAGCCAAGTGCTGCCAGCCAATCTTGTTCCATCTGATTTTCAATACTCTCGTACTTCTTTTTGCATGCTGTCCATTCTTGAGGTGTCATTGCAGCAGGGACTGAACTTGAGCAGCTAGAGAGATTACCCACTTCTTCATTTTAATGAACTATAATCACTTGTTCTAGTTCAGAAAAATAAATTCTCATGAAGGCAGTAAGACTTAGGTAAATGAGAGCAGATTTGAGAAGCATGGGTAATACCTTTCTTTGTCTTCATTAATTCTTTTTTCCCCCAGGCATAAGGTAGGTGCTGAAGCTTATGACAAACAGTAAGGCCTTTCCTGACTAAATCACAGTTAAAGTGATTGAAGTTGACCTGCAAATTTGAATCTGTCGTTCTTTGGATAAATGCAGGTAATAGCTATGTCAAATAAAAGTGGTGGGTTTTTTTGATCAGTTGGCTGAATTAAGAAAAAGGAAAAAAAAAAAGTAGTAGTAAACCAAGAAAGGCTGTTGTCACAACCCAAAACAATTGATCCAACAAGCAAGTATTCAAAAATTCTTAAGATTTCTTCATTATTTTCATTTAAGGAAAATCCCCAACTATTTTGGTAATGATGTTAGAAAATAGCAGTTTCAAAGGAAATAGATGGAGATGCGTCTTTTCAGCTTTTAAAAAAAGGAAGAATTTGAACTCCTATGAAAATATTTTCTTCATTTGCAAAGTGAAATGTGTATCCATGTCAGCCAGATTTTGGGAACAGGTTTATACCCCTTCCAAATACATTTTTAGCTGATAAATATATGCACATGCACACATGTCTATTAACACTCCAAGTCTGGTAATGATTAAAATGGCAGATATAACAGATGGAAAGCTATAAGGGGTTTTGGAAAGCTTCAGATTAATACGTGTCTCTACCATTTGAAGAAGACAATCATAGCTGCCTTTTGAAAAAGAGTCCTAGGACCATTTCTTGTGATTAAGAGTAATGCAATACAATATAATATTGAAGAGAATTGTTTGATAATATCACTTGTGAATTTTTAGGCTACTTGTATTTTTACAAGTATTTTTAATAATTCCATGAGTTTTGAAAGTGCCACTAATAAATATTTAAGTGGGATATCTGTTAGTATCTCATTCAAAATTCATCAATCAGCTTAGCACAGAGCAGACATAATTTCCTGTGAATTAGCAGGTTAACCATATGGGTATGACTACTGCATAATTGAGGTAAACAGTCTGAAATTACCTGCAAGTGAAAACTGTTCACCCGGACTGCTCTGCAAGTGTTTATAAATACTGAGCATTTGGGAGCTGGTGTTCATTCTAAACTCATTAATTAAAAAAACAATAGGTTCATAAATACCACTCAATCAGTGATACCCATGAACCATTTGAAGTACATGTCCTTCTTACCTTACCTACAGTGCTTTAGGAACATTCAGCATCAGGAGAAGAAAACTGGCTCCAATAACTGGATGAGAAACTATCCATTGTCTTGAACGAGCCAAGGATTTCCTTCCTGCTATTTAAACAGTAGGTTTTCTGTTATTTAAACAGGGAGTCTGCTCTTTTCTGTAGCACTTCTCTGTTCAGTGCAGCTCATCTTGGCTGCCCACATGGCACAGCAGGCACTAGCCTCACCATTAGTGCCCTACGCTCATGAGTCCCCACACATGAGGTGCCTTTTGCTCACCTCTGATTGCAGCCTTGTGCTCTGTATCTCAGTAAGGAATGAATTTCTGGAGAACAACTGATCCATCAGTAGATGCAAGTGACTTGAGAGCCAGTGTCCCTTTCCAGACAGCAACAAAAGGCTGCACATCACCATCCCTTTGGTCTTTAGGCAAAACAGACTGCAGAACTTTGGTCCTGTGCCGAGTCCAGCACTTGGTAGCAAATCTGGGTACCTGCTGATAAACTACCTGCAAAAAAGTGGGCTTGGGCTCATAGAAACTGCTGGCGAAATTGCTTCCATGATCATTGCTGCTGGCTTCTCTGAAAGTCAGTGATAATGTGCTATACAGGAGAAGCAGTGGGTGATATGTTTTTGTTTTCATCCTATTTTTGTCACTTCTATTTTTAAAATCCATTAACGCTGTTGAGATTTGTCAAGGAGGCAATAGAGTGACATAGACTGTGTAGCAGCAGGAGAAGACTGATAGAAAACTTGACCCTTCTGCAGCTGTGCTATCAGCTCCAGCACAGGCTAGAAAAACAGCCACTGGAGCTGTGAGGAACATCACTTAGTGTGAACGGAACTCAGGAAACCTTAGACATTGGTAAAAAGGACAGATTGAGGAAAGGAAGGAGTTTTTGATGGGGAGATGGGGAATGTTGCAAAATAAGAGGGCAAGTCCCAGTAGGTCCAGTTCTCCTAACATCTCTGGCATTTGTAATACTACCTAGACATTTTTATGTTTTTTTTTTTTATTGTTCTCCCTTCATTTTCATTATCCTTTGAAAGCCCTTTTTGTGTCTCTGTAAGCTTTATGATTCTACTTGGAAACCTTGGAGTGGGTGAGGAAGCTGCTTAACCAAATTGTCTGTTTTTCCCAATTGGTCATTATAATGTTAAAAAAAAAAGCCAAGATTCACTTTATTCTTCTAAGTAGTCAAACTGGCCCCATTCCAATTCCCATTCATGGAAGTAACAATACAATGACAAATCAAAAGATTTTCCTTGATTTTAATGATTCTTTGTATCTATATTCAGTGTGAGGCTCTGTTCAGCAATGTACTTGAACAACCACCTCACTATAAGTTATTAAAGAACTTCACTCTGAGCTATGTTCAGTCAGACATCTGCTTTCCTTTTGTTAAAGGAAACACATGGAAATCTCAGTATCTTTGCCACAAAAATAAATTAGTCTGGATCTCTAGGAGTTTGTGCTCATGATCTTCCTAACTCAATAACCAGACTTTCACGTCAGTTAAAATAAGCACATTGGGATGAAATCTGAAAGTTACTACCAAGCAGGAAAATATTTAGGGGTAGGAACTTCCAATTTCAACACGCAGAGATAGACTTTCAAGGACAAAAAAAAATCAATCAGAATAAAATCAATTGCTGGTGGGAAGAACTGTAGGATTTGTTGACTTTCTGAGTTGACAGTAACCATCTAACATGGGATACAAATAATTTCTGTCCCAAAAAGGAGCGATTCATAGCAAGCTTGACTGGCACATGGTAGAAACTCCAGCAGCAAAGGTTTTAAAAAGTGCTTTGTCCACTTGACCTACTCCTGACATGGCTTTCCTGATGAACTCTGCCGCATGCAAACTCAGGAGATGAGCTGCTCCAAATTATTTCCTTGGTCTGTGTGGGGGTGCCTAACCAGGGCTGTGTAATGAGCTGTTAAGTGCTTCATTTAGTCTATCTTTTATGAGTCCCTCTTCCTGACAGCAGTTTAGACTGAGTATTTTAATTTGTTTACATGTGTATTTGGGCCATGTAAAACATACTGGCCTTAAGCTATGTTGTTTTGTCAATGGCTTTTTTTTAATGAAAAAAAATGAAAAAAAAAAAAAAGTAACCACACTGAGCAGAACCTACCTCTGCCAAGTTCCCCTTGTAAATAAATATATCTTCTTTCCCAAAACAACTATTAGGTACTCTGAAATTTAGGAAATGCATCTTTGATTTTCATATTGTATGTTATTAGTAAAGCACGAAGAGCTACAAGCATCACACCACTTTCTGTACAGATACATAGCAAACCAGACAATTTTTTTCTCAAAAGTTTTGCAGTTTCTGCCTCCCCGCTCCGAGAGTTCCAGGACCCCAAGAAGCAAACCTGAGGGGCATATCTGATTGCAGGTTCCTCAGCTTGGAATCTCAGGTAAAGAGAAGGGGGAAAAACAAAGTAACAATCTGCTTCTGCAAGAATCAACAGCAAATTTCCAATTGACTTCAAGTGCTCAAGTATTTAAATGCAATTTTGCTGCTTTCATTATCACAATACAATTACAGTAGTCTACTCTGACTAATATGGTCTGATTTACCAGTTCTGCAGCATTGCATTCCAAAATAACTTGCCCAGAATGGCAAAGGAATTATTTACATTAACATAAATTAGTCAGAGACAATTCCACTATCACTGTTTCTCTTGAAAACAGAAGCTATGCTACAAACTAATCTGGCTGCGTTGGTGATGCTTTTATGGTGTTTAAACCCTGCCTCAGTTCTCTTTAGGAGGAAAAGCAGCCAAAGCAACCTTGCCAGCATCACAGGAACTCAGGGAGGACCTTTTTCTTTTTACTAAGTTGTAATTTTGATAGGTTTGTCTTCTGTGTGGCAAGTACACTAGCTTGGGAAGCACTTAGCAGTTGTTCTGCATGAAAATCATACTTTAGAATTATTAATTGATTTGGCACATACTTTCAGAAATAGTTAATATTTTTTCATAACTGAAAAATCACTGAAAAGGGGTGACCTCCATGGCTGAGCATGCAATGTGCCGTTCTATTCATTTCTCATCTTTCTTCTGCCGTGGATATCAGTGCATCTGGAGCTTGCCGCAAGCACAAGTCCCAGTTCAGCAATCATATATTCAGTAAGCAGCATCACTGAATCTCTGCACTGATGAGTAAATGCTAAAACAACATGTTAAGAGGGGAACTTCATAAACCCAATATAAGAAAATATGAAATAAAGCAGCATCCTTTGCAGAAACTTAATGCTGACATCAAATCAAAGGGCAACAGAGAGGAAAAGGCAAATAAATTGCCAGACACAAAATCGCTCATGTCAATGGATGAGTAAATTCTGCTATATTTTGGTCACTGTTTCAGATCTCAAGCTCTTTAAAAAGGTAAAAATGCACTGGACGAATTCATATGTCCATTCTCACTATTTAATCTCTGTAACTAGTGCTTTCTGTGTCATTCTTTTTCAAAAGAAACATGCTTATAATGATCCCGCATCCCCAAGCAGTACTGCGCAAGAATAAGTTGTCCCTGTGACTAAATCACTGTTGGTGCTCAAAAAGTCTGTGCAACTTCTCAGTCCTCTGAGCCTTTTCTGTCCAGCTGGACTAGGTGCTCTAAGTCCCAGGACTAACCCTCTCACGTAGACTAAGAAGGCAGTCCCAGCTGCAGTGGAAACTAAGTGCTGCTCTTGCACAGAGTAGGAGGCAGTCCTGAGAAACAGGGATACAGAAGAAATTTGTCAAGGTTGCCCAAATGATGCAGGATCTGTTCAACCTATGTATGAATTTATAATCTATCATGTTTTCATAATCACATACACAGAGTTCATTACAGAAGAGAGGGATAAAAGCTACAGAGGATTTTTAGTAGTTGTATGGAAAGGTATAAAGCAACAATTATTTCTCTTGCATCTCCACTTTGCTCTTGGGCACCAGGACTCAGTCATGGGCAGGTCTAGGGGAGAAGATGTTTCAGGATGCAGAGTACACTTCTTTAAGAAACCACTGCACACACTTGAAGTATCGTGCTGCAGAGGTGTTTGAGAGGTCCTGTGACTGCAAGCACTGGCGTCATAAATCCCAGTGGGTTATCTAGGAGCACCTGATTCTGCACCTGAGCAGAAACAGGGACATCATTCTGGGTTGCTCTGACATTTTGTTATGAACCTGGTTCACCTTGATGTGTAGCATCATCGAAATATTTACAATTAAAATCCAACAGCTCTTGTCAAGACCAGATGTTATCACGCACTCAGCTGCATGTTCTCAAGTACCACTAATCACGTACCAGTACTCAGCACATCCCACACAGAGCTACTCTTATTGATTAATTATCTTTTTTTAACTGAATAATTATTAGATAATCGATAAGAGTAGCTCTGTGTGTATTATCAGATAAAGAACAATTTCATTTCCCAGAGCTGAGTACAGTATCAAAGGAGAAAGCAAATGATGGTGGGATTGCTAGAAAAATAGAGATAAAAACGTTAACCAACAGAAGAGTGAAAACTAGAGACTTTCTGAAGGGTTCAAGAGCTTTATGCAAAGAACCTTGAACTAGATATGATCAGGGCATCTGAAACAGAAGTATTTGACATTAAAAATCCATTAGGCCATGAAAAGTTTTGAAATTGATAGAATTCCATCAAATGTATTTTAAATAGAAAATCAAGAAGGGCAAACTTGGGCTTTGCTTTTTACCCAGTATTTAACACTTGCTTTTCTAGTGGGAGCAGCATATTTGGCAATCTTAAAAACTCAGTGAGATGCAACTTACCTGCTTGATGCAGTTTCAGTTGCAGCACTGTTAGTGGAATGATTCAGAGCAAGGAAGGTGCTGGAAAGGTGGAGTTGAACTGCTGTGCTGTACTTGCAGTCGGGGAGCTTCACACACTGGTGCAGCAGGCAGGCCTGGCTCACTTGCACACTTTTTAGGAATGCAAGACTAATGGTGCTAGCAATAAAATCCAGCCAAATAATCAATCCACTTGCATTAACTCAGC
>JAUBNY010000168.1:1106091-1124856 GCA_032275445.1 Crypturellus soui | reverse complement strand
CTGGAAACTACTGTTTTCCTGGAGCAGGCCTGTGTTTTAATTAACTTCAGGCTGACAATGGAAGGGCTGTGACCGAGTCTCCCCTTTGCACCGAGGTGCTGGCGGCAGCCGCCTCTCCGGCTGCTGTCCCTGGGGCGAGGGGGAAAGGATGGTGACAGGAAGGGACGGGATGCACGGAGTGACAGCGAAGGGCTACAGGAGGAGGCAGGCGGCTGGCGCCGGTTTTAAGGAGAAGAAGGAAGTTTGCTCGGGACACAGGGGAGTGGGGTGATGTGCCGGAGGGTGCAGGTGTTTCAAAGTGAGATCAGGACCGCTGTGTTAAGGGTCAGTGTGGCCTGTGAAGGCGGGTGGCACTGCTAGTCGCCCTCTGCCACCGCTCCTGGCATCCCGCGGTGCTTCCAGAGGCCGGGAAGGGGCCCCTGCACGGATCCCTGCCGCCCGCTTCCCGGCGCTGCGCCCTCGCTCACAGAGGCTCCGCGGAGCCGCGCGCTGCGGCTAAAGCGGCTCTGAGGAGCGCGGCCTGCGCGGTGCCTCGGTGTCCCCGTGTGCGAGGCGGGACCTCCTGTGGCTTCCTAGGGAAAACCGCCAAGGAGCCGGCCGGGAATCCACACGCAGGGCTCCCCCACAACCCGTCTGGTCCTACTCCTTTACAGAGCAGCAACAAAACACGTGTTCAACCCCCTTAGCAGCTGAGCCGGGGCACAACTAGTTTCCTGTGCAGCATTGAGCCATTCTGGTGTGGTTTTGGGCTCTGTGGCCATGTGTCCTAGAAGGACATTAGTGCAAGTGGCAAAACACAAGGAGGGTACATGCACTGTTCAACAGCAGCAGTGTTTTGGAGGCATCTGTCAGTGCTAAGGCAGGCCAGGAGTGCTGGCAGAATGACAAGGCCTGCAGGGAGCAGAATGACAAGGCCTGCATTAGCTGCTCCATATTCATTATTTCCTCTTGATGAGGATTTGAGGGCGACTCCTGATCCGAAGCACAGTGGAGTTATCCTGGGAGAGGAAGGCGTCTCTGGATGCCCCTTTAGGAAAAGGCTCGGGAGCCAGCTGTCAGCACGGCTGCATTTCAGTTTCATAGGACAAGCACTGACTGGTCACACACTGTGGAGCTTTGTTTCGCACCCTAAATCAAGGGGCACAACCCAGAGGCCAAACAGAGTCCAGCAGTCTTGGTGCACAAGAGGAGGAAGACATCAGAGGTCAAGAGCATCCTGCTTAATGAAGGCCTGGTCAGGGAAAAGGTACCATACAGTGAGGAGGAGTGAGGGAGAGGAGAGCAGGGCAGGAATAAAGCTCTCTCTTGCAGGGTGGAGGGATGCAGATGCACATTCCATTTATTGGGTATTTGGAAACCACATCTCACCCGTACGTGACCGCAGCTGTTTGTAATAAGTGTTTGAGGTGCCTCCAGGAGCCATATGAGGGAAATCAGCTTGTTACAAATGAAATGACTAGGGCTCAAGCTGTGCATAAGCTGCCACGCGAGTCCCAGCAGAGCAGGGCGAGCTACATCCTCGTTGCTTGGCTCCACGCAGGCCTTTCCGCAGGGCACCCGGGTCCTCTGCGCTGTGCTGGTGCCTCAGCGCTGGCACCTGAGGCCTCGTGCAGCAGGCCCAGACATGCAGCGTCCCCCCAGCCCCTTCTCCCCAATGCTGCTCTCTAAGCATCTCCCTGCACGTGCCAGGCTGCCTCTGACCACATGAGTACTTCCATCTTCCCCGACTTTCCCAGCCCCTTTTGCCTGTTTTTGTTTTCCCAGTCTCTGGGATCTTAGTAGGTGCTTGTGGAGACGTCCCGCAGCCCCATGAACATCTGAACCTGGTTCCTGTGAAGTACCACTGCCTCAGCACTTTTATCTCCCCAAGTTTTAGCTGCTCTCTAGGTTTGTATCCGCCAGCCAAGATGAAATGCCAGCCAGGAGAAATGCGCTTCCCATACCTGATAGAGCTCCAAGGACACAGGACTCTGCACCAGTGTGCAAGTCTTGAGCTGGTATCTGGATCTTAAGCACGAGTACTTTTTTTTTCATCTTTTTTTTTTTCCCAATCCATACACGTTGTTTCCTGTGTTATTTCCTAACTACAACCCCTGTCTTTGCAGGCTACAGCACAGCGAAGCTCACGTAGCTTTTGTGGCAGCTGCTTGAATGTGAAGCGGGGAGAGCAAAACCCTTCCTTGGCAGGGGATGCACCAGGACAGGCCTTTCCAGGCGGCGGGGGCCAGGTACAGCCTGCAATCCATGAGTACAATTACAACTGTTTCATTTTGAGAACAGCCCCAGGAGACCTGTCAGAGACGAAAGGATAACGTTTGGAGGAGAAAGAAATGCCAGGTCTGGGCTTAGGGAAAGGAAATGCTTGTTCTCTGCTACCTCGGTGATAAAACGGCATTGAAGGGGAATGAGAAAAATTCACATTCCCAGCTCCCTTCTTTCCAGGAGCACCAGCATATATCTTGAAAGGCTTCAGTGCAGGTTTTTACTGCAGGAAATAAGCAGTAAAGCATTTCTGTCCCCCCCTCCCAAGCAGGGGAATGAGAACAAACACATCCCGATTCCCTCCAGCACTGGCTCCTCATCTCTCCCGCCCCGCTGTGCCTTCCTCCCGCAGCCAAGCCTCACCATCACCCCAGGACATGGAAACATTTGGCACGAGCAAGTTCCAAGCCATACAGCCAAGCCCTGTGTTCCCCAAGGAGGGGGCACCTGAGACTTGATCCAGGCCTTCATCCAAGCCCCCATGCACCTGGAAGGACATAGGGGGCTCATTCAGCCCTGATGTCTTCTACCCCTCGCCTTCCCAAGCAGCAACCCCCCAAGCTGTCACCTCTGGTGGCTGGAGGCCCCTTGGAGCCCTTGGAGCTGCTTTTCTCACCCAGGGACCTGGAGCAGGAGGGATCTGCTGCACTCTCATACCTGGCCAAGCTGGTTCCACTGCTGGCTACAGCAGCAGCTTAAATTGATTTTGGCAGCTTGCAGGCAGTTACTAGCCCGAAGGCTGCACACATGTTTTTGCCCTGCAGCAGAAGCGGGAACCCCTGGGTGTCATTAGCACCACGCTGCGCGGCCGCCCCCGCGCTCCCCAGCGCCCGGCACGCGGCCGCCCGCGCCGACAAGGTCACTGGGGAGCTGCCTCGTGCGCCTGTCTGCCCCGACGCCTCCCGGGCTCTGGGCACCCTGTGTGGGTGACCCGTCTGGGCTCACAAGAGAGAAAATCATTTAAAAAAAAAAAAAGGGAGATAAATTCTGCTGTGGAGCCTTTGCCTCAGACCGCGTCTGCTTCCCTGAGGTTGTGCGCAGTGTTTCAGCGTCCTTGGAGAGCCGAGGGACGCGGCAGAGACGCTCCCCAGAGCCGGGAAGCCGAGTCCCGTGGTGGGAAAGATCAAAAAGGACAGCAAAAGGGGTGGGGGGAACGATGAGCTCAACGGCGAGCTTGTTATTTCCCCGGAGTCATCTTGGATGCTTCCTGTTCCCGTCCTTTTTGGAGGGAGCGCATCATTTAGCATATTGATTAAAATGACCTCCACCATTAATCTTTGCAGGGCTTTTTCTCCCGCGAGAGCGCGGGTGCTTTCTGCCCCTGCCTCATTCCGGGCGGAGGGAGGGACAGGGACAATTTTTGAAGCTATCCCACCCGAAGACCTAGTTATTCTGCCTGTTTTTCCCGTCACAAACTTGAGCAGCGAGAACGCATAAATTGTGTGTCAGAGCTGCCTTTTCATCTGTCCCAGGAGTTATAGACTGCACACATAAGACAATTCATGTTCCTCTGCATAATGAGGTGAATTTTATAAATCATAAATCTTCACTTAATATGCAGGTGGTGTTTGCTGCCAGGTTTAGGAAAACTGATGCAGTTGCCAAGTTCATGAATGTCATAAATCATTCATGCTAAGGTAGGCTGCAATTGCTCAGTCCTTTGAGACAGAGCAATTTCAAGGTGGTTGTTTAACACGCAAACGCGATCCTCATTGATTGTTTATACAAATATATATTTTCATTAAGTATTATTCCTCTCCAATTTTTCTTTTTTTTTTTTTTTTGCTTCTACTTCGGGTGCCAACATCTATGCCCCAAAGAGTCCCTTGCTAGTGACTTCTTTTCAGTCACAAAATTCCTGCAGAAATGCATTTCCAACCCCGTGAAAACCTGGGGATTTGTAATAGAAAGCATCTCTGAACACTCAGAAAACAAAGCTGGGATGTCTCAATAAATCTTGGCGCGTGTAATTAAAGGCGAGCACGAGAGCGAGCGCCTCAATTCTTCGCGGGCTGGTTTTAGCCGTACACAATTTTCCGCAAAATTGCCCTTAATTAAAGGTGTGCTGATCCCAGCGGGGTGTTTCGACCCCGCGCGCGCGAGCAGGTTTCATCCCTGCGAGCCCCGGGGGATGTGGTGGGAAGCCCCCTGGGAAACGGGCTTTCCCAGGAGAGCTGCGGTTGGGTGCAGTTAATCCACAGCGGACCTAAGGGAGGTGGGAAAAGCAGATGCTGCTCCCATCTTCCATCACCATTTGCCACCATAATTAACTCGTCACAAATAATTGGGTCTCCGAGCTCTCTCTCTTCTTCCTCCCTGGGATCAGCCGACGAGCGCTCAGGTTTCTCGAGTTCAGCCCTTGTTCGGAGGGATCCCTCTCTTCCCATTATTGCTCTTCCCAGTGCTCCCCTGATGTCACAGCACGCAGGATGGGCTTGGACCCAGGGACACGGCTGGTTTCTGTGAACGTTCCTGCCAGTAAGCGGGTTCTCGGGAACATTAACGAAAGCCAAGCATGAGCAGCGACGACGGAAATGCGGCCCCCACACAGCTGCTGGAGCTGCAGCACGTTCGTCTCCTGCTCTCCCTTTACGGATCATTTAAACATCCTATTGAGAGTCCTTAAATCCATGAATGAGCCATCCAATGCGGTGCACAAACAGCTACCTGCAGACCTGGGACCTTCCCGGAGGAGCTTCTCGTCTTTGGCCGCTGGAAGCCTTTGACATGAAGTTTATTGCCCCTCAAAACATGCTGCTTTTACTCCTTCTTTTGTATAAATGCGTGTTTAGTTTTGAGCTATTCCAAGAGGCAGGCGCGAGCCTGGGCTGCATCTGCCACGCGGAGCATAAATCAGAGCTCTCCAACAGCCTTCCCGGACCACGTTCCCGTGCCTAAGGGGACAAGTCACTTCTATTGACTCCTGTGAAAGTTACTCGTATCCTGCGGTGAGAGAACTGGGCCCCAGAGACTCATTGGCCCTTGATTAAAAGCAAGAGACTAATCGCACCGGCCGCGCTGCCTCTCCGTGCGCCGGCTGCTCCCGTGTCCCACACCACAGCCAGCAGGAACGGAGAGGTGCTGGGGGCTTCCAGGATCTCCCCAGCTCCAGCTATGATCAGCATCGAGCCCATTCTCCATCACTCAGACACCATCGAGACAAGCAGGAGATGGGGAGATGCCCAGGGATGGAGGGTCCCTCTCAAGGAGGCCTGGGGACACTCAGGCCAGACCCTCTCCTCGCTAATCTCAGGAGGATCAGGTTCCCCCAAGCTTCCTCAAGGCAACGTGAGTCCTGCTGCTATGGCCCCGATGATGGCCCTGATGTCCACCAAAGTCCAGGCAGCTCCTGGGGACCTCGTTTTGTTGAGGGAAGCGTTTCCAAGCAGGCTGGACCCCTGCCCAAGCAGGGCCGTTGTCCCCAAGTTAAATCCTGCACCAAGAGCTGCAGGTGACCAAGAAAGCAGGACTAAATAGACCCGCTGATTAGGTCGCTGCTAAAACACTATGCCTGCTCCACAGACCTGGGTGGGATAGATGACTCTGGGAAGTGCCAGGCGTGTGTGTGTCCTTGCTCCAGCCACCCATTTGGAGGGGTCAGTGCCATCCTGTGGGTCCAGAGTGCACGAACACCCTCCCCAGCACGGCATCCAGCTCAGCGAGCTCTGTGTCCAGGTCCTGGAGCTACTGGAGATGGGGACGGAGATGCCACCAGCATGAGGCTTGTGGTCCAATTTGGTGTCCCAGGAGGAGCTTTGGCTCCCTTGACCCTCCTGAAGTCACCCCACGTTTATTCAGAGAGTGAGTTGTTCCCTGTACCTGGTAGCAACGTTGCTGATGGAGCAACGCAGGTGTTTATGCTTGGCTGCGGGGACCAGCGGTGCCTGTCTCGCAAGATGTAACGTTGACCAAGGCAAGCGTTCCCTTGGGTCAATAAAGTTGGCTATTTTTATCAGCAGACCTTATTAGCAATGCCAGATCAGGCTGTAAGGCGCTGATTTACTGGAGCACTTAAGCTGGTGCCTCGCTTTAAATACACAAGCAGATCCGTTGAATTAGCGGCGTGAGGCTGGACATCTGTAATGAACACTCCGAGCAAGCACCTGCATCGTTCATCCCAAACTGGGTAGCACCTCCTGGGGAACCAACTTGTTGAAATCCCTCTACAAATCCCTCTAAAAGGGCTTAATGAAGAGTATATGAAAAAAGGGGAATCATCATCAAGGAGGGACTTGGGTGACCCTGAAGGAAGGAGGCAAGAGCTGGCATGAAGAGCTCCTTCAAGAGCCCTGTGGCTCTGCTTCATACCCTGTAGCTGGAGGGTGCTCCTGTGGCCAGCAGAAAGCTGGAGAAACAAGCTAAAACGAAACAGTTTTGAGGCATTCCCACAGGAAACTCCATAGGATTTCCATACACGCATTGGAGATCCATACATATCTCTCTCCCGTACACGGATGGCCGTGCACACACCGATCTAAGTGCTGGAGGAGGTCGCTGTGCCTGGGGCCGGTGAATTGGCACAGCTCCACGTGCCAGAGCGCAAGGGAAGAAGAGGATGCTCATGACTAATGGCAAAGGCTCCTTTCCCTCGCATGGCAAGCGCTCGACAGCCAAAATCTGGGAGAGCCAAACGTTATGGTTCCCTCAGCCACTGTTATTTGTCCCTGTGTGTATTACTAGTATTTTGTATTAAAATATATGCTGTTAAATTTATGCCCCTAATATATATACGTGTGTAATATGGCTGAGTTACAGTTGCTGTGGGAACTATAACTTTCTTTTTTTTCCAAGAGGCTGTTATATGTCTTATTATGTTGTATCATCTGGAGGGTGGCTGGAAACGAGATTGCTGCTGTTAATCCTCCGACATGGAGGCTGATTAAGCCCAGCCGTCCTCTCCTCTGGTCTGTATCCGCACATACACGGTCCCTAAAATCCCAGCATCTAGTTAGGCTTCTCGTTTGGGGCAGAAGGCCCACATTCAGCAGAATGGCACGCGATGAAGCATTGGCAGGAGGCTGCTGCAAGGAGAGAAGCACTGCTCGGCGATGCGGGTGTTGCTAGTGCCCATCTGCCCTCACTGCAATGAAACTCGCCGAGAAACTGCTCGGGGACACGGATGTCTGCGGGAGGCTAAATGGGCTTCTCGACGTTTAAATATTTACTCCATTTCTTTCTAATTTGCTGAACGCGCCTGTGGATAAAAGCTTCATCGCACAACATTTAAGGGGAAGGAAGGAAAGCAATTTCTAGCGCATTTGGGCTTGAAGGGGCCCACAGAGACCCATCTCCTGGCACCAAGAGACTCTGCAGCTCCAAGTCACAGCAGGGCAAACGCAGGGGCTGCTGGTGCTCTGCCAGCATCTGCGCTCCGAGCTCACGTGGGACACGGCCAAGACCCGGGCCAGGGCCCAGGGCGGGCCTGTCCCCAAATCCCCCCATCCCGTGTCCTTCCGACGGGGCCATCGCGTGCCAGGAGCTGCGTGGAGCAAGGCCTCACCGGAGCTTTGGAATACACGCTGAGCACAGAGTCGGTGGAAAAGCACAGCGGTGCAACGGCAGGGACTTCCCTCGCACACCACTGATATTGTAACATTATTCATATAGTAAACACAGCCAGGTCGTGATCATCTTGGTGAAGTACACAGCATGAATTTAACATGGGCTCCCTCCCACTGCGGCGGGTGGCCCTCTCGGCTTCTCATCGCCCGAGTCTCGCTCCGTCTCTCTTGGGGAAACGGTTGCGTTTCCCCAAGCCTGGCACGGTTGTGCTCGCTGCTGCATCCCTTCACTTTCGGTTCACCTCCTGCTCCTCCAACAACTTCACTGGTCATGCTGTGGTCTGTGAGTCACTTCCAGCCTCGCACACCTTCACCCGCCTCCTGTCCACTTTGCCCAACATTGCCCCGTGCCAGCTCCACTTGGCATCGTTTATCCTTTCACTAATTTCCCTCCTGGAGACTGCAGCTGGGATTAGCACCCCCTGCTCCCATGCCGCTTGCCTTCCCACCTGCCTGTTCCCCACTATCCTCATCTCTCCCCTCCTCCCCACGCTGCTTTACTAGATTTTGGCTTCATGATGTTATGCTGGGTTTTATGTTTCTTGGCATCGCCTCTTTGGGGATTTCGCTCGCGTTGTTTCAGCCCCAATTTGCACTGACATCACGATGTTTGTTCCTTCCCTCCTGCCTGGTTTCCCTTGGGACTCCTATTTGCTGCAGTGCTCGGCAGTGCTGGCCCTCCTTGACCTTGTGTTATCGAGTCCCCGCTCAGCGATTCCTCCTCAGGGCAGGCTTGGCCTCGGGGAAGCCAAGGCAGAGCCTCCATCCCCACGTGCAACCAGAGAAGCCTTTCGGAGCCACTCTCCATCACAAGTATCTGCATTGGGAAGAACTGCTCTGGGCTGTGCAATCACTCCTGTCTCAGGGCTCTTTGCAGCTCTCTGTACAACTCTTTGCACCTTCTCTCTGCTTCTACTTCCCTGTTATACTGAGCTCAGATCATTTGGACACTTGTAATATCCCCTAAGGGAAGCCCCATGAGGTGACCAAGTGTTAGGAAGCACAGGAGAGGGTTGGTGCCCACATCCCAGTGCCCTGCTCCTATGGACGTGCTGCGACTTCTCCCTCACAAGGGCAGTGGCAACAGCATCGCCCCACAAGACACCAGCTCTCACTGGGAGCTTCCAGACTGGCCACCTGTGCCAGGAGCTGAACTAAACAGGAGTGGAAAGGAGCTGCCCACAGCAACTCTGCGTGCACAAGGGGACACACATGAGTTTCCTCGCTGAATCCTTGCTCGGCACATCACCAGCCCCATTAATCCTCATCGCAGACCATTTCCTTGCTAGAGAGCTGCCAAGGGGGAGATGCAGGTAGGACTGGGGCCACACCACTGCCTAGGACTCGTGGGACACCACATGAGGCCTAGAAATGTGCCAAGGTTGGGGAGAAGCAAAGATAGGTGGGAAGAGCAGAAACTCCTGGTACTGCCACCCGAGTTGCTCTTCAGAGACTCTTGCAGGGGCTGCACCAGCAAGATCCCCCCATAACCACTACATCTGCATGGCGATGGGCCACCACATGGGTGTGAACATACAGGATTGTATAAGCACAACTGATCAGCACCACCATGACCACATATTGATGTGCAGGACTTGGCTTTGGAGCCAGATGCCACCAGGCTTGAGCCAGCTGCAGAGGAACCCTTGGTGCTGAGCTGACACCTGGAGCAGAGGGGCTCACCAAGACCTCCATGGCCAAGCCCAACCTCCAGCACTGAGCACGGAGCCACCCGCACGTCTGCCAGGTCCAGGCGATAGACTCTTCACAACCAAGATCTCTGGCACTTCTTCAGATTTTCCTCCATCAAAGAAGGGAAGGATGGAGTAGGCATGGAGGGAGCCAACATGGCAAACAGCGTAATCAAGAGACAAACAACAGGGAACTGCGCATCCCAACTTAGGCAAGCACACTTGAGGTCTGTCTACATTTTGACAGTGTCTGAGAAGTTGGCACAAAATTTCCATTTACAATCTCAAGGGTGTGAGAAAAATCAATCTCTTTAGAACCCTTTCGAAACCTCGGTTTGATAGGTTTAAATATTTACTGTACTTCTGCACATCACAAAATTACAGGGGATATTTTCCAAGTCATGGGGAGGCCATCAGTTGAGGATGCCTCAAGTCTCCAAAACACAGTCTGGGTATGTACAAATGAAAATAATCAGTCACTGTTGTTACTTGCAGTTGCAGAGCTGTGAGCTACTATTGAAAATGGGGAACAAAACCAAGGCAAACATTCTTGCAACTCCAGGGTATTCCTGCTCTTCACACTCTGGGATAAAGCTAAGAGTGGAGAGGGAAGGCCACATCTGGCAGCTGTGCCCACCACCTCTGGCTGTAGATACCAGCAATGGAAAGATCCTTTCTGGGATGTATTTCCAGGTGCATTTGGAGGTCTGGAAGCAGAGATGGTTTGTCCTGCTTTGTAACTAATAGTATTAGCATCTTGGAGACTTCACAGTAGACAGAGCAAGCATGGGGAATCTTTGAGCTCCATTTCCTCCCCCATTAGTTATAAGAACAGAACATCTATTTTACCTTTTAGACACTTCTGATGTCACAAGTCTTACTTTAAGGAAAACTCTTAATCAAACACTTATAAAATCCAGTAAGAGACACTGCAAAGGAAACCGTCATCACTCACTTACAGCCTCTTCTAAAGAGGACAACCTCTTTGCCTGTTCCCATTTCCCAATCTGGACCCATATGGGTTTCTCCTCCTTCACATGCCAAGGATAGTTCCAGAAAGGCACTTGTCAGCTCTACCTGACACCCAGGGGCAGGGGAGCGGAGCAGGGAGCTGTGCCCAGCCAGGTGAAGAGCTCCAGAAGCCCCGTAACTCCCCACCCACCTGGGAGAGGAGCAGGAGGAGAAGAGGAGGAACCTGGGGCTCCGCAGCACCAGCTCAGCACCCAGCACCTCTAGCAGGACAGCGGCTCCGTCCAGCACAGACGACCCTGCAAGGGGGTAAGATCCAAGGCACTGCCCTCACCCTCCTGGATTGAATCCAGGACAGGATGTTCCTCATCTCAGAGAGCCTCCCCAGGCTGGTCCCTCTGCTTTCTGGAACGCTGCGATCTTGTCCACAATTGCTGTGATCTGCCGTGCCTACACCTAAAGCCTGCAAATCGTGAAGCTCATCACACACATGGAGGCACCTAAAGGACAGAAGAGGATTGTGGCAGCCTTCTTGCACCCCTGCCCAGTGTTCCCAGGCACCCTGCGTGCCCTGGAGCCATCCCCAAGCAGGTGAGCACAGCCCCCTGCATTAGCCCAGCCACACGGCTCGGCCTAGGAACCCGTGCTGCCGGGGGTGGCAGGGTCTCATGGGCCAGGAACCTCTCTGTAGAATCATTTACATGGATGCAAATCATGCAGTGAGAATTTACACCACTTCACCTCAGTATAAATAACCACCAGTGATGGAAGGCAGACAAGAAATATCTCTCAGGGCAACTCGCCTCCCTCTGGGTCCCTTCCAGGACTCCTGGAAGACAAACACTTCTGATGGTGGCATTTGACTCCAAGCACTCAATAATAGAGCATCCAGCTCCCAGAAAGCCGGGGAAGCATCTCAGAAAAATCAGGAGGTATAAAACATAATAAATGCCGGGTCTTGTTTACCAGCTTTCTGCACCCTCGGGAGGTCACATCGCCAGACCTTCCCACTCAATTTTAGGAGCCGGCGACATTATGTGCTGTTTTCTCCATGCCAGCTGTGATTTGCACATTCACTGAGACCCACAGGGCATATTGCTGCTTTTTGGACCCTAATTTAAGGGAGAGCCACACAAGACACACCAAACCCGCTGTGTCTTTGGGGGTTTAGCCTGTTGGCAGGAAGGGCCAGCAGCCCCCAGGGGCTCCAACGAAACAAGAAACACCCGAGCTTTGAAAGCCACAGCACAAGCGCACGCAGCGGCAGTGCTGCTAGTGGTTTCATGGGCATCAAACCAGATACGGTAGCTGAAGTGTTTGAAAGCTGGAGAATAGGAGACAGCTAGGATATAACCCACAGCACAACAAGCTGATATAAACACATAGATGCCAGGCTGTGGGCCCCACAATGCCAAAAGCAGCAATGGGGAAGCACCTACCAAGTAGTTCAGAGCCCTGGGAAGGCAGCTGGGAAGCTCAGTGCCCTTATTTCAAAGTCAGGTTGTTTAGCAGGCTGGCTCTGCTGTGCCTGGCTCTTGCACCAGCGCTAAAAATGCAAAGGAGGGCGAGGAGGGAGGTGAAGCAGAGGCAGAGGGTTGCTGGAGAGCTGCCTACCGCCTCCCTTCGCGATCGCCGCCGCTCGCCTCCAAGGCGGCGCGCGCTAACGGAGCAAGAGGCAATTAGCAAGCACAAGGTCACCAGCAGACGCTTTAAGGAAGAATTTTGACTTTAAGTTCTGTGGAGTTACCCAGACAGCTCGGGATCTGTGATCAAAGCTGGGAGGCGAGCGCCAGCCTGGGCGGAATCACAGGCTTGGGCTAATGAGGCTCCCCAGGGAGCCCACGGAGACAGCAACTCCGGTAGCCAAACGTGGCCAAGAGAAGGCAGGAGAAGAGGAGGAAACTGCTTTTTAGCTAGTGAAGTTGATACCCTTCCTAAACAATATTTATCTAGGCCACGTCTGGAGCACACAAGTCCCACAGAAGTCAACAGGACTTGAGAGATGCTTAACCATATTGCACAAAGCAGGAGCTGAGCACACACTCATGCCTTTCTGAATCAAGTCTTCCCAGGGAAAAAAACAACAACAACAACAACAACAAAAAAAACCCCACAATCTTGGCCTCAATGCAGCAAAGCATATGCTTAGCTTGGACATTTCACAGCACTCTGTTGTGCTAAGGAGCTGGTAACCTCTTTAAGGCTGAAACCCCAAACAGGGAAGGTTAAAGCACTGTGGTTGTCACCAAAGGGACTTCCAGCACACATTTACCCTCTGTCTCTGCAGGAAGGAAATCCAGCCTGTTGGAGTCCCCCTGGGCCTCCGGGAGCCGGCAGGGATGCAGTGACAACATCGCTATGGGCACAGCTGGATTAGCAGGAGGAAGGTCTGGCAGCATCACCCAGAGCTAAGTTAAAACCAGGACAGGAAGATGAATTGGCCTGTGGACTCTGGCTACAGCAGACACCAACAGACGACAAAAAACATATTGACCGAAGAGGCAGGAACGTGAAGGATGGGCTCGTTAGAGACTCACCGAGCCCGGCTGCAGATCCAGGTCCAACCAACCGCCTGGAGCAGCCTCTGCCCCTGGCCTCATCAACGCTGCCTCCATAGTGCCCATGGTAATAGGAATCTTTAGCACACAAGAGGAGTGCCCGTGGTAATAGGAATCTTTAGCACACAAGAGGCTTAAAATTGAGCAGCTACCACATCTAGTGACAGTCCCACTGCCCCCCAGGGACCACAGCCCCTACAGCAAGGGCAAAAAGCAGCTCCTGAACCATCCAAGCTCCTCACAGCAAACTGTGATCAGTGGGGGGTTGTTTCCATAGCTGGGACTCTAAGTTGTGCTCCTGCGAGAGCTGCAGTTCAGCCATCCCTGAGTCATCCCAAGGTCTCACCTGGGGCACAGGGCAGCTGGGGGACTGGAGGCCCCAGCGCCAGACACATCCATTCAAGGACATCATGAGCCCAAGGGCAGAACGAGCCTTGCACCAAGGCCAGAGCTCCCAGCCCCCCAGGAAGGACAGAAGAAGGAAGATAAAAAAGAGCTTAACCAGAAGTTCATAGGCACAATCCTAAGTCCTCTGAAGTCACCAAAGATTTTTTTCCTGCTAGAATTAGCTTAATTAAAGCAGGCAGGTAAAGAGCCCTCACAGCTCCCCCTCCTCCCAGTGCCGACTGCAAACATGCTGCATTATAGATCTGAGAGACTGCTCAGGCTCCTCCAGAGCCAGGCTCATGACAAGGGGGATAAGGAGGAGCCCCAGGGCTCAGCTCCCATGCAGGAGCAGGGAGACAGCCTCCAACAGCCCTGGAGGAGCAGGGAGCCCCAAAATGCAGCATGCACAAGGCCCATGGACCTTATCACCATCTCCCACTTACCCAGGCACTGCATCCCCCTGCTCCAAGCCCCTTCCTCTCTGCAACCCCCTGTAAAAGCCCCTCCAGGCACAGTCTCCTCCCTCTCTAGTCCTTCACCACTGGCCTCTCCCAGCACTTGTGCGTTTCTCTAATTGATTTTCTTTCCTGTAGATATTTTAAGCACCTGCTCTAGTCAGATTACTCACTTTTTGATGGAACCAGGCTGCTTCTGTCTTATCTCTCTGTTAGAGCCAAGCCAAAGCCAGCAGCACATAGCCCCGCTCCCTAGGACCTGGGTAATAGCTCTGTGTAACTAGAACTAAAGCTGAATTCAGGAAAGTTTCTTTTATCCTTGCCCTGCCCCTGGCTCAAGGGTTTGGGATGCACCAAGTGCTCTGCCCGTATCCTGGTTCCCCTGTGCAGCCCTTGAGGTCCTGGCTTGCTGGATGCCACCTCTGCCATCGCACCCCGTGTTGTGCACGGTGACACGGGTTGGATCTCATGCTCCCAAGTCCCCATCTGACAAGGGAAAAATTTGCGTTGTCTCCAGCCCCGGGGAAGTGTGAACCCTCGAGGCTTTTGTTGCTACAGGGATCTTGTTGCAAATCCTCATCTGGGGGCTTTGATTTCTGAATTAGGAGAAAGCATTTTGCAAAATGAAGCAAATGATGCATTAGGTGAAACATTTCCTGTTTAAATAGCTGGAAAAGATGCTGCCTAAATGAGGAGCGTGACACGAGCAGCACAGGCTTGGTCTGCAGTGCCCAGGGAGGCTCCCGGCCTGAGTTGTGCCTTGGATCTGTGTGTCAAGCGACAAACAGTGGGCAGAGCCTCGATTAGCTGTTGATTAATCCACTGACATGAAAAAGAAGAGTATTCAAGTTTTCTGCCCAGGCTAAAGAGCAGAAGGGAGCTCTTTGCAAACCACAATTGCATTCCCTAAATCTCATTGTATAACATTTAGTCACCCCTTACAGAGAGCCAGAAATAATTCATCCAGCTGTGATTTTGCAAAAAAAAAAAAGAAAAAAACAAGCAAACAAACAAACAAAAAAACCCAATCTGTTTTGGTGCTGCTGACTTCCTCATTTACTCACATGCTGGATCCTCTCCTGCAAACTTGCCTAGAGCAAAAGCTTGATCCACTGGGGCTTGTGATCCTGGCTGCAATGGACGTGCTTTAGCGGGCACGGTGGTGATGGCTTTACGGTTGGGCTCAATGATCTTGAAGGTCTTTTCCAATCATAATGATTCTATGATTCGGGAGCTCGGCCGGGCAGGGCTGCGCTGCCTGTGGCACGAGCGGCAGCCGGTGCCACCAGGAGAGGCGCGAGGAGCTCAGCAGGATGAACATCCAACAGGGCAGCAGTGCAGCTAACGCTTCCCTGCACTTGCTGCTCCTGCAGGAAGGAGTAAGGCTGTGAGAAGAGCAGCTTTTCCCGTGCTGATGTTGGGCCTTTCCAGGAAATGCTCAGAGAATACACTTTGGAAGCTGATGTGGGAGCTCAAAGAGACTTTAAAATACAAAATAATTGCCGGAAAAGAATCTGAAAATAATGGCTCATTTTTCTGCATAGTGTTACACCTCACTTCTCCCGATAGAGAGTTCAAGAGCCAGCCTTTTCCCTCTTTTCATTAACTCCTATGACTATGTGCATTTGAGAAAAGCTTCCATTAGTCACAGTTGCTTTCCTACTCATCCTTCATGCCTCTCAGCTACCAGGCCTGGCTAACTGGTACCATTATCAAAGATAATTCATGAAGACAGGTATTTCCTTAAATCCAGCTACGATCTGAGCATCATTACGCCTGCAGAGCATCACCTCTTTCTGAGAAGTCATGACTGGCGTAAATGCAGAAAATAATGATTTGGGACAGAGACCTAAAATCAAACCAAATTTCCACTCTGACTCCCACCATCTGCGCTTGCCAGCTAGGAGATACAGCCAGGAATGAGCCCCGTCAGCAAGATGACCCTTTCCAATTAACTGGATCATAAAACTGGTGAGAAAGGGGATCTGCACGCTGTGAAAGTCAAGTGTCCCCCAAAACGGCGTGCAGTCTCTGCTACTCTTTCTGATCTAGACGCTGCGCTGCTCCTGGGCACGTCGCTGCTCCCAGTGTGAGGCCCTGAATAACTCTCCCGTTAAGGGTTATATGGTAGCGCTTTCCATATTTCCTTCCTGGGAAGAATAGGTTTATTGCAAAGCCAGTATTACAGGCAACAAATCCATCCGTGACCACAGGGACTACCTCCCCCTTCACGAGCATGCAAAAGCTCTGAAGGGCTCATGGTGAAAACGTGTACTAAGAAAGCCCAGTACCTTCATGGGCAGCTTAGCAGCTGGAAACGAGGGAGAAAAAGACCATCTGAGTAGTGAGCTCTCTGCAAAAGAGCTGCCGGGGAAGCTCTGCTCCAGTGAGGATTGTTTGCCCTAGGTCCAAAAGGCGAACAACATGTTTTCCCTTCCCAGCTCCCCGCCTGCACGTCCAATTTCCAGCACGGACGCAACTGGACAGAAAAGCGGTAGTGCAGAGGCATTTGCGAGTGCTGTCGTGCCCGCGAGCCCATGCAGATGCACTCTCTGTAATGAAGCGAGTTGCCCAAAGTTGGCACTGTTTGCAAACAGGAGGATCTCCTGGCAGCATGGGGATCGTTCTCTGTGTTGTGCAGCCTGTTCCCCTCCGTGCTTGTTTAGCTGGCACCTAAGCCATGGCAAAACTGGCGTCACACCCTCGCGGGCACGGTGCCACGCGAGCAGATGGGCAGCGCTGCGGATAGGCGGGAGGAGCAGCGCGTGCACCAGTTGTCAGAGAGCGTAGCGAGGATTTATGCTGAGGAATGTGGAAACAGCAGCTCATGCTGTGCCTTGAGCTAAGGGGACGAGAATCCAAATGCCGGGGTGGGATTAACACCACAAAAGCTCCCAGGGCCACAGCGGGATGATCCGGGTGTGCAGCAGGGCCGGGGGGAGCCGTGAGGATGGGGAGCGCGGGGATCCCAGTGCATCGCTGCGCTCCTGGGGCTACGCAAGAGCAGCGTGGAGCAAAATCACTGCATGGAGCCCGGAGTCCTTTCCAAAGCGCTCGGTCCTGCTCACGCAGCAGCCCCTGGTTCTCACAAGTCTTCCAGGCAAAGGGACCGTGAGCATCGTCCCCGCTCCAGCAAACCCGCTCTAAACGCTGCGGCGCGACCCGGCGCCGCGCAGACCATGCTCCGCGTTGGCCTCCTCAATTACTGCAGCTGCAGCAGCTGGAACTTAGGAGTGACCTTAAAATAATGATAGGGACACACTGTAAAATCCCTATATGAAACAACAATAAAAAATCTTTATTGCTATTACTGAAAGTACTAACAGCAGCACTTTGTTCAAGCTGAGTTTTAAGGCCACGATTTTTAAGCGTGCCTGGGAGACTTATGTGCTGCTTCTCCATGGCCTTTCCACGGAGCGGGGCTGCCCACCGCCATAAGGTTCCTCGGAAAGTACCAGCCCCAGCATCTTCTGGCCTGCACAGTGTTTTGTCTCCTTCTCCATTTTTCTGTCACTCTTGATTCGTGCAGTGAAACACATTGACTCTCTGTTCCCCCTGTGCCAATATATTACTCCAGTAATTGCAGACCGACTGTTTGCAGTGAAAAGGGGTAAATAGACACTGAGATTTCACAGCCAAATAAAATTTCCCACCAAACCTGTGACGTGCTACCTGCTCTCTCCCTGTGCTTTGTGCCGGTTTACCTGTGGTGCTGGGCGAAGAGCGATATGGGGACGAGACATGCTCGGTCCTTGTCCTTGCTGAATGTCACTAGCAGAATTACGGAGAGGTGGGAGAGGAGGTGCAGAGGCTTCCGTGAGCATTTGCACATCAGAGGGAAGCTCTTCTGAGCGCCCTGGAGATGCGACGTCCTTGCTCGTGTGCTGCAAAGTCCGTGTTGACACCTTGTTGTCGCAGCTGCTCCCTTGCAAGCTAATTTTCATGCTCCGCTCTTGGAGCAACACCTAGAGATGCCCAGGGTTGCACCAGGACTAGCTTTAAATGCAATCACTCCTGCTTAGGGGTCTCTCAAAGCCCTGATCCTCCACATCGCACAGTGTAAGAGCTGTTACGCTGTCGATAGGGCCTGTGTGGCTCAGTCGCACACCGCTTGCCCTCCTCACAACCCCGTGGTTTAAGGAAGAGGTTTCCTCTTCCCCGGAGAGCTGTGGCAAAAGGGTTGGGGAGCCCTTAATCGCCTGTAACTGATTTTCCTAGACCACTGGTTTCCTAGACCGCACGCTCCAGCTTCGATCATTGTGTCACATCTCTTTTCCTTCAAATGCTTTTTAATGTTTTTGGAAGAAAAGCCACAAACTGCCTCAAGCAGAGTGGCCAGGGCTGTCTGCACGTATAAGCAAATAAAGCTAGCTTTGGCTCTGAACGCTCATTTCTTCCTCGTATTTCTTCTGTCCCAAGCACTTGCTCGCTCGGTGGTGTGTGTGTTCGTGCCTGCACATACGTGATGTGGTTTTCCAGGTGTTTCCCACTCCTTGGAGGCTTCCTCACGTACCAGGGATCTCTGGCCAGATCTGCGATAGGTGAAGCCTTCCAGGAGCAAGGGCAGGCACGTTTCCCCCTTCAGCAAGCTCTCATCAGGACGCGTGATGAGGACAGGATAACACAAACGCATTTGTACCCTAATTTCACGTTTGTTAACAGCTTGCCGGGGTTGACTGCATGACACGGAGTTCAGCTTGCTTCTGTCTGGAAGACCTCTCCAGACACTGCTGCCCTGGTCATTATTCCAGTTCACCTCTGCCTGGTCCATTATGCCGCACCAGACCATTCTGGCCATGAATATAAGGTTATGCCTTCAGCTTCTAGTTTTCATGTACTCTTACACCAGGGGATGGAGAAACAGATGGAGTCCAAAAGCCAC
>JAUBNY010000168.1:1086017-1101358 GCA_032275445.1 Crypturellus soui | reverse complement strand
CTTTTGGGCTGGGAAGAGGGTAGGTGATGGAGGTGCGTGTGTGCCTTCTGCTGCTGAGCGCAGTTCACCCCAGATATCTGAAATCACTTGCAGTGCTTTGAATGGGGAGACTGGAAAATTCATGACATTTCCTCTTTGCAGGCTCGTCTGAGGGGACACTGCTGGTGTCTTACACCACCACACGACAACCAAGAGCATCCCAACGGCAATTACATCCTGGAGATAACAGAATCTGCAGTGTTGTCTGGAATTGATAGCTGCTCCTGAAACAAGATAAAAGCTTGTACTAATGAATGTCTGATTTATAAACTGTTGGTTCTAGCACTGTTTTCAACATAGCTCCAGGTGCCACAAGCGCCAGTGTGAGCTTGTACGGGGGATACACGTTACCCTGGGCTCATCTCACAAGACATCTACTGCGCCGTCCCCAGAGAAACGAGCTGCAATTGGAGCAACCGAGGGAATGCTGGGGCTGATGCCTGACCCCTTTGGGAGAGGAAATTGCTCTGCTGGGGTTTACCATTATTATTAAACACAGTTTTGACCTGGATTAACTGTATTTTGTAACTGTAAGTAAATGGCTGAATTGCTAATTACAGGGCTCCTTGGAATAGCAGATTGCCTTGCAGAAAGAGCACTTAATGACTGTTTTGCTAGTGGTCAAGGACCATATTTTATTAGTTTTTAAAGTACAATTTAAAAACTGAACAGTTTCTCCTAAAACAAAAGCTGGTTCTCGTCCAAGTAGATGTAGACAACTTGCAAAAGTTTGAACTTTAGGTAGAAAAAACAGTTTGAGCGCTTCTAATGAGAGTATCATCACAGTTATACTTAGCCTGCCATATGGGATTTCTCTTTACAGTGGCCTGATCCATTGGGAAAATTAACTTGTTTAAAAGTAACAGTTTTTAATAGAAATGTTCTGCTGACTGTTCTCTTTACATCTACACTGGAATCTGTCTTGACGGGGTTCGAGGCTGGGACAGTCTTTCAGCTCTGTGTCTGCCCAGCGCGGATCCTGGCCACAGCCTTAGACATGACAGCAATGCAACTACCAACAAAAAAGAGAGCTTTGATTTTTTGAAGAAAACTATTTAAATTCATAATAACTTCTGAATTCAGCATTATAAAAATACAAAAGAACTAACAAGAAGTGGAGAATGAATCATTAAAATTATATCACCACTACGTGTTCCTTACTGTACCTACCCTAATGTTCTCCCAGTCTGAACAACTGATTAAGAGAAACACTGAGGTACACTAAAAATTGGAAACAGTTAAGAAGAAACAGGATTAGCAAAGTCTTACAGGAAAGGTCAATTATTTCTCCCAATTTATTGCTAACCTGACATCTGTAAACAAATCACTAAAGGAACTCCCCAAAGACTACACTCTGTCCAACAAGACATCCTAATTAATGAGGACACACTACGCAAACACAAATAGAAGCAGGAGGAGATAATATCTGCACCAAGCCCTAAAAAGATCTGATGGAAAGGGTTATCCTGGGGGTTGCAGGAGATCAATACATAAAAAGAAGGTGCAGGAGAGCTAGAAGTTTCTATTCGATAAAGACAAATAATCTTTCCAGTTATCAGACGGAAGATGACAAAGTGAATTAATGGAGTTCAGAGAGTACAAATCATGATCCAAAGCAAAAGCATTGAGACTTGCTTAAAAGGGAAAGAGGGGAGCAATAATTTCCCGGGCTTTGCTGCAGCCAAGGGCCCCTCTAAGGTCTTTGGGGCTCTTGGCCTTAGCAAACCTCTTTTTAACTGAAGGCAGCCCCAAAACTCAAATTCTGGCATGGGAAAGTGCCCTGCTTCTCCTCTCCTCGTTTCCAAAGATGGGGCATGAGCCCCTGCCTGGCTGCAGGGAGGTGCCTACAACCCCTCCAGCTGGGTTCCTTAACCCAAGGGTGTCCCTCATCCCAGCGCTCTCCTGGGTTGCTCCAAGGCTGCTTCCAGGGTCCTCCTCAGGGGCCAACACCAGGCACTGGTCCTGCCCCGCGTTGCCCTTAGGGCACGGCAGGATCAGGAAGGTTCCTCCTCATCAGCAGCCCGGCATTTAAGTATGTATGGAGGCACCCAAGATCTAATTTATTTCTTTTGTGTTGCAAATTCCTTTTCTCATTGGGTTTTTTTGAGCTGCTTATAATTAAGACCTTCAGACAGATCTCAGCATGGTTGGAAAGCAGCCACGCTGTTGTTTGAGCTGATCGGCTTAAAGCATCTCTCCCTCCCCCTCTTCCTTGTCAACCAAGAGATTTTTCTTTATTAATTCCAGTAATGGTTTGATTTCCTTCTTTCTTAATGAACAGAGTGACACTGCATTGAGTCACTGATGTGCAACTTGCTGTTTTTTCCCTCCCTTTGGAAAGTTTTCAAAATATTTATAAATTTTAAAAGAAGCACAGAAAGAAAGAAAATAAAGTTACATTGTGTTTATTTGGCTTGCACTCCCCTCTTCTCTTTCTCCTTTGTGGGATCTCTAATTGCTCCTGTTGTTCAGACTGCCACTGCCTTCAGGGGGATGTGTCCCCTGTCCCCTCTGCTGTCCCTTGCCAGCTGGCACCACTAGCCAGGGGACGGGCCTAGTGTTGGCCCTCACTGTGTCTGCAGCCCCAGGGCCACCGGTGCCCAGGCTGGTGCAGGAACGTGGTGGGACCTGTGGCTCGGTGTAAGGAACATTCAACCCCCTTGGGTGCTCCTGGGCCAGATGAAGGGCTCCAAACGGAGGATGGAGACCTCTTTTCTACTCCTTGACTCCTTGCTATGAGAAAAGGTCTTTGAGGTGTTCTCTAAAGACTATCACAACCACATGTCTTCGGGAGTTGCTTTGAGGTCCACGACCAGCCTAGATGGCAACCTACTGCTCTTCTGGGTATAAAATTCTCAGAAGAGCTTCTGGAAATCCTTGCACCAGAGAATACCCTACCCAACAGAGATGACATGGGCAGCTTGGGATCCTCTGCGTCCTTCCCCTCACTATCCATGAACACCAGGTAGGATCTTTCCCTTTCTAAAGGAATATACACTGCCTGACCTACCATCATCTCAGGTGTTAGTAACAAAGATCAGAAATCTGCAGGGGCTTTAGAAGGGCTCACAAAGCATCTCCATCCGTACAAAGATGAGTTATACAGAACTACTGATAGAGCATCCTGGCTAAGGCAGTGCTGGCTGGCTCCGTGTCACCAGGACAACACTCCATTCAGGATCCAACCCCAGCCACGAGGAAAGCCTAAGAAAGATTTAAAGAACTATTGCTCACATTGAATGAAAACTGCAAAGTTGAGGAAATGGCACCAAATGCACTCAGCAAAGGATGTGTGAGGCGTGCTTGGAAAATGACTGCCCAGCCGGCAGTGGCTCCAGCTGAGAGGGTCAGGAACTTTCCCACCAGAGCCCAGAAAGTCAACAGCATCGCAAGGATGGCAGTTAATGAGTGCCAGACACAGTGTCATTAGAGAAGAGACTTTGGAATAAGCCTTGGAGCCAAACTAATGCCTTGCAGGTCTAGGACAGACATACTAGCGGACAGTTCTGAGGCACAGAAATTCCAGGAGAGAGATTTCTTTGGCAAGATGAACGATGCTGCTGGGGATTGTGAGCAGATCAGCTGGACCACAGGGTCTGCGCCAGCGGCTCTACGCGACCCGAGATGCTCTCTGAGCATGTGGAGCAGACCAGAAGAGATAAACCCTGAGATAAACTTCAAAGCCCAGGTCTTCAGAAAGGCTGGTGGCAGATACAGTGTGGTGCTGGGGGCAACGTGACCCAAAAGGTGGAGGGATGGATGCAGCATCTACATGTCCTCGGGCTTCTAGGACTGTGGGAGCAATGTCCTGGACTCCCCATTGGGATGCAGTTTCTCAGAAATGGTTATTCTGATTTAAAGAGGCCCTCACACCTCAGGGCTTCCCTTGATTTCACCCTGCAAGCACAGGAATGAGATTGTTCATAGAAAGGGTTCTGGTTCTTTTTTCCCTCAGTATTTTCCATCTCCACTTCTACCAAAGACAACCAGGGAGAAACTGTTCCTGCTCCAGGCTGAGGCCTGGGCTGGAAGCTAAAGGGGTAGCTCAACACGAATGGTCACCTAACCATGGCTCAGCGCAAACATCTCCCCGCGCTCCAGAGGCTGGCCTTTGCCCGGGCTGGGCCTGCACGAAGGCTGAGCTGCTCTCGTGTGTCTCAGCTAAGCAGCTGTCCGCATTGCCCTACCGCTTTGCCTACATCACTGGCAGTCTCACAAGTCAAGCTGACTCCGGAGGGAGCATGGAGCGGGTGAGCTCGCCCGGCTCGCTGCCTGCTGAACAACCCCATGGCTGTGCTTCCAGCTATCTTGATGCCAACTCCTGTAAAATCTGGCTGGAGCAGGAACGCTCCCTCCTACTGACGCGGTGTGCTCTGGAACGCGGAATGACTCTCCCTCCAGATGGCTCTAAAGGTTAACAAGGAATTTATTCAGAGTTACATACAAATCAGATTGTCTTTTTTCGAGAGGGAACAAAAACAACCACATAATTTCAAGCCCACACACGCCGTGCAGCCTTCCAAGGTGGCTCAGTTGCTATAGACGACCGCGGAATGCCAAGCTGTCACACCGAGCTCTGATACATCGCGCTGCTTGGCATGACACGGGGCACCTACATGAATCAGGGGAAGGGGGTGATCCGTGCTTCCGTCCCCTAGCGCTGCCCCCACACTGCTTGGCACTGCGCTCAGCTTCCTCCGGGCCCTTCTCTTCCTTCCCCTCCCAGGATGTAAAGCGCAGGAGAGATGAGCTGGCTGCCCAGGCTACGCTCCTATGGCTGTGGACTTCCCTCAGAAGGAGTCACAGTTTCTCCAATGCGGTCTCCAGCCCTAACCTGCCATCGCTGCAGGGATACCTTGCCCAGTGTGGCATCTAGTGAGGTGGATGGGGGAATTCCTGCATAGGAACTGCAGAGTTAGGATGGCTTCTGAAACCTCTTGGTGCTTTGCCCTCCTCCCACAATGGCCAGTGACAAACACAGTGGTCTTGGAGCTCTTCTGTCCTTGCTGCTGTGCTCCACCTCTACCCTGGGCAGTGACAGCAGTACCAGCCATCCCTGAGCACTATGATATGGATTTCACACTCCCCTGGAGTCACTTAAACCGCTGGGTCTTTACTCATCCCTGCCCTCCACAGACTAAAGCTCCATGAATGTCCCGAGCGCACACAAGCTCCCACCCTTGAGGTCCTTCCTTAAAAGCAGTTACTCAGCCCCAGGGGTTGCACGGTGCTAACAGGCTCAGCCTGATAAACCTCCCTGAAGAATTTAATAAATTCTTAAAAGTTCCAGACAGACCTGGGATCAGATACAGAAAGGTCACCCAGGATGTTGCTTCTGCTGTGAAAAGTCGTTCCGCTCAGACTGGAGCCCAGCGTGGTAATGAAGGGTTGAGGACACGCTGGCAGGTGTCAGTCATCTTGCACTTTCTTTACAGGTTTATTCCTCGCAGAGGCAACAGGAG
This sequence comes from Crypturellus soui, assembly GCA_032275445.1. NCBI lineage: Eukaryota > Metazoa > Chordata > Aves > Tinamiformes > Tinamidae > Crypturellus > Crypturellus soui. Next base: position 1,095,857 of record JAUBNY010000168.1, on the reverse strand, counting down.
ATGTTGGTCAGATACACAAAACTACCTGCTTTCTGCAAGGCACTCCCAGGGATGCCCGCTGGATGCCCAGGGATGCCTCAGCACCGTGAGGCACCAGGATGCGAGCTGCTCGGGCCCGCCAGACCTGTGTGATGTCATATGGCATCGGCGTGATGTCACCTCAGAGCTCACGTCACTGATGTATGGGCAGAAGCCTCAGGCCCTCTTAGGCAGTTGCTGCCTTTCTCCTCCTGTGCTTCCCATGAGAGTCAGAAACACTGAGGGTGCAGACATCGAATTAGCTGTGGGGAAGGAAAGGGAGGAAACTATCTCTTCCTCTCTCCCAGAAAAAATGGTTATTTGCAGTTCCAGGTTCCCTGTTGATTCCTAAAAATGAAGGTGAACAGAAAGGTTTCATTTTTTGTTTTTTTTTTCAAGAAGGAAAACACACACTCTCAGCTCTGTGGGGGCTCAAATCTTCATCCGATATTTTTAAGAAAAATGCTTCCGGACAGCTTGATTCCTGCCGTTCCTTCTGCACAGCCTTATTGACCAGACAAAGCTGGCAATTAGGGGACCTCAGCAAGAGACGCTCCTGTGCCCTCTCTCCTGCACGTCAATACATGTATGTGGTGCACGGGAAGCACAAGAGCAAGTAGAGCTTCTGCCACACCAGGAATGCGGTTATAAAACGCGTGTCTCGGCCCTGCGCTCACAACATGTGTGTCTTTTTTCTTAGCACTGATGTGCAGCATAATCCAAAATCTGGCGCCGTGGGTTTTTTCCCCCTAAGCCTGTCCTGTTACCCAAATTGCTTTGGCTTAAAACATTAGTTCCCTTGGGCGTCTGTTATTTGCAGACCTTGCGATGCCAATTGAACAGCTTCCAGGAGCTCTGATGTCTCTCTTTGTATTTTTTTTTTTTTTTAATACTGTGAATCACTTTATTCCATCCACCTCCTGCAACAATTCCCTGGAGAGTATCGATTGGGTGGAGCATCTGCTCACTGCAGGAAGGCCAGGGCAGCTCCTTCAGGGAAAGTTTTTGATCTTTATGGTCATGGGAGACCCTTTGATCCTATTTGATTATCAGTTTTCTAGGCAAACTGAGTCCATTGGTGTTTGTCAACCTCAGAGATGGACGAGGGCCATCAGGCCTGCCCATGACACCATGTCCTTGACGCACCGCTGAATGGCACTGCCGTGCGTGGGCAGAGGTGTTCTTGCTGGCTTCCCACTTGGATCCGCACCGGGCAACGGAAGGGCTCCTTGCAGCTTCCATTGCACAAGAGCAATGCACGAGGAAGTTGTGAAGGATGAGGGTTTTCCATGAAGGTGGAGATTGCTAAAGGCTGGATGACCGATCTTTTGATTTTGTGCTGGCAAATGCTCTCCTCTGGGATTAGCTCTTTATCTACTTGATAAAACATCATGAAATTATAGTTGAGCTCTCGCAGAGGTCTCTTTAAAGTCTCCTTAAGACGTCTCCCTCTTTCTCGGCCCTCTGTGGAGGCTGAGTGGCCCAGAAGAGGATGGAAATGAATGGGTGAAATGACAGCCTTTTTTGATGCTCCAAAATCATTGTGGATATCGTGGACCAGGGCTGACTGTGAGGCCTGGCAGGAGGATCCCATGATGAGCGCCCAGCCAAGAAAATGACAGGAAAAAATCAGTGCTGGTAAATAGTGATGCACATGGGAAAAAACATGCCTGACTTCAGAGATAAAATGATGGGCTCTGAGCTGGCTATTACCTCTCAGGAACAAGATCTTGGGGTTATAATAAATAGTTCTCTGAAAACATCAGCTTGTTGCTCAGCAGAGATCAAAAAAAAAGCAAGAAAAGAAAGAAAAAGCAGCTTGAATGCTAGGAATTACTCAGAGGAGAGCAGAGAACAAAACAGAAAAAATCATTGCACCACCGGATAACTCCCTGGTGCGCTGGCTCTTTGAGCGGGTGAAGGGGGACGCGATGGAGATCGGAGAGCTTTGAGGCGAGGTGGAAGGATGACCCAAACCACTGTGTCTGCTCCAGTCAGGAGGCTACTCACCCATCAGCAATGTTTTTGGTGAGATGCTCCGTGTTTCTGCAGCCCCTCGGACCTGCTGGCCGGGACGCGCTGGGCAGGCGGTGCGGGCAGCGTGGGCAGCAGAGGAATCCAAGGGGGCTGGCGAGAGAGCAAGGGATGGGTGCCAAGAAAAATAAAATAAAAATAAAGGAGGAAAATCTCTCTTCGCCTTCTGTTCTCGTAATTCTTCTGCGCTGGCAAATCGGGTGGGAGGAGGAAAGGGGAGAAGGCAGCAAAGCCAGCCCACCGCCGAGGCAGGACGGTGAGTGCTCTACGAAGCTCCAGGATGGAGAGCTGGGAGCTAAAACCATCCGCCACACGGGCAAACGTTCGAGGCCAAATCCTGCCTCCCAGGCCTAACTCGCGGGTAGGTCTGGCACTGGGGGAAGTTTTTGTCTTCATAAAGGTAGATCTTCTGGCCCTTGGGATTGGGATGGCTGGAAGGAGCCTCCTCTGCCCGTGGCGACCTCCTGTGCAGAGGCCGCAAGGACTGGGCCATGTGGGATACACATGACTGCAGGTTCCCCTTGCAGAGGGAGGAAAACATTGAATGTGACCATGTATATAGGCAAAGAGCTGAGAATAGCACTTGGCAGGACTCCTCTTATCTCCTGCTTGCAGGTTGGATTATGGCCATCAAGGGCAAGCGTGTGAGAACAGGGCTTCGAGGCTCCCCTTCCTCTGGGCGCAGGGCAAGGAGCGAGGGCCAGTCCTCACCGTCACCACTTGCACTCAAACAGGCAGAGCAAGTCTTGGAGCAAGGAAAGAGGCACGTTAAAAGACATGCTCAAGGACGTGGCACAGTTAGAGGCCCAGCCACCACTGTCTGCTGCTTCCAGACCTTTGAGTAGTGACTCCCTGGAGCTGCTTGTTCTGAAGTTCAGGTGCTCCATGGGGCTTTCCTGGCAAGGGCAGGACAATCCTGGTCCTGAAGACTGGATCGCACTGCAGCTCTCCCGGACTGGGTATAATGTAGATCTCAATTTGCTGTGCATGATTTAACTAAGGATATTTATTGCTGAGGCCACAGTCTGATCTCAGTCTGGAGCTCATACATTTATAGGGCACCAGACAGTGCAGAGGACCAGGAGGACAAGGGCTCTTCACCCTACTCTTCTGAGGGACATTCTCATCCTTTCCCACTATATCTTCCATGGGTGCTTCTGGCATCCCCAGAGCTGCCAAGGAGGAATCGCTGCTCGCAAGAAATTATGCTCTATATAAATTATTAATTTTAATCACATCAAGAAATAATAGACTCCACCATGCAGTAGCCTTAGCCCATCAGACAGCAAGTGTCCTTGCAGAAGCGATGGCTGCATTAACTCTTGTTGGAGCTTTCGGCAGTGTTTGCAACCTTCTACCAAAAAAACAAGAGCAGATGAAGTTCCTTGGGCTTTCCTTGGGAGTGGATTATTTCCAGCAGTTCTGCAGAAAGCAGATTTGGAAGCATTCCAGGAGAGTTTGGGGAGAATTCCCCCTCTGACTAGTGCCTGGTGTCAGGAAGTGTCTCCCGGGCCCGCGCCGTGCTTTGCACAGCCACGTTGCCTGTTTCTGGGCTGCCCGTGATTCACTAGAGCCTGTAACAAAACGAACGACAGCAGCAAACAAAAGCAGCGAGCGGAGCCCAGCAGCATGCTGCCAGCGAGCATTTTTAGATGCGCTGTCATCGAGATAAAATGCCTGAAAGCAGCTTTCAAAAATATCGTGTTAATGAAGGCAGGCGGACAACGAGGTGGGGAGATATTGCACGGTTGGGTCACCTCAACCAGATGCCTAAGCCCACCTAGATCCTATAAAAAGCGTTCGCAGCGCACATCCCTGGAGCAGGCTGCTAGGCTGGTTCTCCTGTTTCTTTTCACACAGATGGAAAGTTGGCAATAGGAAAGTGCTGCTTGAATGGAGCCCGGGCGGTCAGTGCACAGACGAGGCAGCCCTCTGTGTCCCACACAGACTCGGTGGGCTCGATGTGTCCCCAACGCTGCGGCTGGAGCAAAGCACAGCCCAGAGAGCTCCCGTGAGCCTGCCCAGCGGCAAAACTCCACATTTCCACATCTCCAAACCAGGGATCTCCTGCGCGCGCTGCAAAGCAACAGACAAGGACCCAGACCTGTTTTCTCATCCTCTCGTTTCGCAAAGCACCTTAAATTGCCAGGGTCGCTGCACTTCCTTTTGCAGCAATGCTTCCGTTCATCCTCTAGCTTCTCCATATAGCTTTCCTTTCTTTCTTTTTTTTTTTTTATTTTGTTTCTCTGTGGTTTCACAGGGATGTCTATGGCATTATGAATAAGGCATTGTGAGTTGAACTGAATGTGTTATTTAATGAACTGTATGAAATATTAAACCATGCCTGATATGAAGCATGGTGAATTCTGTAAGAAATAATATATTACACTTGGGGAGGACTGAAGATAATCAAATGTAATGAATGAATTTAGAAGCAGGGCACACAGAGCTTAGAGAAGTTAAGTTTTTGTTCATCGTGAACTCCAGTTATAGGTGACTGTCGTTTAAGGCAGGTTTTTCTACTGCATGTTTCCTCCTGTTGTGAATGACATTATTGTATTTTTTCATTTAACATAAATCCATTTTTCGGAAGGCTGCTTCCACCCCAATGGCATTGGCAGATCCCATTAATCACGATGCTCTCAATCATTCAGAATTATTTAGAGTCTCTTTTGCGTGCCTGGCTCTTTCTCCATTTCTGATTAATTTTAAACTAAACTATCTAAATAAATAACACTGCAAGAATCCAGAAAGCGGCCCTGTGAAGATTTTATTTAAGTGAGACTCATCTTGGCAGCCTAGGAGATGATCCAGTGCAGCCCGTGATGTTTCTGCTCCCAGAGGAAGGGGAGGGAAGAGGCCTTTCGGTCCAGGAGCTGAGGTGTTCCCTTTGGAGGTCCTTGGTGGATCTCTCCATCATGACGCCCTTTCCCTTGGACCTGGCATGGCCTGTTAGGTCTCGCACCTCTCCACCCCTGTCAGACCTGGGCTGCCCTCCACCCCACGGCCCTCAGGAGATGCTCGGGCTCCCATGCAGGGCCGGTGGTTGCCAGCCTATAGCAATATACATTGCTACGGCCATGGCACCCGGGCAGCTCCTTTCGCCCACGAACTCTGCTGTGCTCTACGTGTGGACACAGATCTAAACTCCGACCTGATGTCATCTAGCAGAAACCTACCTGGAGTCAAAGAGAATTGCAAATGTTTGGATTATGCAGGAGTTTGACTGCCAGTGCATGACCAGGCGCTGCTGCAGTAAGCAAGACGAATAAATATATCATTGAGATATTAGAGAATGTCTTTATTTGACAGAAATCCCAGGAGGCTCGATGAAGTGTGCCAACGGTGTGTATCTGTATGCTAACCCCAGCCTGACATCTTTAGATCAGTTAGTGATATATTTTTATCGCTAATATTCACATTCCTATCAGGGACCTGGAAATAGCAAATATACAAGCTACAGGCACGAAGCCTTTCCTCCCCAGTTAAACTGCACCCACAATACCCCTCCTTACGCGAGGTTAGGCTGGAGTTGCAAGGATTTCAGCGTGATGCAGCAGAGAGAGCCAAAAGGCCAACTTAGTTTCAAGCAACCATAGAAGTAATATTATATACTTGCTAAATTCGGGATGCTAGAGCAAAAAAAATATAAGGTTTCTTTCTAAATCTCAGCTCTACCCTTGCAGGAGAGATTCAGAAGGACCAATTTGTCTGGTAGAAGCAGGGGGAGGGCACAGAGGGGCCCTTAGGCGGGTCCCAGGAGCCTCTCCCTGTGGAGAAGCAATACTTCCTTGGGGAGCCGTCCTTGGCTCGCGTTGATCAACCGATTGATTCAGCTTCTCTGTTCGGAGTTCTGAGTAATTTCAATATTGAAGCTCGGTGGTAACGAGCGCTGTCAATACAGCCGATATCAACTATGGGCGAGCAGATGAGAGCCCCGCGGTGAGTGCACCGGGTAGCTCGGCCCGTAACCCCATAAATGCCGTTGGCCCAGGGCGGCGTTGGGCATCGTTACCTGTGGTGGCGGGCGCGCATCGCAGGGAACGCAGGGCCCAAGCCCGACGCAACGCAAGCATCGGTGGTACGACCTGGCCAGCGCGCTGACTGCTCTCCATCCCACCTCTTGAATATAACCCCGGGACACCTTTCCTGCCCTCCACGCCTGGAAAACCAGAGCCTGGCGAAGCCCAGAGCGACGGGGCTCTGGAGTGACAGTCATGCCTTGTTCCTGCATGATCCAGGCAGGAAGGCAGGGAGGAGGATGGGCTTTTCTCTCTTTTTTTTTTTTTGCTGGGAGACATAAAGGCTGCTAATAAATAATAGAGGGCAGTGTTATTACTTTTTTATCTTATGAAGTCAGACCAGCTTATGAAGCCGCAACGGCAGCCGCATGCTAATAGCCGAGACTGGCAGCACGGGGCCGCGGCGGCCGAGCCGCAGCCAGCAAGAGCCTGTGCGGGCCCGGCCTCCCTCCGCACTCGTCTTGCAGCCTGGCTTACTGCTGCTCCTGGGAGCAGGACAGCCCTGATACTGCCATGCGCTGCCAGACCGGCACAAAACGCAGCCACGGATCTGCTGAGCCTCTTAATCCCATGCTGTAACTTGTGCTCCACAAGGAATAGTTTGCACCAGAGCCTGGTGGCTGCCTCATTTCCTGCATCATAGTGCCTGATTTTGGGCAGCTCCTCCTCAATGCCCATAGAGCTGCACTTTCTGCATGTAGCAATGCTGCGGTGCCAACTCCGCTGAGATTCCTGAAATCTCAGGCAAGCGCAATCCACATCAGTAGCTAATGCTGATTTAGAGCCTTTGAAAATGTTACTCATCTTGGATGCAACCAAAGCGGAGCATGCTGAGAGCCTGCGGGAGTCAGAAGCTACTCCCAGGCCTGCCCAAGCCAAAAGCCAGTGCTCCAGGGTTGACTTTGGACCACACGATCCTGCAAGAAGCACCAGTGAGGGACCAGCAGACCGAGGGGTTGAAACCATCACCAAGCAGCAGCAAGGAGGGAAAGGTAGCAACGCTCCACAGAAAGGTGCAGACCAGAGTGGGAAGTGGAACAAGAGTAGAAGTTCTGTCAGTTTAGGGTAGGAACGTTTCAAATCCCATTTTTCCAGAGGCTAAAAGCCTCCTGGTTAATGTGTCATTTGTGAATGCATAGCTTTTTGTCGCAGCTGTGTGGTGCCACCAGAACTGTTGAGACACAGAGAGGTTCTGCTCAGGAGAGTTGGGTGAAGCTTCTGGGACGTGATTCCCACAAGCTTGTCGAAAAGAGACCCAGATTATAAAATCACTAAAAAGTCTCCCAGGGGACTGCTACCTCCATCAGAGAACTGATACTGGCCTGGCAGTACCATTGGAATAAGATTTGTCTTCCTAAGAGACCTTTCCCATTCCTACTCTTGCCCTGTGTGCCTGGAGGACACCAATATGCCCTAGAGCTCTTTTTCCAGAGACTTAGAATAACGTCAGCTGCGGGAGGACTTGTCCATCTTCCCAGAGAAATTACAGGAGAGTATCAGAGCACTGTCATCCTCTAATGGATTTTGCATCCTCCCTTTTATAAGCACAGCACAAACAGTCTAGCAGCAATGTTTTTCTAATTATTAGATTTTGCTGGAGATCAATAAGCAAATAAGATGATTCTTTAAAATCCTAATGCCTCCATAGCTCTTCCCAAGGCATTGCCAGGCATTGCAAAACCCATCCCGAGGCTTTTTTACAGCATCACCATGACTAGCCCATGTCCGGGCGCTGGATGGGATGTTTACTGGCAAGTAGTTTTGAATAAAGTCCTGAGTAAGAGGGGAGGTTAAATGTGAGCTGAAGTTAAAGTCCAAGGTGATCAGGCATGGACGTCCACAGAGACCTGGGATGTCGCCATCCTTGCAAGCTTACAGCCACACTACCTCTCCACATGCATCTTTTGCTCTGAAGAGCTGTTGAAACGCCTCTTAATTTGAGCCCTGCCAACACAAGAGCTCAGTGAAGAGCCTTTCGCATCGGAAGGAGCGCGGTTGGGAAGAGGCGCGTCCTCCTCTGCGGGCGCACCGGGTGGCCCAGGAGCGCAGGGAGGAGGCAGGAGCCCCACTGGAGCTGGGGCTCTGCACTTCCCACGCACCCGCCAGCTCTCAGCTCGCTCCTGTGCTCACAGGCTGTAAAGGGCAATTCCCACCCCCCCAGCAGGGCTGTTCCTCTAATTATCAGAGCTATCGGACATCGATAAATGGATAAGATCGTTCTCGGTCTTCATGTAAAGAATAGCGGTCCTCCAAAAATTCCCAATCTATAGGCACGGGGGCTGGCAAGTAGGTGTGTTTTGCAAGCCTGAATTATCCCTCTGCTAAAATAATAGAAGAAAATGGTGAAATGAAAGCCATTAGGAGAGGAGGGAAGTCAGGAGAGCTGGGTCCCTAGCCAGGGCTCAGCATGGCAAAGCCCACGCTGAGGCCACAGCACCACGCGTGGGGGCTGCTCCCACGTGTCCCAGCCACGCGGCTCCGTCAGCGCCTCGGATGAGCCCCGGGCTCACAAAGGGCCCTTGCACAGACGGCTCCACTGGTTGAAACGAAACCAGAGTGAGTAAGCTCGTGGGGGAGAAGAAATAAGGAGTTGGAGTTTAGACACTGGTGGTGAATAAAAGCTGCTGATGTCTGACACTCTCCGTTAATTCAGACCAGGCTGGTCCTGGGATTTGGGGAACTGGTGGGTGGCAGTGAAAGCAAAGAGCAAGCAGTGGCCGGCTGAGCTGGAGGGAGGCGTGGAGACGTGGTCCCTACTCAGGCTGATTTACTGAACAGTCTAGCTCTGAACATCCACACACAGCAGGGTGAACATCCCAGGTCTGCTAGGTCTGAGCACCAGAGAAATAACAGTGAGGGGCGCAGGTAGAACAGCAACATGGGGAAGTTTGCTACAGATGCTGCAGTCTGGACAGGGTGGAAGGATGTTTGCATCACCTGTGAGAGGCCAAGACACTTCTCAGCTTGGAGCCCAGGGCGTTGATAAAATCCACCCTGGGCAAAATATCCCCGCATCTCTGCACTAACACTGGTGCCGACAGCGCCAGTTGTTACCCCGGGGCTCCGGAGGATGCACAAAGGCAGCATCCTTCAGCCAACAGAAGCCTCCACCCGGCTCTTGGGCACAGGGGACCTTTTCCCTCTCTGATGCCACCTCCCACGGGAGTTGTGATGAGACTACGTGGGCTTTTCCCGCCGGCAAGTGTCTGTTACTCTCAAGGCACTTGATCCCTGTGCATGAGACAGCTTCTACTGATGTCAAATCTAATGCAGCTAATTCCATTAGTTCCTATTCAGACCTGCCTTAAGTGTCCTGTTTAATCCCGATCTTCAATTCTTCAAGTGCTGTAACCTTTAGATGGCTTTTGCTTCACATAACACACACACATGAATAAAATCTGCCCATTTCTGTGAGATGGAGATACAAACAAGCACAAAATAGGCTTGGTGACCGAGACAGGTGAGCTCTGTGCAGGGCCAGCCCTTTGGTTAAATGTGGGGCAAACCCAAAGTTTATGAGAGACTCTGGCCGGCTCCGTTGGGACGAACCCCCCGTGCTTCGGCTCGCCTCTAAATAAAGGCCAGTGCTGCGGTCATCTAACACATTCCCCTGGCAGCAGTTTCCTCCCGCAGTCTTCATGTTTGATAATCTGAGATGTGTGGAAGTCCTTACTTCATAATCCATATATCTTGTGACCCTCTGGAAGCCTGACAACTATTTCATGCTCTGATGGCTCCTTGCTAATCTTCGCCAGTGCAAGAAGAG
>JAUBNY010000168.1:1056291-1074244 GCA_032275445.1 Crypturellus soui | reverse complement strand
GAGGCCACGGAGTGAACGGTCCCTCCCGCATTCAATCCCTCCACAGAGGCATCAGGAACCTGATACAGGGGGCTCTTCAATGGGGGCATGGAAAGAGGATGAGAACATGAAAGTGCTCTGCCAGCCCCGTCCAAGCGAACCTCAGCTAGCAGCCCGCAGCTCTCTGGTCTCTCCCCGCTTCCAGCGCTCATCACATAAACACACAAATAACCCCCCTCATCCTGGAGCTCTCGTGGCCCCACCAGCAACGATCAGCGAGGCCAGCTGGGCCCGCCGGCCTCGGGCCACTTCCATCCCTGGCCAAGCTGTGCTCGCCGGGCACATTATTTTTAGCAGTTTGGCTACAGCAAGTTCCTCTGAGTTTCTGCTTTGCTGCTGTTGCTCTCCTCTAATGACCCACAATTTTTTTTTCCTCTAAGATCTTCTTAGCAGCGGTTTGCTGCGGCATCAACAGTGTCAGACACTACTGTAGGTGCGCTGAGATACAGATTTCAGAGTCCTGTGAGCTATGATGAAGACTTTTCCAAAATAGTAAAAGGGTGATATTTCCATTTGCCAATGTATTTATATCTTCCCAGTGAGGTCAATAACAGAATATCCCATGAGCTGAGAAAAATGATGAGTGATATCTAGTAATTAGAGAGACCATAAGGCAACCCGTGAAGCTAATTTTGACAATAAAAATCCTGATGAGCACCTCCATTTCCTATTTTATTTGCCAGATCGGATGGTGAGGTCCATCACCGCACAGGGAAGGATGTCTGTACACAAGGCACGTTTTTTGGTTGCTGGACTCTAAAGCAATTAACCACTTTTGCCTCCATCAGTTTTCTGGCATTGAGCCTGACCTTGCATACGATTCATCTTCCTCATTCGTGTTGGATGTTTGCAAGTCATCTTGCTCTGAGCAATGCAGGCTGCAGTGAGGATGGAAATGTCTGATATTCACAGCCTTTCCCCCTTGCTTTGCACCGAGCCAGGCGCAGCACTCTCAGAAATGGTGGTTTACGGCTGCACATCGCGAGCGAGCCCAAAGAGCCTACTCAGAAGATGAGCTGCGTGCAACAACTCTCCAATGAGGCACATTTTGCATTTCAAGCACAAGCCACTCCAAATGCCCAGCTCTCTTTGCCAGAGGAGTCTATGGCATTTTTTCCTTTTCATTCCCATTTCATACAAATCTCCTCCTCCTCTTCCTCCTTTTTTCATTATCATAAACCAAATGCTTTGCCATATTGGTAAGACTTAATTTCAGCTTTTTGTATTATATTTTACACTTTCCCCTGAAAATAACAGGAGATGGGAGGCTGAGTTTTAGGCTGGCCCAAAATCACAGAAAATAACACTGTAAAGGCCCTTCCCAGCTACACCTGCGTCAAGATGGGCTTATCTCTACATTATTCCTGGCTGATACTTTTCTAAATGCTTCTTAGATGCTTGTAATGACAGAGCTCCACAGCCTCCCTAGGCAAACTAGCCCTGTGCTTAGTTGTCATTACTATTACAAGATCAGAAACCTCCTTCACTGCAATTGCAGCACTAATTCCCACCCCGAATTTCTGCAAGTTTAACTCAGAATATTCCACCATGTAGATCGTTAGGGAAAATACCGACTCCTGTTAGAGCAAGGACAGATTCCTGCGGGAAGTCACTCGATCCATCCTTTCATTTGACAGCAAATCATTGATTTCTCTTGTCTGTTTTCCAAACATGTTTTGCATCCCTCCCACAGCAGTTTTATGGAGTTCTGCTTAGCAACCTTGCTAAAAAAGAGTATCATGTGAATCACAGCGAGGTCTTAGTAAAGCCAAGACATCTGACATCTATTGCATCTCTCCTATCCAAAACATCTAATGGTTTGTCACAGGGGTAAATCAGATTGGCTTGACAAAGGGTGTTTTTTTTTTCTTCCTTTTATTGAGGATTCTATTTTTAGTACTTAGAAATGGTACTTTTCTGGGAACTGACTTTAAATTGGTTAGATTATAATAGCAATAATAATCCTCCACACCTCCTCCTTCCACCCTGTCGTAAACACAGATGTTACCTTCGCCTCTACTGCTCTCTTGGAACAACATAACAGCCCTGAGATCGCTTCAGGCAGTTCCGTAGGTAACCTGGGATGATGTTCAAGCTTGGTCAATTTGAAAATACTTTGCTTATCTACTACAGATGCTTATTACCCCTGACAGCCTTGCTGTTTGCAGCATCTGGCATTTGGCACCAATCTCCCCGCTTTAGCCCCACCTGCTCGTGCAGGTGACTACCCATGGGTTTGCAGGAGCTTCAACCCCACTTCCTTCCCTAGTGCTTGCAGCGAGGATGCACTTCTGTAATACACACAATAAAACCAGTTCCCTTTTCCTCTGCCCATTCTTTCCAAACAAGTTGCTCCCTGCCCTAGTACTATCATCTCATTCACATGGATTATTTGGCCTCAGCTGTAGACTTCCCAACTCTGTGCTAGTGAAGAGCTCTCCTGGAGATCTCTGTTTGTTTTTCTCTTTGTTTGGCTGCTCCTTCAGACTGCCCTGCAAAAGTGGTTTGACATCACTTCACCGGTCCTACACATGAAAAACTGAGCTGCAGGAAGAGGAACTGGCTGATCAAATCTGAGAACAGAACCCAAAGTCTTCACACCCTTTGCTTTGCACTTCTCTAGTAGTGCCATGTTGGGAGTAGAGAACAAGGTCTCACAACACAGATTTTTGCTGTAAAAGGGCTTGCAGCTTCCTTCTTCACTGCTTGTAAGAAAACACTCTAGATATTGAAAAGTATACTACATATTTTGCAGCTCAGTTGCTCCAGTCCCTATTCGGCCAAGCTGGTCAAACCAACAAATCACTGTCAAATATACCTTCTTTCGGTGGCTGGTCACATTGACACGTGCAGAAGATATTAATTCCAAGTAGCTCATCATCCATTTCAGTCAGGGGAGATCAAAAATAGTGTTTGCTACAGGAGATTTGTGGCTGTGACAGGCTTTTGCTTGACAAGTTAAGAATAGGTGCTCACAGCATGGGGAGAGAGAGAGAAGGAGGAACAGCTGAAATCTGCGGGCTTTGTGCAGCTGCACATGAAATCCAGCACGAGCTATCACTGAAGCACATTATACCAGGGGACACAGACAGCTGGGACATAGTGCTAGGATCATATATTACAGCTGGCAACATTGCAAACAACTAAAGGACAATTGTCCTGACATTTTTTTATGGCACGTATAGTTCTTTTTAATAAGCATTTCTTTCATAATTGCATCTGTTCCCCAAAGGATTTACTGCAGATTAAGACTTCCATGCAAATGGAGGGAAGAAAACTGTGATTAATTATGCTCAAGTTGTTTAAGGTGTGCTGTTGATAGAGCACATGAGAGCTAAAGACGAGTGCTAAAACTAAAAAAGTAAATGGGCTAGTTTTTCTTTTCTGGCCACCAAGCTATGAGCAGGGGGAGGTCCTGCACAACTGCAGCCTTTCTGGCCAGCTCAAGTAACTTTCATGGGTTTGCATCCTACAGCATCCAAACACACTTCAGTTGAATAGATCAGTCAAGTTCAGCGAGATTTGGCATTTAAAAGCTTTGCTAGAGCCAGGTTTAGGGCGGGTGGTCATGCAAAGGAGGCACAAAGGAAAGCAGAGGAACTGACCACGATGCAAAGATGAACCTGCTGCACATGGGCAGCTGTGATTTATAATCCTTGGAATCCCGGTAATTCCTTGCCTTTGAGGATGGTGGCCTTTCCCTCTTCAGTGAGTGCCAAAGGGAGAGGAGCAAGAAGAGGCTCCCTTAAGCTCTGCTGGCACCTGGGCTTAGGCTTTGGCTACGTCCCTCTGCCTCTCCTGAGTGGCCCTTGTAGGGAGCAGCTGGCAGAACAGGCGCAGTTTGTTAGCTGCACAATCCCTGTGTACACCTCTGCTATCTAATCAATAAACCATTTTTCTACTCAACCGAGGGCCATTTATCACCGACATGATGAAAAATACCCTGCTCATCACAAGACAGTGCCCCCAATCACCAATAATGGTCAGAGCTGACCAAGATTTCTGAGGTCTCTAGCCCAGGTCATGGTGGCCTCCTCCTTCCTGTCAGCATCCACTTCTCTCCCTCTCCTTCCCACGGTGCCAAGGAACGGATGTCACAGGAATATTAGAGCTTTGCAGTGAGGCCAGGGCCTCACGTGTGGTCTCATCATAAGTCAAGCAACAGGCTAAAGCCCTGACTGATCTGCACCATCCTGGGAGTGCTGAGCAAGGAGCACCCCGCTCAGCTCAGTGCTCCCTGCAGAGCGGACTGACCGTGTAAGGAAGGAGCGATGGTTTTAATGTCAACATAAAATGAAAACAGAGACAAACCCACTGCACTGAGGAGACAGATCTGAAAAGAGTAGGAACCAGATCCTGAGCTGATACAAGCCAAGTTGCTACATGGGGGAAGCTGATACAAGCCGAGTTGCTCTGCAGGGAAAAATAAAAAAATTCTGAAGCTTCACATAATCAACCCTTTCCAAATCAACATTCAGGAACAAACCCAGGAGTGCACAACTCTGGAAGCAGGGTACGAATCCTCACTCGGCTTTCCACTCTCACAAAAATGGCTCAACTTGTATTGCAGCTGCTGTGATTTTGTGTTCCGTGCGTTGCGTCTTTCTGTTTCTCAGCAGTTTACTTTGCGTTCACAGGTGTCATTTACTCTGAGAGTAACAGTACGTTCCGCAAAACATGTGATAAAATAACAAGTGGGACACAACGAAATGGTTAAACAGAGCACCGGAGCTTGAAATTTCTGAATCTTAGCTATTTGATCCAAGCAAGAACATTATCTTAGGATAGGGAATTTCTCCCTCTAATAAATATATACGTGAAGGGAGAATTGCTGCCAGTAGAATTGCTCATTATATTATAAATGAAAATGGATCTGGAAATGCTGGCTTTTTTTTCCTTGTTTTGTACTGCAAGAAAGACTTTTCGACCATTAAACCTGAGACATTCATTACTTTTCTTCAATACCCACTGCACAGCGCAAAGATTCTTAGATCTGAATGCCCAAGAAGCCTACACAGTAGTTTGTTTGAAAGTTATGAAGGACACAGCTCTAAATTAAATGAAAAACATGAGAATGATGAAAAGACACAGCAAGTCTCACTCCTTGGCTGTTGAATTTAATGTGATAGAGTTTGTTAGTGCCTGAACTAGGGTACGTTCCCGAGAGAACATGAACTAAGTTGGCAGTCTCGGCACACTTGCTGGAAGCTGATGCCCATGTTGATGCCCAAACAGTAAAAAAAGATGACAGTGTTATGAGCATAATTGCCATTATTGCTAACAAATATCAACAATACCATTAATAGTAGCTACATACTGATTGTCTCACCAATTTTCAAGCCTGGAAAATCACTGTTCATTGCTGCTAAAAGCCGGCGGACATCATATGGCCTATGGTGTCACTTGGCTCTTGCATAGGTAGAAAAAATAAAAATATGAGTGAAGAGCCAGATGGTACAAATTTACCCCATTGGAGAGTGACCCCTTCTGGCCAGGGCTTTGGCACTGTGTTCAAAGGTGGACAGCAGTGGTCCTCGTGCACCGTTGGAAGGGTGAAAAATTGGATGCTATTTTCAAGATCTGTCAACTTGGCATTGCACTCTATAAAAAAATTAAAAAAAAAGAAAGAAAAAAAAGAAAGGAAAGAAAGAAAGAGCGAGCAAGGCAAACAGTTTAAATGAACCCAAGAGGCACATCTGAGTCACAGAGCAGAGAAGAGGACAGTCATTCTGGAGACCATGTACTGAAAACATTAAGCAATAAAAATAACATAAAATCTCCCCCGTTTCCTTGTAATACCAAGTATCACTGAGCAGGAAGGGGCTGGCTACCCAGAAAGGCGCCCAGGTGCTGCTGAACCGAACCGTGCTGTGCCGTGCTCTGATTTCTTAATATTCATGGGGGAAAAAAAGTTGACATTCGCTCCTGGCAATTGCGCTTAACGAAAAGTGTCAGGGATCAGTATGTGAGAGTGAATGAGGCGGAGATCCCATCAGTCACTTGAAGCCGGAGGGACGTCGGGGGGAAGGCCAGGAGCAGAGGTGATAAAGCCACTGATGATAACCGCGGGCTCCCGGAGCTCTGAGCCCGGCGAGGGCAGCAGGTTGCGGAGCACGCGACAACCAAGGGCGCCGGGGAGGCAGCACTGTGGTGGGTGAATGACTGTGTTGGAGGTATGGTCGGTGGGGACTCGCATCCGTGTTTCTAGAGCAACAGCCTCCAAGAAAGGATGAGGGGGAAGGGACGGTGGCTGGTGAAAGGACCTCGGTAAGTGGCCTCTGCCTCACTCGTAGGAAGCCAGGAGGTTTAGCCGAAGTCTTTGCCTTTGCCGGGTCGCCTGGGCTGCACTTCAAAGGCTTGGTGTCCTCACGTGGAGCACAGAGGAGTAGGCGAATCATACCGCTGGGAGAGGTACCACCTGGCCAAAGGTGGTGGCCTCCACCAGTAGATGGGCTTCACCAAAGAGCCAGGAGGAGGGCACATTTGGTCCTCAAGCTGGTCTTTGAGCAAGTCTGGACCCTCGGGTGTCCTCAGCTCACCCCGCACTGACAGCAAGACCATCCCCTGGGCACCCTCCAGCTCCTGAGCCCTACAGACCTTTCAGACATGTGATAAAGGCTGAGGAGCAGGAGATGCACTAAAATCTAATAGGGCTGCAGGGCTCATGAATTCACAGATAAGACCAGAAGAACTCTAGGCATCATCAGCCTAATCTCCTGTAAAGCACTTCCCCAAATTAATGCTTATTGAAGTAGACTACATCTTTTAGAAAAGCATCCAATCCTTATTTTAAAATCAGCTATGAAAGAGAACCCATCATGGGTCTTGGTAAATCGTTCCAATTGCTAACTGCCCCTTCTGTTACTCTGAATTTGTCTAGCTTCACCTTTCAACTATCAGATCTTTGCATGCTAAATTGAAGAGCCCTCTATCAACAATTTGCATCCTTTAACCTTCTCCTGGCGAGGCTGGCGCAGAGCTCTAGTTGCTGCAATGCACAGAGATTGCTCTAACCTTGAAACAGCCTCAGCAATTCTGGTGCAAGGAAACTCGGGAAGAAAAGCGAAGATGGGTGGGAAGGAAATTTGGGGCCTTCACTGAATGACGGATACTAAAGTAGGCATGGAAAAAGGCAGAGGTACCCTTCCCTGGCATTGCCTTTTGGACTAACAGGCACTGAGCTGCTGGAAGCGGTCCCTTTCAAACCAGGAACGGTAGGGAAGACCTCAGGGAATCGAGGGTTTTAGTGACGGAGGTTTCTGAAGCTTTGAAAGCAAGACGAGATACCAAAGCCTATCCAGAGCTGGTGGCCAGGACTTCCCTGTGCCTGGCCGCTCACTGTGTTGCTTGTTCAGCCACAAAGAGGGGTCTTCCTCATCCCTTGTGTTTGGGGCCATTTTGCTCCTCAGCCCGCCCTGCTTAGGCAGAGCTGTCAGGCTTGGTGTTCGCAGGCTGCTTCCCTCATATCAGGTTCCTTGTGAAGATCAAGGCAAAACACACTCCAAGCCACAAACTGGCTCCTGCTGACTGCTGTTGTCCCCTCTCTGAATGCCCTCTGGGCACTGGTGATGCTCGCACGTCTCTGCACGACGCTGGGATGCTTTAACACCGACATCTCTGGGATCTTACTCCTGCTGCTGCTCGGGGCAAGAGGAGGAAGCCTCTGAAGCCCCTGAATGCATGGAGATGTTGAGTGGCCACAGCTGCTCTCACAAAGGCTTGGGAGGGAAGACATAGTCCTCCTGACCACACTGACCAGACCCTGGGGGCTTCCCGTCAGCAAGAAGTTTTGCAAAGTGAGGCTGCGGCCACCTGGGCCTCATTCCTTCATTGTCCTCTCAGCCCTTTGCCTCCAACGCGCCTGTAATTTTCTCAGAGGGAAGCTGCTGAATCGTTTTCTGGTTGCACTTAACATTACACTGAATCATCTCCTCCTTGGTGGCTAATTCACGCTCCGGAGACCTGTGTGGAGAGCAGCGGGACAGTTTTCGGGGATTGTTTCCTGTTGTTTACTGTGGGCTCGCTGTTTCCATGACAATGACTAATGTGGTGTCCGTAAACATGGGAAGGATCCGTGTGGCACCACAGGCGCCTGGAGACCTCTCTTAGCAATGGACAGTCCCGCGCAGGAGAGCCAGCTGTGTCATCTGCTTCTGCCCATGCCCGGACGCGTTCGGGAGCAGGGATGGTTGCTCCTCTCTGCCGCTTTTCTCAGATGGAGCTCAGGGGAAGGTTGACAGCAGTTTCTGCATCACGTTTAACCCTTGCTTCTGGTGCCAGGCAGCCTCTGCAGAGATGGATAGCACTGGCTGCGTGTGGTCCATGTAGGCTCCAGGAAGGTTTGTGGGCTTTTTATGGCATCAAGATGAGGCCAGATTTTCTAAACATGCTTTTAAGCAATAGCACATCTTAAGAAGATACCAAACTGCATGAGTTTGGTATCTGTACAGGTTTCACGCAATTCAGCCCAGAATCAGGGTCCTGGACCCAGTTCTGGCAGAGGTGCGGGATGGGGAAGCAGGCACATCCATTGGAACAAAGGGATTAAGTGTCATGAGAAAAGAAAGATGCTCAAATTAGCCAGATGATTCCAGCAGCTACCGCAGGTGCCATGAGCATCCTCAGTGCTCTGTGGCCTCCTAGGAAGTCTGCAGGGTCCTGGAAAGAGCAAAGAGCAGCCCTGGGAGGCCAGCGCAGACAGCAGAGCGCTGGGCTTAGCGCTACATGGCTATGAGGCTTGGGAAAGGCTCAAGGCCCAAAGGGCTCTGTTTAGACTCTGCTCACAGATTTCCGACCCCCCTGGCTCGTTGTCAGCGCATGACAAAATCGCTCACCCAGGCGTGAGCCCCCTGTCCTTGCAATCTCCCACCCCGCGCTGATCCCGGGCAGGGCACGGCGGGTCCTGAGCCTGGGCTCTGCTGTCTCCGCATGGCCAACCCCAACATCCTGCTCACTCTGCAGACCCACGGAGCCATTCATTCACTCCCAGGCCAGGTACTCGGGCAGATGAAGTCCCTGGGCTGCTTTTAGGGCCTAGAAGAGGTGCCCACCTTCAGTGGTGAAAGACATTGGACATTGATTCTGCAAACCCATAGTAAGTGGAGAGCCCTTGCAGAGGTGACTCCCGCCATACCTCCAGCAGGCCCTGCAAAGTGTGCACTAAGCATGCACCTCCGCGGAGCTTGGGGCCGTTTCCCGGGGAGGGCCACAGGCAGCACACACCACCCTCGAGAATGGATTTCAGCTCGTGCTTGTGGATGCCAAGCCACCTCTCGGCCTCTGGGCCGGGGCAGAGGGGTTTCGGCTTGGAGCACTGCATCCCCTTGCGCGCAGCCAGCACGTGCCCGCTGCCCGGCCCAGTGGGGAGACTCCGCGTTTCCTGTCCGGGGGACGTCGAGGACGTGATTGCCGCACTTCATGCTGCACTGAGTCACCGCCAGCGTGGTTGTTAATTCCTATTAGGGCCCCTGTGAGCGCCTGCGTGATATTTGCCGGGATGATTTCAGGCTGTTTACCGTGGCCGCGTTGCCATGGCGATCAGCGCGGCGCCGCTCGGTGCGATAGTCCTATTAAACACCTACACTCGGCAAGGGGGACGGCAGGCGGCAGGTTCCCCAGCCCTCGAGGAGTTGCTGCCACCGTGGCCCCTGCGCTACCGATGGGAAGAGCAGGGCGAAACCACAGCCGCAGGGAGCACCCAACTCCTAACTCCTCTCCTCAGCCACCTGCGATGCTCCTTGGGTGCCTGGGGAGGAAGCTGAGAGTGGAGGCGGCGGTGCAGGGGGCACATGGGGACCCTGTCTGCAGGTGCCTCGGTGGATGGGCCTCCCACGACACCTGCCTCTCGCAACGTCGGGCGCCTGGAGTCACCTCCAGCTCCGAGCTGCCATGTGAAACACGTAGCATCTTTCAGCATCGCTGACCCCTCAGCAGCTTCCCAAGGGCCCTTACTCCATATGCACGTTGCAGCCACTGCACTTGTCCCAGCTTCCAATCCTGGGCGTTTCCTGGGGCAAGGGGCGAGCGCAGCGGGCAGCAGGGCATGGCCTGCGCCAGCGGGTGCGGGAGGTAGCGGCCTGCAGAGGCTGCAGGGACTCGCCTAAACACAGCATGGTTTTAGTGCCAGCGGGGAGAGGGGAGGATGGGGCTGAGGGAGCACAGAGAAGGGCCTCTGTTCCGCGGGCTCCCCTCCTTCCACGCACCCGCGAAGCCAACAAAGAGCGTGTCTCTGCCACTGTCCGCGCCGCCCCGCACTGCTCAAAGGCCACTTGTTCAGGGCAGAGCTTTCCCATAGCCCCCGGGCACTGCTCGGAAGAGGCGCCCAGTGCGAGCGAGCAGCAGCAGCAGCGGCAACGCTGCTGGCAGCTCCTGGTGAGGCTAGTGCCAGGATGTGCGCGCTCAGCTGCCTCGCCGGGCACCGCAGCTGCACGGCCTCACTCCCCCCGCGGCTGCACTCCAGCCCTCAGCCAGTGCCGCGTTCCTTCCGCACTGATATTACTTGGGCAGGAGCAACCTGCAGTGGGCTTTGCCCTTGCAAGAGCAAAGCAGAGTTAGCTTCTGCATGGCGTTAACCCCTGTCCAGAAGACGTGCAGACGGCAGAATTGTTATGAATAACATTTTACTGCTTCAGCATTCGCAGGGGGGTAGGTGGAAAGAAGCTAGAGAGACAGAGGGAATGGTAGGTACCTTGGACACACTCATATCTGGGATCCAAAGTGGCTGCCACCTCTCTCAGGGGCAGCTTTAGGCTGCTGAGGCTTGAGGAGCAGCAGCTGCAAACTTGGAAACCTTTGTTACAAACATCTACGTGGCTGCTTTCCTGTGATATGCCATAGGTAAACACCACCCTCGCTGTCCCGCGTCCAGGCAGCGGACTGGATGAGCCCTGGCTCCGATCCAGCTGGCGATGCTTCCGATGGCCCCCGGATGCTACAGCGTATGTCTGCAGCCTGCAGTGGGTGCGAGAGGCTCACACACCGCTCACAGAGCCCCATGGCGCACAGCGACCCACCGTGCACAACAACCAATCACACACAACAACCCATCACACCCATTTCTCCCGCAGGACTCTGACACCGAGGAGCTTCGGGGCCGAACCTGCCGCGAGATGCTATGTTAAGACGTACTATGAAGCCTGTTGGCGACACAGGGCAGGAGATGACAAGAGACAGACCAGCAGGCAGCCTCTTTCCCAATCCCACAGCCCACAGGGGAGGTCCCTTAAGTCTTCAAAGCTGCTGCGCTCGGAGCAGGCAGCAGACGCAGCAGAAGACAGAGCGCTTCCAGCCCAGCCCGCAGTACGGCGGAGTGAAGCCGCGCTCCACGCACGGCCAGGAGCACCAGACAACACAGCATGTTGCCGAGGGATAAAGACCTGCCGGAGA
Source organism: Crypturellus soui (assembly GCA_032275445.1). Lineage (NCBI taxonomy): Eukaryota > Metazoa > Chordata > Aves > Tinamiformes > Tinamidae > Crypturellus > Crypturellus soui. The sequence goes on along the minus strand of JAUBNY010000168.1, from coordinate 1,062,820 downwards.
GAGCGCAACGCCGCCTCCTCCCCCAAGCATGGAACAGCCACGGCACTCTCTGAGCTGCTGGTTCCTGAAAGGATCCTACGGGAGGGTAGGCCCAGAGCAGGGACCGAGGGGCTGCAGTAGCACAGAGACTGCAACTGCCTTTGCTTTGAGGGACTTCTCGCTTTCCACAGGGAAATCAGCTTGGACAAGATCCCTGCCAGCCTTTGCTCATGCAACACCCTGACGGCTGCCTGGTGATCTATTATATATGTTTTTTCTCCTGCCTTTCTGCCCACTGGAGGCTACAGGGAATTCTGGGAACATGCCTGGGGAACCGCTGCTCTTCCTTTGGCAGCCTGCGCTCGCTTCTCCCTCACAAAACTGTAAGAGTCCAAACCTAACTCTTCCACACACCAAAAAAAGCAGTTTTTTACAGCAGCCATAAAAAACAGCCGCCCTGCACCCCACTGATGCGGGTTGGCCAAATCTTGCTCCTCTGGGGGACAGCAAAGGCCACCTCTGCTCCCAGCCCAGTCAGGCCCTCGCGGGGTGAAGCCCTTCTGCGAAGGATGTGGTTCCCAAGCTGGATGTCCCCATGTTTGGACCGTGCTCCCTGTCGTGGTCCCACGGGACCGGCACACCATGGACAAGTGGCACAGCCCACCCCTGGGGCAGCCCCTAGCAAACTCCGCGTCCTCCTGAATATTAATCCGTGTCCCGATGAGGCATCTATTTCATCTCCAACTATTGTGTTTTTCTGACATATTTATGAGTCCTCTGTCTCATTAATCCAGTAAGTATTCATAAGACATTCCTTTCATGCTAGAATAGCTAAGGGCAAAAGCCTCTATTTATCTATTCCGTGCCAAGGAACCTTTCTCAAGAGTCAACTGGATGAAAGGTTTTCACCTTTTAAAATTCTTAATAGAGTTTTCCCAGCAATATGTCTTATATATTCTAGAAAAAGTCAACTTCCTCTTTATGGCATGCCTAAGGTTCCTTCCTTTTATTACCTTGACAAGATAACATTCAACTCCTCTTTCAATGCATCCCTTTCTTTCCACAGCCCACATAACCCTCACACGCTATTCTAGTTGAATAGTGATCTGTCATGGTAACAGCCTTATGGGAGAGCTTTAAAAAAAAAAAAACACACACATAACACAACACAAAAGGTAGCCTGTGTCTTCTCTCTAACGCATTCAAAGCGGTTTCATGCTCAAATTGCCTTCGTCGCAATTAAGCTCAGCGCGTTGGCCCTCGTGGGTGCATCGCTGACCTCGCCGGTGCTCGAAGCCACCTTGCTGCGCTGAAGCTGTCGTTCCTGAGCAGGCGCCCATGCTTTCTGCTGCAGAGCGGGGTGTTCTCCTACCTCCGGGACTGCTGCTGCTTTGGATGAGCTCATATCTCCCTGTGTTGCTGTTTGCTCGGTGCTGGTGAGCCCGGCCGCACAAAGCAGCCTGCAGCGCGGCAGGGAGAAACCAATGGGTCTGACAGCACCACGGGCCCAGGAGGACGAAACCAGGTCCCTCTCCAGCTTGCCAAACACACGTCAGATGGCCCAAAGGTGGCCTGAGGAACATAGTTCAGGAGCAACATAGGCAAGAGGGGGAAATGAAGGAGAAGACCGGTGAGCCTGCGTCTGCATGCGCTACGCAAACCTCTTCGTGTTTTATCGATAGAAACAGCCTGCCCATCTATAACTCTTCATGCCAGGATGGCCAAGTGCTTGTTTCCAGGGCTCTATAAATAATAATAACTGCTGAGGTCTGGGCTGATTCCCCACGTGAGGCTCCTTTCCATTAGAGCACTCTTTAGTAATTGCTTTTCATTAACTTTTTCAGGGGTCTTTTTAGCACTGTATCTAAATCAATATTGTAATTAAAACAAAAATATTTCAGAAAAGCCATGGAGCAGTAAAAACAGGGAAGCAATTATAAGAAACCTTCAAGCATTAGAAGCAAAAAGGAAATAAAAGAATAAAAGCTTTCAAAACCCCATCTGAAACATTTACAAAAACATTTCAGTGCAGCAAATGGCTTTTTAAAGCGTTCCCTCTTGGTTGGGCTGCATGGAGTTTGTATTTCACGCTCTCTCGTTGAGAATTGCATGGAATTGAACGAGAACTGTTTCTCCTAGGGCTCTGCCCTCCGCTCCTCGCCCTGAGCACTGTGCGTGTGCGCTCGCCCGGCGCTGCTTGCACTCGTGCACGGGGTTGCGGGCGCCTTCCTTCCCCAGAGACTGACTGCAGCCCGGACACCCGAGCCTGCGTTCCCGCTGCCTTCACTTCACCCGTCCCATCACCTCTGATCTCTCACTTTGGACAAAACCCAAGACCTGAAGCAGCCTGAAAAAGTCCCACTGGGAAGAAGCTGGCTGGAATTTGTGGGGAAAAAAAAAAGATCCCAATGGTTCAGAGCAGATCATGGCACCCAACGAGGTCCACACACAAGCCACAAGACCAGCTGTCCCATCCCCAGTTTCCATGGCTTTATTTCGCTACCTCACTGCTGCGGTTTGATCTTACTGCTGCTTTACAGCCAGCCTCAATTAGAGCCACAACATTATATTTCCCCTTCTGACATGCTGCAACTGCCCAAATAAAGAAAAGTGCCACTCGGTAAAACTCTACCCAATTATCTGATCAAGCAGAGAGAGAGCAAACGCACAGAAAACAGATGGGGCTGGTGATGGCTCGAGAAGTCAATCTGTTTGTCTACTAATTATTTAATGTACGAGACAATTTCAATACTTAACCCCCTTGATCCCAGGAGTTGCTTTTCTGTTAAGTATGGGAGTCAGGCAACACGTTCCTCATTAGCATTTAGTCCTAGGAGCTCTGGATTAGCCAGCATCAAAGTTTTGAATAAAAAATGAACAAGAGTCAGACAGCTTATTCATCATCTGTGAGGAAGATGTCAAGTTTGGATATCCCGGCCATTATCATAATTGCCAGCGATATTCACCCACAAACGCACACCCAGCAACACCAGTCTTGCATTGCCCCTGCCCAAGCGATTTGCTCTACTTAACTTCTCGCAGTGCTGGGAAGTCACAGCCCCAGCCCTCGCCCCCCGCAGAGGAGCGTGCAGCCTTTGGACTGAGCACGCGACTGATCCATGTTGGCCAAGGGAAGCCCACAGGGCAGCATCACTCCCACCGCCCTTGGGAAGTCTCGCGAGCAGCACGTCCCGCCAGTCAATCAAACCCATGGAGAGGCAGCCGGGATTGCTGGTTGATTAGAGAACTGCACGATCCAAAATCTCGCTGCTAGGAGGCATTGCCGTGCCCAGAGCTGAGGGAGGGAGCTACTACCGGGACCTCAGAGCAGCCTTCCAGAGCCAAGCACCCGAATCCTGTTTTGCCTTCATTGCTTTGAGCTTTCTCAGCTGGCTTGGGGAGCCCTGGAGTAGCAGATCCCAGAGAGCCCTGCCAGGTACTCAACCCCAGGGCCCACAGGGTGCAGCTGAGATACTCAGGCATGAGGGCAGCCTTCTCCTACTCCAACTGGGGAGGACACGCAGCTCCCACCACGACAGGAGCACTTCCCCAGTGGGCAGGTAGGGGAGGGCTGAGCTGCTGTTGGACATGTGCATCCTCCCCACAAATGAACCCTCAATGATCATCTCTCACTGCTCATTTTTGGATGCCCCTCCCCATCAGCTGCTTATTTACAACAGGACAAATCATTGCTGTCTCCAGACCTTGCGTATGAGCACTGCCCTGATGCACAAGTACCCTGGCCACGTGGAGGACCCCAAAACACCCAGTGCAGCGAGCGGGTGCTCACTGCAACACACGTGCCTGGCCCCGCTCGGTGCCCTGGTGGGCAAAGACACAATGGGGACAGTCTGCTCCGCATGTGCTGTTGGCAACCACCTCCGAATGCTCCGACTCCACCTAAGCATTGGCCTGGGAGGAGCCTTGCGTTAAGTAACACAGCACAATCTTAGACCAAGTGATAAACAAGGTGCACAGTAAATTAAAGCTGCTCTGTCTGAAGGACATAAGTGAGGTTCAATAGCTCCAGCGTGGTGAGTGGAAACTGGCAGCTCTTGCAGCCTGCCGCTCCGTCCTGCCCAGCACCTATGCTTTCTGTGCCTCAATAGTCCGTGCTCTGCCTCTAACTTGGGATGTGCTCTTGCCACCCTAGAATAAATGTTACATGGGCTTTAATGGCATCCGAGAGGCAGGATCAGGACACAGGCATTTGGAGATTCATAGGCACCTTCTTTGCCTAGCAGCACTAAGAAAAAATACAAGATTTAAATAAACCATGAAAAAAAGGATTGGGAATGAGCACGCTGGCTGACTTTCGTTGCAAGGTGCAAATAGAGCCTATCCATTAATCATAGGGCTTGCACGTCGCTTCTTGCATGAGGCAAGCAGGGGGTTGCCAGGATCCTTGGAATCTCTCCCCAGCTCTGTTCCCATCTTGGACGTAAACGTCCAGCTTTGGCCACCCTGGTGGCTCGGTGCCCTCCCGGGGACTCGGCTTGCAGCAGAAGGGAGCAGGCGTGGAGCAGTGCCCAGGGCAGCCTTGCCCGGGCATTTTCCCATTTTCCTGCCCTCTCTGAGCAGACCCCCGGCTGCCCTGTGAAAGTACTTTGAGCTCTGGGTCTTTGGGGGCTGGCAGGGTGCCGAAGGTCCCATGCTCCTACCACCACAGTGAGCGTGTTCCTGGGTGAGAGCACACCCTTGCAGCTCACAGCTCCATCCTAGACTGCTGCCGCCTCTGGAAAACCCAATTGCCCTGACTTCCTCCCAGGCATCTGCTTCTTGGCCAACCTGGCTGCATTCCCAAGCCTTCCCCGAGTGTCGGGATGAGCTACAATGCACCCAAGTCCAGCACTGCTGCAGCGGGAGACGGCGGAGAACAGCCCACATGGCAGCTGCACCTTCTCCTCTGGAATAGCAAAAGGGGTCCCTGATCCACCTGGGCTTGGAGGGACGGATTAGCTTCATCCCGATTTGATCTAGGCGGTTCAGGCGAAACCCTTGCTTCCTTTCTCCTGTGTTTTATTAAACTCCGTGTGCAGTTTTTATGAGAAAAGATAATTACAGAAGAAAAGGTCGCTGTTATCTTCGTGCAGTTATTAGGGGGCAGCCGAGCTGTTTATTGCATCTCGTCTTTGCCGATCGAACCGCAGGCAAGAGTTTGATGTGCGGGAGATGCCTTGGGTGCATGAAAAATATTTGGGCTGGCCTTGCCTGGCCTCTGAGCCTGAGCCTACCCATTCCGTGACTATTTCACCCCTTGTGACGGGACGTGGCTGCGCATCTGAGCTAGCCAGGTGCCTGGCCAAGGGAGCTGGCCATCCTTTGTGGTCACGGCTGCCTCAGGGGTGTCACCAGAATAAAGTCCTTCCAGAGGGACCTGGGGCACTTGGGCAGCCCGGGAGAAGCCTCAGCCCGCACTGCAGGAGAAAGAGGGTTTCCACGCCGAGGAGCTGTGGAGCAGAGCACAGTGCGGGGCTGGGGGTCTCCCAGCCCCGCACTGGGAGGCCGAGGTAGAGCCTCGCACACCTTGTGCATCCGCCCTGGCCGCATTAATTCCCCATCCTGGCTGCTCAGGGCCTTACAGAGATCCGTGCTGCAGCTGCAGGAGCCATGGCAGGGGGGGAGCCATCCCCTTGGCTGGCCTTACCCAGCTCTTCGCGAGGGCTGCAGGCGGTGCTGGCCAATGTCCCTGGCGCAGAGGCTCTTTGCTCAGTCCTGTCCCCTACACACTCTCTTTTCTCCTCTGAACTGGCAGACCAGACTTCAGGCAGGTGAGAATTGATTTGCAATGAACTGGTGCCCTGCCAAAGCCTGACTCATCCCTGCACTCCGCACATGTCCCCCCACCGCCCGTAAACCACTGGCGACTGAGGAGCAAGCACGGCAGGGGAGCGCGGACAGCCAGAAGTTTTAAAAGGAAAAGAGAGGAAAAAAACCCGTCGCAAAACTGAGGTGCGGAGCGGGACCGATGAATAGTCACAATGCATTGCAGAGTGCACGGGGATTTACAGGTGAGAAGCAAAGGTGAAAATTAGGAACCAAAGCTCTCTGAGCAAGAGGTTATCTCGAGCATGCAGGGGAACACAAGGTACAGGATGGATCAGGACTGGCACACTAAAGGAAACATAGAGCCATGGGATCACGCAGGGCAGCACGGGGACCCAAAGGCACCTGTGGGGTGTCACCTTGAGGGCGACACACAGCTAGTCCCAGCATAGCCCTCCGAGAGTGACGATCCTGTGTCCGGGACAGGAAGCAGCAGCTGGGGCAGCAGCTGGGGCACCACTGCGGCGCCCACCGCTCACAGCAGCCCTCAGTCCTCACTCTACTTGGAGCCGCGCGTCATGGCCTCTCACCGGCTCCTCCACACAGACCAGTCCAGGATGAAGCTCAGTGGATCTTGTCCCAGCTTTTCTCCCAGGCATTTTGAGTTGCTGCCTGGTAGAATATACAGCAAGGACACCTGAGCATGAGAAGGCTCTTCTCAGATTCAGTCCTGTCTCTGACTCCGTTCCAACGTGTCCAGCTCGGTTTCTCCTTTCCCCCACCC
>JAUBNY010000168.1:1014643-1029886 GCA_032275445.1 Crypturellus soui | reverse complement strand
AAAAAGGTCCACATTTTATATATGTAGGGATTGGGATTGTTACCCAGCTGCTTGCTCTCTGAAATGTGTTGTCTTGGGATACAGAAAGTGTCTCTCCAAGGTGAGAAGATGGGTTACTGTCACAATGATGTCCTCATATCAGGGAGAGGATATCGTGCCCCCTTGCTTGAGCAGCAAGGGGAAGAGCAGCTTCAGCAGACGCTGCTCCAACGGGCTGTGCAGACGTGGTGCCTGGGCGATCTGCTGCGTGGCTCCAGCTCTTAGCTATGCCCATGCATTTAAGCATGTAGGAGACTTCTGTCTCAGCCTTTAATGTCTTTTCATACAAGGAACCAGGCGAGTGTCTCATTTGGAGGAGCAGCTTTCAAGAGAAAAATATGCTATTCTTATTACTTCCTCAGCTCTGGGCACAGACTAAAGGACTGCAACATCTCTGCTTAACTCTTCTTTCTGAGAGCAGCAAAGTCTCTGGCAAAGTCTCTGGCTTGTGCTTTCCTCTGCTAATTGGAAAGAGATGAACACAGGCTGGTGCGCTCCAGGGCAGCCTCCTCTCCTCCACAGCATTTGCGACGGATGGGGCTGCCAGAGCTGCAGGTAGCTGGTACCCAGCTATGCCTTTGAATACCTGTGCTGGGACTGTGTCACCAGAGCTGTTTTGAAGCCACTCTGTGCACTGAAACAAAGATGCAGTGTCCCCTTCCAAACCCAGTGTGAACATGCTGGTCCTTCGTGGTATTTCCAGGTTATTACCGTGCCTCTGTATGAATATCAAACCGGGTCTTGGCAGCTCAAGCACTGTGTAAACACCCAGGAATTTGCTAGCTGGACAAGCAAAGATGGGGTAGAAATGTGTCAGGTCTCTCCAACAGTGACACAGCAAGTCAGGAACTGGGCCTGGGCGAGATCTCTGGCTCTCAAGCCGACAGCCTGCCTCTCCAGCATCTCTCTTCCTACTTCAAGCTTGAATCTGGCTGTGCCTGCTCATCAAGCTGGACTGGACCAGGCCGCATGTATATGGCTGATGGCCTCTTGTCAAGGTCCTGGCAAATCTGCAGGTTCTGCTTGAAGGACTTGGACCTGAGCTGTCATCTGAAGGATGAGGTGGTGAGTGCAGTGAGTCTGAGTGGGCTGTGCAGGGAAGGTGCAGAGTGCCCCAGGATGCCCAGGATGCCCATGGGCATCCATGCCCATTTCCTTCACCTCTTTCCCCATGCTCAGGCTGTGATGGGACCGTCACAGTGACATTTCCCTCTGCAGGAATGGGTCTCCCTCTGCATAACTTCCCTTTGGCCTTGCTGTCCTGGGGAGGTGACCCTGGCCACATGTCCAGCATCTCCCTGCCTGCTCTGCAGGGTCTCATATCCTGTAACCCCTCATCGTGGTCACGGGGACACCTTGGGGCAGGCCACCACCCCCAGATTGGCACAGCACAGGCGTCTCCCCCTCCTGCCAGCCCCTGCACGCTGGCTTGGCCCGTGCATCGACCCTGCGCAAGGACGGCGCATTTGATCTCTGCGCTCTCATTCTCCGCTCAGCGGGAATGTACGTCCCTGCGCGGCAGCTAATTGAAAGGAACATCAGAACAGGGGATAGGCAACTGAAAGCAGCACACCGCTATTTCATCATCCTGCCTGACAAAGATGCACGCCCTTAAATTCATTTCTGGAATTTTATTTTAAAGCCCATCGCTGCGCTGAAAAGGTTATTGAAGCTGTTTGGACACAGTCCCGCAGGGGCATTTATCTGAAGAGCTCCTTTCTGTAATCCTTGCGTGTTGCCAGCACCTTTATCTCAAGCTCTCTATGATCAAATCAGCTATTGCAGCTGAGTAAAAGTTTGTCACCTTGCTGCCTAAAGCCGCCTCACAGAATGGCCAAGCTGTGTACCAGCAGCTCCATTTCTTGCCCAGGGTGCTCCTCTGTGCCTGTGACCTCCTAACGGGGTAGACAATTCCCTTTGGACACCACAAAAAAAACAGCTTCAATTGGGACTGCATATGAAAGAGTTTGACAACATCTTGAAGACTTTCTGCTACCATTAATCTGAATGTTGCTCTCTTTTCTACTGGTCTGAATTCAGAGTGACTCCAGGGATTTCTGGACAATCACTTTGGATCCTGGCCTGGTGTTAATATCTATAAACATGGATTTGAAACATTTTTCCCTTTCCACTGTGCTTTGGAGAGATTATTTTTATAAGCAAATGCTCAGACAGCCTCCTGCAAAGCACATCAAAGCTGAATTCAGTGTATTTTTGACTAGGCTGGTCGCCAGCCCGCTAGACTGCGGTTGCAAACCGCTCGGTGCCTCCGTTATCCATTACAGAGCCGGCACGAGGCCACCTATTCTATGGTAGCGGCAGGGGGCTTAGAGAGATTAGATTGCAAAGTGCGTCAAGAAGCAGAGCCACAAAGCTTTCTCGCTGCAAAGAGCCAGTGGTTTTCAGCAAAGTGCTCAACACAGGATCTGCCGTGATTCCATGAAGGAGCGAGGAAACGTTGCGGGAGGAGAAAGGTCTGGGTGAGATAAAGGAAGAGTGAATGCAAACCTGGAGAACGGGGCCACACGTCCAAGCTGAGGAGTCTTTTATCCGGGATGGGAGGAGAGCGGGAACATCTCTGTCTTATAAATAATCTCTGAACACATTTAAGAAAGGAGGAAATGTCAGAAAATGAAATAATCCATAGATTTACCTAGCAGGGAGCTTTGAGCAGGGGTCGCTGGCGTGAGGCTGAGGTTCTCAGCCTCTCTGGGATGCAGCACTCGCACTATGCTAAGATCCTGCAAGCGTTTCCCTCAGGACTTCTCACCTTGTTTCACCCCACACAGCTCTCCCAGCTGAAGCGGGGGTGGGGGTTGTAGATAGGGACATGCCAATGCTGGCTGGACCTGCACGAACAGGACTCACCTGCGCCACGACAGAAATGCTGCTGCCCACCAGTAAAGCTGCACCAAGATGGGAGAGGCTGCTGGACCTTCCTGTGCAGGAGCACTCACAGCCAGGCCTGGAAAGGGATCAGCCGAGGGGCCATGCTGATACCTGTCCCTACGTTCCAAGTTCAGCCGTGACTGCCATATGTGGCTGATGCTGCAAGATACTGAATAATTTCTGGAGGATCCATAACCAAAAACTCGTTCCTTATTCTAAGGCCACCAGAACACCAGGCACCAGGGAGGAAAGATAGCTCTAAGCTTTGTATCAGCAAATATTCCATGGCTGTTGGGACTTCAACTGTCCTTCCAAAGCAAGGTGGAAAAGTGGCCCTGGCAGTGCTGGACTACCAAGATCAGCCTGGAACGTGTTGGATCAGTCCAAATTGAAGCATAAACAGCAGCCCAGATGGCCCGAGCTTTGTCCTTCAGGACAGGCCATGTTCCTCCTCCCAGGACACACTCCTGGTCTGCACAGAACACGTCCTGCACAGCAGCATTTACCAAATCTGCTCAGGTGAACCCAAAAGAGCCTCTGACTTGCCCCACTCATCTAGAAAGGCTAATTAGCTCCCCTGCTAATGGGAAGTGCTGCTTCCTCCTCTAGGTGGAGTAACAGAGCCTGCGGGAAGCCGTGGGGAGGGTGTAAGAGCCTAGTGTTGAAGACAACGGAACAAAGTGCAACGTCTGCAGGGAGATCCTGGTCTCCTCATGGGCAAAATAAGGTCCTGGAGCTGCCGGTGGGGAAGGCTGCTCCATCCTCTGTCTCTGAGAGCCCCATGTAGCTCAGAGGACCGAGTGCCCATTACTGTGTCCACCTCTAACATCTGCTGGCCCTAAGGTCCCTCACCCAAGCGTGGGCTCCGGCCAAGAGGACATGACAGATATGAGAGAGCGGGTAAATAATACATATCCACTCAAAAGCTTTCAAAAAAAACAAACAAAGCCTCAAACTATTTATCTCCTTAAATAGACTGTTTGGAATAGCTCCAGCTGGGCCATTAGCTCAGGTAAATTCTCCACTCTCCAACCATGTTGCTTTTCTGCCTCATAAAAATAAATACATTAAAAATACGTATTTACTCCTGAAATTGGCTCAGCGGCATTGAGCATCCCCGGAGTGATGAGTTTTGCTCCACAGACCCAGAAGCTTCCCATGCAAAAGCTTAGTTTAAATTTTAAAAATAACACAGAGGAAGGATTTAATTCTGTCCGTGCGCTGTTAACCCTTGTCTGATGCTCTGTACTAGACTCCACAGCTTAGAAAAGCTTCTCTGACTTAGTGTGTGTAAAATACTGTGCTTGTTGGTGAGGATTTGCCTAAAGACATCTCCAAGGAGCTGTAAGGTTGGTATCCCAACTCGAATAATTTCTTCTTAACCAATTGTGTTGAAACAGCATCACTTGGGTTGCAAAACCAAGCACTCCAGTGTGGAGAAATGCCACAATTGTGGTGTGTGCCCAGCATGATCCAGCCCTTCGTGCACGGCTGCTGTTCCTGCCACGTTGCAGCTTTTCCAGAGGGTCTTGGTCCCTCTGGACCATGCCCAGCCAGCCCGGAAAGCAGGAGAGATGCCCCTCAGCTCAGCACTGAGACTGAATAAAGGTGAAGGATCAGATGGAGAAACCGCAATCGAACTGGCCCTCTTGGGCACTCATGAGATACTATTAGCAACTGATTGTAGGCAGGCAAAAAAGCACAGCGTAGAAAAGGAGGTCTTATGATTTTAGCCATTTCAGGTTTCGTGAAAGCTGCTGGAGTTGCAAAGGAGCTTAACTGGCAGGGCTCATTTTTGGGTTTGTGTGTTAGCTGGGAAGAAACATTCTCACAAGCAGCTACTAGAAAGCTGCCAGCCCAGAGCCCTAGCAGGGCCGTGCACTGGCCGTGCCCTCCTGCTCCTCTTTGCTTTTTATCTGATTGTGGCTTCATTAGAGGAGCGAAAAAGACCTGATTCCTGAGCAAAACAATGAGATCAAGGAGAAGCAGTGACTCATACATTTGAGATGACTCAGGAAATTATAATGAGCTGCAGCTCTCTTGTCTTTTGGATGGAGCCAAAGGCCAGTTCTGACCTTTGGTGGCCACAAAGGGCCTTGAGGAGCGATGCCTTGAGGAAACACTTTCCTTGTGGCCCTGGGCACCCAGGGCTTGGTTATCTCGTTGGAGTTTTCTGGGTCTCCTTGGTTTTTGCAAGCTAACTTTCTGCAAAGATGGTTGCAATATGTTGCTTGGAAAGCGACCATCTTCTTGACCATCAAAGACATTGACGTACCTAGAGCATCTCCTCCACTGAGGAGGAGGTCTCCACCTCTCCTTGCAGCAGGGACACCGCAGGTGCCTGGAAGTGAAGGGATTTAAGCAGAGGCAAAGCGGGAGAAGCCAAGAGAAGCGTGAGCCTGGAAGACGTTGCCGCTGCTGCTGCAAATTAATGGAGGGCAGAGCAAGAGTGAGCACGAGCAGCGTTTTTATTTCAGGGCGCCGTTCTCCATGGGTTATTTTATCGGGCATGGAAGGGCTGCAGTTTAGCTGCAGCCGTATTTCCAAACGAGGCAGATCAGAGCAAAGGTTTAGTCTCTGGCAAGCACTGCCAGGGCAGCTCCATATGTCAGGAAAGGCGGGAGCCTGAGAGACAGCTCAGGAGAAGGGTGCCCATGGGGCAATATGGCATTTTACTGGATTGCACGACTGTGACACACGGGATCTCCCCAGGCTGGAGCATCCCGGCCGAGGGCTCTTGAGTCTCTGCATGACTCATCATCTCCCTAACATTTGGAGACCGATGATTCATTCCAGGTAGGGCAAACTGGACTCTCGACAGAGGATAGTCCAGCCTGGTGGGAACTGAGATTTAAAGAGGTGGAAGGTTGTGGCCCATGATAGACAGAGGAAGCTGCAGCTGCACCGGAGAACCATGAGAGCACCTGCTTGTTTAGAAAGGGTATTAGAAGCTTTTGTAGTGCGTTTAGCTTGATGGCTGCACCATGGATTAAACAAAGTCATTTACACCTTGCTTTTAATAAGGGCCTGAGTATCTTGAGTCGTTGTTTCATAATAAAACACCAGGCTCTTGGTAGGATAAAGGGAAAAAAGGTTTTACTGTCTAAATTTTCCTTCCTCCTGGACATACTGTCCCACTCCTGATGCCCAGTGCCTCTTTGTGCTCCAATTCCCTGCTCCACCTATACACTGTATTTTTCCCAGTGCTGCCCAAAACAGCACTGGGAAACTTGCAAACTTTGGTCTTGCTTTCTGGTGCCAAAGAGCAGTTCTCACAGCCACCACTCACTGGCCTGCATGGAGCTTTGCTCCTTCCGCTCCGTTCCCTTTGCTTATCCTTAATTCATTTTTCCACGGTGACTCTGTGGAAAAAAAATGGACAAAGAGGCAGTGGAAGAAACAGAGGAAGATGTTGGGAATGAGGAACATTGCCAAAAATGGGTATCATTTTGGAACTTTTCCCTTTCTGCCACAAAATTAGAAATGGCAAAAAGCAGAGCATTTGTCACAAAATTGCCTGTTTCCAAAAAAAACCACTGTGACCTCGCAGAAGGAGCAGGAAGCTCCGGGGCTGGAGCATGGGGCCGGCGCTCGCTCTCACAACCAGCACCTTGCGGAGGAGCCCCAGGAGCCTCTGCTGTTCGTTCCCAGACAGTCATTGAAGTGACTGACTAGCAACTGGTCACCCGTCACGGCTGTTGGCTTCTCCGCAGCGCTGCAGGCTGCAAATTGTAACGTGCCAAGCGCTGCTGTGCGGGGTACCCTCCTGCAGCACTGTCCTTCAGGGGACGTTTTCCTTCCGTTAGGAATAACTGCTGGAATGGGGAGCTGGGGCCACCCGTGCTGGGCTCAAGCCAAGCCACAGGCTGCGGAGGGACAAGATGGTCCGAGTCACTGAGGGCTTCATGGTCTGGAGTGAGCCCTGGAGCAGGGCTACCAGGAGCAGCCAAGAGCACTGCACCCTAAGCAAGTGGCATCCACAGCGCGAGTGGCTCAAGAGTGCTGCGTGGTTGGTCAACACGTTGGGAGTGATCTGTGCAGATTGTGGACCCAGCAATCGTCTGAGTCAGGGGAAAGTTTCCAAAGCGATTTGTGGTCCACAGAATGCTGAAACAAATCCATTCCCACATGCTTTACGTTCCCCTTTCTGCCTTTTCTGTTCTTCTATAGAGGAACATAAAGTCCTGGGTCAAAGTCCTATGAGGAACACGGAGTCCCAGGCCCAGTGCGGTCAGATCTTCAGCCTTCCTGCACAGGAACCCTATTGCTTGTGGAGCCAGGAGAGCGCTTTGGGCACTTGCCGTGCCTCAGTTTGCCCTTGTGCAAAGACACGCCAGGGATGTCTGCGTGGAAATGCACGGCTACACCCTGGCCACGTCTGCTCTGCCGTGGCTTTTCAGAGTTTCGGTAAATCCCCTCAGACCAGGGATCACTGCAAACACTGCTGGATATTTGGCCTTGGGCACAGCCCGAGAGCCTCCTCGAAGCTGCGACCTGCTCGTGCGAGATGGAGAGCCCTGGCTCTGGAAGTGCTGCGGCTCCCGCAGAGCAGCCATGGGGGCACTTCCCTTTCTCCACACGTGCGATGCTCTGGACGTGGTGTGAATTCAGAAGGAGCTGGAGCCGTCGGTGCAGGCAACCCACGGGCGCGCACGGTGCTGCGGCCAGCCCGGCCCTCTCCTCTTCCTTGGCTTTTTATTGAGTTGTCTCTGCAACATCCAAGACAGTGAGAACAGCTATGGGCATATTAAGGATTCCCCATGCAAAACTGATAAGCCGAAGGCTCGTTATTACCCTGCAAAGTGATTATCTGTACTTGATGAAACCTCATATTTGCCCAGTTTCCGATTGAAACCTTCCCCTTTTCAATTTGAGACTAATTCATTTCTTGACTCCCGGTTACAGCACAAGATATCGCAAGCGCTCCCGGCCGCCGCGGCGCCTGATTTATATTGCTAAGAATCATTTACTCGCAATTAAAATGAGCCTGGAGGGCTTTTGCAAACAAGCTGGATTAGCTACCAGTAAAACATTTGCTGCTTGGTAAACAGCGACTGCAGGGGAGTAAACCAGCGACCGGCCCGAGGCTGCAGACATGTGGGGAGTGAAAGAGGTGCTTCCATCGCGAGCAGCCCCCCAGCTTCACGTGACGGGCGGTCTGGAGGCTCCTAGAGCTGGGGCTGCAGAGGGAGCCCTGTTCTCTGAGGGCACCAGCCAACCTTTCCGTACCGGGGTGCCCAGTTGTCCTTGGCACAGCCGGATCATGCGGAGCTGTTGGAGCCCTGGATGCTGCGGGCGTGAAGTGGCCTGGGAAATTTCTAATTAACTTCAGCCCCGTGAAGCAGCAATCTGCTTTTATATTTTAGGTTGAAAGCTATCGGAAGCCTTATGAGCTCTTATGAAGCCCCCGATTCTTTGTTGATGCAAGGAAGCTGAAGGTGGGATGTTTGCAGGAATGTTCAAAATGTTAAAATAGCTGACAGAGAAGACCAGGACTGAGCCCTGCTGGCTGTGTCCCTCACACTCATTACAGGTGACGTGGGGATCAGAGGCCTCTCACATGTCCCGCGTTCCCCCCTTCAGGCTGTGGTGTGAGTTTTCCAAGGCCGTGTGGAAGGAGAGCAGGGTTATCAGGATCCTGTTGCTGTGGGAAGCAGCCAAACAGCCAGACTTGTCCCTTACCTTAGCGCAACAGCCACGAAGGTGAAGGTGACAACTCAAGCGGTTGGTGAAGCCCGTCCGAGACTTTCTGGAGACCCCAGGTGCGTTACCAGCCCAGGCTCAATGCCTCAGGCTGCGCAGGGATCCGATGGATCCCATCAAGGGAACAACTCCGGGTCTGGTAGACACAAGCCTGGGAAATGGGGTGTCCTCAGCAGCGAGGTTAATGCACCCAACAAGCAGCTAGAGCCTCCGCAAGGGTCTTGCGGGACCCTAATTCCCTCCGGTTATCAGAGTTGGTTTCCTCTGATTACACATGGTATTTATTTGGCACCTGGATAATTTGAACCTATGGAGTTATTAATTATGACCTTAATCTGATCATTTCTTTGTTCCACTTTTAATTAGCTTAGTAAAATGCAAGTAATTTGATGGGGTAATGTGCTTGCTTAAGTGCACATCTGATTGCCTGTCCTTTTTATGTGCGTCCCGAGCCGGCGGGAGCAGCGTACGGCACCGAGCTGCAGCCCCAGGGCACGGTGCAGGGTGACCTTGTGGAACTGTAAGGGCAGAGATCTCCAAGCCTCCTGGCTCTGCTCCGAAGCATGGGAGCACCTCACGGGTCCATCCTGCCTGCGTCACGGTGGATGAGGCCACGGTACTGGGCAGAGCATGGGAAAAGTAGGAGTTTCTTGGACCGCTCTGCACTCCCCTCCAGTTCGGTGGTTGCCCAACCTTCACCCAGGTCCTTCGGCGTTGTTTCGCACAGGCTGACACGGGTGCCTGTTGCACCCCTGGGGGGTGTCACCGAGCCCCATCACCAGGCGCTGCGTCAGGAGCTCAAGCCGCTACCCCGAGCTGGGGGAGCTCTGGCCCGCAGGCTCCCCGGGCTCTCAGCTGGGGAAGCAGATGGATGGTTTGGTGTAATCCACCCTAAACATTCATGGTGACGCTCACGGGGAACTTTTATCCGAGTTTTATCCCAGCCCTGAGTGCATCGCAGGTTTGCCAGCACTGAAACAGCCCCAGTTTGACAGCTGGGCAGCGGCAGCCAGGGATTTTATAGCCTTTGATGTGACTTCAAGGGCTCTTTCATAGGCCAAGGGATGAGATTCCCCCAGTTTGAGACCTTGCTGCATTCCCAGCTCTCCTGGGTACCAGCGGGTAAAACATTTCCTTGGCCCCATCTGTAACAGTGCTGACCTCCTTGGTGGAGCTCCTAGAGCTCTGCAGATCAGGGAGTAAATCTCGCTGGATTTACTGTCACTCTCCCAATTTCTCTTCATTCAGACTCATATGGAGGTTCAAGTGGCCGCTGCAAAGGTAAGGAGACACTGTGGGGCTCTGCCTGCCCTAAAACAGCAGCTGTGGGGCCAAATTTAATTTAATTTAATTTAATGGCCCATGTCATTAACCTCCACTACGCCGTGTGCGGACCCCAGTGGCACGTGGAGCTGCACAGGAGGACGGAGCTCGGGGCGGGAGGCCTCGGAGAACAGAGTTATCCCAGGAGGGAGCCAGCGCGGCAGCCTCTGCGGCGCCAAGGACGGGCGCTTTCCGCACGCCTCTCTCAGCCCCTCAGAGCCCGCTCCAGGGATCCGTCAGGGAAGTTCACGGCTCCGGAGGGCGCTGGGAGATTGCCATGGTTACAGGCAGTTTTCCGTGCAAGCGGAGAGCTGAGGTGAAGAGCAAAGTGGTGGCACCTTCTCCCTCGTGCTCTGCTCAGGTGGATAACGGAGGTGTCTTCGCTGGCTCTCTCCCCCGTCCTTCGCCCCACGTCACCGCTTGCTGGCAAGTGTTTTAGGGACATCATGAGATAGACTCTCCTGTAGGACAGGAGGAGCCTCTGGGCACCAACAAACCACCCCAAGGGTGCCGAGCCCCCTCCTTCTCCTCCTTGCAGGAGCCAGGAGCAGAGGACACAAGGTGTGGGCTGGATTTCCACCAAGCCTAGCTGGAAAATGCAGCAGCCCTGGAGCCGCGTTGGCGGCTTTCACCCCGCGACGGGGCAGTGAGTCAGCGCCGACCTTGCACGGCCCCAGCCCTGCCCTGAGTGTCTGCTCGTGGTGGTTTCACACCAGCCTCTCCATCCACGGAGCCCTGGCGCACGGTGCTTCGTGGGGCACTGGGCGTCTGCACGAGGGATGAGGCTGTTTCTTCCCCAGGGGTTCAGCTGTAAAGGAGTGATCGTTATAAAGCTCCAGTTAAGCCACAGAGCTCCAGAGAAAGCGGTCTGGAGCTGATAGACAGGTACATTTTTAAGTATCAAAGAGCCCATGTTCAGTCACCTAGAAAAGGCTCAGTGCTGTAACAGGAGAAATTGGTGACAGATCTGTAGAAAAATATCCCCATGGATGGAGCACATTTCTGGAGGGCCATGAACAGCATCGCAGAGACAGGGGAGAGCCCAGGTCATTCTCCGAGCCTGGGGCAGGGCGAGAGCCTTGCAGCCTGTGCACAGAAGATGAGGAGCAAATGTGATTTTTCCCTGCTGATTTTCTTCCCAGCAATCTCAGGTGTTATTTGTAACAGTGGCAGACACTGCGTCCTCGGACAAAGTCTGCTTCTCGAGTGATGATGCCCCTTTTTATAATAAATGCTGCCAACTCGTAGAAGCGATGGCTCGCACACATCAGCCAGAGGACAACGGGAGTGCTCTCCGAGACGCCGCGCGGAATAGATCTTCCACTGTACGGCAACAAATCAAATTTAGGGAGAAAGAATTTGAAAACAAATTACCAGCAAGATATTTCAAGCTGACAGCAATTTGGAGTAACTTAGGGCCGCCTGGTAAGAGCTGTATTCTTTTTATTTCCCTGTCAATAGCAGCTACCTTATAAGATTGGTTTCTCCTTGATAATTCTCTTGTCTAGAGCTGAAGCTCGGGAGAACGCTTAGTGTGATGACTCTGTCTTTGATCACACTTTGGTGGCAATACCTCTCACTTGGAGCTGGCGCTCTCCCTTTGCGCGAGGCTTTGGAGCCGAGATCACTGCTTGGGTGCAAGATTTCACAGAATCCCAGAAGGGTTGAGGTTGGCAGGGGCCTCTAGAGATCACCTAGTCCATCCCCTGCTCCAGCGGGGACACCCAGAGCAGGGGCACAGGGTGGCATCCAGGTGGGTTGGGAGATCTCCAGAGAAGGAGCCTCCACAGCCTCTGGGCAGCCTGTGCCAGGGCTCTGGCAACCTCACAGCAAAGAAGTTCTTCCTCATATGAAGATGGAGCTTCCTGTGTTTCAGTTTGTACCCATTACCCCTTGTCCTGTCACTGGCCACCACCAAGAAGAGTTTGGCCCCATCCTCTTTACATTCTCCCCCTAGGTGTTCGTTCGTACATGGTGATATTTGTGCATGTGACTGGTCCTGCCGCGCAGTGAGTGTTCCCAGGTGGGTACTTTGGTCCTGACCTCGGAACCAAGACTGAGCTCTGTGTTGGCTGCATGCTGCTGCCATTGGCACTAGCCCACCCTGCCTCAGTTTCCCTGCTTGTTTCCCTGCTCTCTTTCCTCCTGGAAGTGCTGAAATGAGGCAATCGGTATCTTCTTGCACTACCTTCGTGCTGCTGCAGCAGGAAAACGTCCTCGTGCTGCTCTCCAGGAGCTGCTCAGCCTGGGCACCTACCCAGAGGCCCGTGGGGACTAAAGAGGCAACTCATTAATATTCCTCAGAAGCACCGAGGGGACCCAGCGGCAAGGAAGGAGCTGGGCAGGGGGGCTGAAAAGGAGCCCAGTGGCGCTGTCAGCCCCGAGCAGCCAGAGGCATGAGGAGCGCGTGCACTAGCCTGTAATTTGCCTGCAATTTCTCCTCGGGAAGCAATGAGGGTTTACGACTATCTGTGGCAAGTGTCTCTTGCAGAAAGTGGCAGACAAAAATAGGTCGGAATTGCAGAGGAAAAATGGGGATTTTGACGTTGCTTTGAAGGCTCTTTGCAGCCAGGCGTGCCCAGCGTCCTGGCCAAGGGCTTGACAGGAGGGACGTGGCCCGTGGCTCGTGGTGGCTCCTGCGCTCGTGCTTGGAGCCAGTTTCCACCCTGCTTGAGCTGACTGCAAGGCCCTCGCCTGAGTTTCAGCGCTGGGAAAGGGCAGGTTGGTGCCCTGAACGCAGGGTTATCCACTGGCATCAGCTCCCTCCGCTGCCTCCTGTCCCGCGCCTGGGATACTTGGGGATAACTTCTCTCTTGGAAAGAGACAGGCCTCAGTGCGGCAGCAGTTAATTTTGTAGGTTAACTTGGGCTCCTCTAATAACTTAGGATAAATCGCTGTTTGTTTTACACCGCATCCCCCCCTGCGTAGAGAAAACAATCTGTGCTGTTTGTTTATTCAAGCGATGCTCTGAAACGAAAATCTTCTTATCTGTTCTCGGGGGACCTGGGATGCCTGGGCGACCTACTCGGTTTCAAAGTAAGGGCTTCTTTTCCCAGTGCCCTTGGCTAAACTTTCCCTCCCTGCGCCCCGTACCTGCATCTCAGGGAACCGCTTCAATAGCGCTGCATGACATTAATCTCCGCAGCATCTCAGGCTCTTTCCCGATGGAAAGTGCCACAGAAGTGTAAAACCTTATTAACTGAAGGCTAAACAGCGGCAGTGTTGGAGGTCAGTGACTCATGCAGGATTCCCAGGCCTGTGCTGTGCGTTGCTGCAGGGCAGGTTTTTGTCTGTTCCCTTCTCCGGGGCCCCGCAGTGAGCGGAGCTGAATGCTACCTGCAAAGCAGCAGCCAGTGAACCTAGCTCAGGCCAAGTCGTTTGGGGACAGCATGGTGCCTTCTGCTCAGGACACCTCCTCCTAGCAGAACATGATGGTGTTTCCAGCATGGTAAAGTGGTTCTGAGGCTCCTGTGACCCTAGGACACTTGGATCCTTGTCCTGGCTGTGCAGAGGCTGATTCCTAACTGCATCTTGGGCAAGTTGTTTGCACTTTCTGCATCTGAGCCCCAACCAGGAATGGTGACGGCTGCCAGCGGGTGGAAATGCTGACCCTGATGTTGGGGAGCCTTGGGACGTGGGGCCGTGGCCTTCAGGAGACCACGTGCGTGTCCTAGACCCTGAATCGTGGCACCCTGCACTGCATCACTGGCCTCTGAGGTCACTCTTAGTCTTTCCCACATATCTTCGTTATTCCTTTTGTCTTCCACCCTCTGGAATCCCTTTTTCTGTTTCCCATCACCATCCCTCACCGCCACGGTCCTGTCCAAGCATTCCTCACTTGTGCTGGGACACAGCGAGCATCACAAAACAACACTGAAAGGCCTGTATTAAAAAATCAGAAGCTCAAACATGCATTTCAAAGCACGGCGGTCAGGAACACATGCACAGAGCCCGTTTTCAGCAGTGTTGCCGCAGGAGTAGAAAATCCAGTTCCAGCTGAGAAGAGGGCAGCCTCTCGGCAGTGCCTACACCTGACCCGGTGCCTCTCGGTGGCCCTGAGCAGGGACTGCCCTTCCGCACACGGTGACTCATGCAGACTCGTGCCGAGCTCTGCAATCAGACACTCCTGTACCATGACCCGCCAGGCGGGGATGGGCTGCGAGAGCGTGAGGAGCGAAGGGGCTGGTTGTTTTATGCGCTTAAAAACACCCCCGTGGAATCCCTGCAGCAGCCCCTGCCTGCAGCCTGTCCTCTGCCCTGGCCCGTGTTTGGTTCTTGTTTAGCAGAGGGTCAAGTGAAGCTTCTTTTTAAGGGATTACAAAACCGCAAACACCACCAAGGGAGATGCAGGGTTCAGGTGCAAAAACTTGCCATTCGTTCTGACAAGGGGATTGGATTTCCAGTCGCCAGCGCAGCCCGGCGCTGTCTCAGTGACATTTGTGGGATTGGAAGTGTTAGCTGCTGTTGGAGGTGCTGTCTAAACACCGCCTTGCCTCTCCGTCCCCTGGCTGGGCTGCACACAGAGCTGTTAATTAAGAGACAAAGTCCGACCGGAGCCGAGACGCCTCTGTTTTTACGTAATTTTATTTTGTGTTTGCCGAGCCTGTTAACTTGATGATCCGCAGAACGGAGCCGCCAGCTAATTTCCTCCTTTCTGCTCCGTGTTTCCACAGCGCGGTACAGAGCGCGCGGTTCTGCGGCGTGCCAGGCTCCTACCTTTGAGCTTGCCGTTTTGAAAGGGATTTTTTTTTCTTTTTTCTAATCTGACATTTTGTCCTGAAAGGATGTGAGACGTGCAAAACTGCTGAATGTGGAAGCCACCGCAGGAGGCCAAGACATGATATTAAAAGGAGTAATGAAAGCAAGCAAGCTATTGAAGTGTAAACTCAATTTTGGTGAGAGTATGCTGCACATCAGAAATGGGGAGCTTGAATCCCGGGTGCAAATGACACCAAAATATTAATGGGTTGGTACAAGCAAGAAATACAAAGATCTTTTAAAAAATCTGTGTTTTCTCTGCACTTACAGAGAGCATCATGTTAAAAAAGTCTGTTTGCTAAGACACCAAACACTCTATACTATTTTAATAGCTTGTACCTCAGCCGGCACTGTAATTACAGACTTCACTTTCCTTCCATTAACTTTACTCACAACAGGGCTGGATTCTCGATCCCTGTTTTTCTATGGATTATAAACCAGCGATACCTTTCTTGGGTTTGACCTGTGGGAAGCAGAAGCGCCGTCTCCCTCGCTGCAGGCTGCGCCTCAGCTGAACGGGATCGCTCCAGC
>JAUBNY010000168.1:983432-1013147 GCA_032275445.1 Crypturellus soui | reverse complement strand
GAGCCAGGCCCGGGGCGCGGCCGGCAGCTCCGCGGGCCCTGCGGGGCCCGGCCCGGGGCGCGGCCGCGTGTGGAGGGCGCCGGGCCCGGCCCCTCGGGCTCTGCCCGCCGGGCCGCGTCTCCCCTTCAGCCCGCGAAGCCGAACTTCGCTTGGCCCCGAACTGCCCCGGGGCACCTCCCGTTTATTAAGCGCCCCCTCCTCGCTCCTTCGCTCTCCTGGGAAGTTTCTCGCCACTTTTTGCCTCTGAACAACAACGGCGGCGTCAGCGCTGCCGGCAGCGCGCGGGTCAGGGGCTCGTGCCCCTCGGCTGGTTTTGCTGGGGTGCTCCCTTCCCCAGCGCCTCGAAACGTGTGAAATGTTGGAGCTTGGGGGCTCGTGCGCCCCAGCCGTGGCCCCTCCTCGGGGCCGTGCAGAGCCGGGCGGCCGGTCCGCGGCCCGCCGGGTGCCGGCGGGTTGGCAGGGCCCGTCTTGGCCTTTGTTGTGCCCGGGCCGGGCGAGGTGGTTGGCGAGCGGCCTCCCCGCCTTCCTGTGCCGAATGGGCCTGCTCCGAAGGGCATTGTTTCAAGTTGAGTCATTTTCTCTGTTTTGCTTCGTGCCAAACAGTTTTGAAAACAGAAAGGAAGTGTCTTTGATGGCGCCTCTTAGGAGAAGCAGATGAAGGCTCTGTTTTTGTTTCAGAAGCGCTTTGCCATAACCTTTCTCATAATAAACAAAACTGCTCCAGTCCTTGGGTTTTTGAGCCCACTCTAATAATAGGTGTCCTAGGTGTCCGTGCGGGAGATTAAAGGGTTACCCAAGGTGACTGGGGGGAGCACAGTGGGTAGAGCTTAGAAACACCGCAGCCAAATTGATGAGTTTAAAACCCGGAGTAAATATTTACCTCCGATTAAAGTTCTCAGGCTTTGCAGAGCATCAGCCTTTGAGGTGGCTTCCAAACGTGTGTGGTGGCAAGTGTTAATATACAGTTTATTTATAGGACTTCTGTTGGTTGGAACAAGTTAACTGCAAGATAGCGAAGTGACTTGGGTATTTCAACTGCATAAATATCTCCCTTCTGCAGCTGCAGGATCCAGAAATTGATCTTTGAAGAGTCCCCCTTAGTTGAAATTTTTGAGCAGGAAATAACCTATAGTAGGTTTTTGCCCTGCGTGGGAGTTGTATGTACTGTTACTATGGGATATCCTCTCTCATGAAGAGAATTCGTTAAGCTCACAATCATACTTAGCGGTGAAACTCATCTGCCAATTACAGATGTTGGGGTTAGTATGGAGTGAGGACATCCGTGGCGGGATATTCCAAGTTGAAGGACTTGCTGGGCTGCATCAGCTGCTATTTTACTGGCATCTCTTGACTTCGTGGATGCTAAACGCGATGGCTAGAAAAGGCCCAACACCTTTTTTAAGGACAATGCCTTACTGAGGCCAAGTAAGGCAAAGTCATCCAACATAATAATAAATACCTGTTGTTGTTTTCTGCTGTAGTGCCTTAACTGGGAGTCGCTTAAATTCTTCCTCTGCAGAGCTTTAATGTGTATAACCTTGAGAGTTTGGATTCTTTACTGCTCTGGGAATGCACCCTAATTTAGTTTTATAGCTAACCTGGAATAGCTGCACTCGGTGTGTTTATAGCTCATGGGTTGGTTTAACAGGGTTGCAGCTTCAGAGCAAGTGCAGATGTTTGATAATTACTCCTGCAAACTGTTTTAATCCAGTGTGGGAAACTTAAAATAAAACCTCCCTGCAGAATTGTTTACCAATTCATCTATTGGAGGAACTAAACTGAAAAGTGACGGCGAACGACTTCCTGCTCCACAAAGCAGCACGGGAAAACTGACCTCACCGCAAATATATTTTCCCCTATTGAGGTGAATGTATCTGAGCAGGAATGCGGGTCTCTCTCCCAGAATAACTGAGCCTTATCTGCCCTTGGGGGAAGAATGGGCGTTAACTTGGTTTTCCTGCCTGCCTTGGCCTAGGAGAGATTCTCCTATTAGCAAACGTGATACGTAAATATGATTCATGGTTCCTCCTATTTAAAGTGCTGGCTACCTTTGCTGTAAAAGTAGATTATTTTTTTTTTTTTTTTTTTTTTAAAGCAGACGATTTTTATTAATTAGTCACAGATGTGCTGCACAAAACATGTTAGTCCTTTCATGTTTATTAATAAGTAGCTCTGGTGAGATTAGAGGGTTAAGCCCTTTTCCAAGCTTTATAAAATGATAGAAATTATTAAACACACTTGGCAAAGGGAAGTTCTCCCTGAATCTGCTGATACTCCCCTGCTTCTCTTATAACTTGTCTAATTTATAAAACAGCTACTTGTTTAATCATTTAAACTCATAAGAATCTCTTTAAAATACTTTTTTCTATTTTTAAATGCTGAAGTTCAGCTACGTCTGACCTTAATTTTTCTTTAAAGGGATAAGTCTGCAAGGTAGAGTGCATAGTGGTATCTGAGAACACAAAACCAAGCAGAGTGCCAAAAGATTCTCCAGTAAATCTGGTGTCATATATTAAATTACACAGAACAGAGAAGAGCATTGGCTGTACGTTATAATTATCATGTGGATGAATTCAACTCGAACTCTGCAGAAGCGTTGAGGGGTCTAGAGTAAATAAACCAGGGAACAAATAGCAATGTGGCAGGCAGAACTTCATGTTTGATAATACGAGATGAAACTTGAGCTCTTTGTGCCCCCTGTCCCAATAATATATATATATTTTTTTAAAATGACTTTCCAAAGTCTCTGTGTCCTGTTATGGAGCAGATCTGTGTATCCTGCTATATACTTCAGGAAGGACTTCTGGTCAACACAGAGCTGAGATGAGGGAGCAAATGATATGTTAGTGTAAGTTAAGATAAAAGATGCTTAAAGACTGTTGGTGCAGCCTGTTCTGGAGTAGCCTCCAAAAGCTATTTAAAATATATGAAATTAAAGGGCCTGTGGATAGCTGATAGTCTGCAGAATCGGTTTGTATCTTCATTTTTTTTTTTCTGCAGCCTAACTGAAGGAAATTGGGAATGTGTAAATAAGGAACAGACCCCTGGGTAAGTGATGAATGAGCAGTGCAGAGTGTTGACTGGGCACTTCTCTCCTTGCTGGTGTTCAGCACAAGATCCAGGGCACTTAGGAAAATAGCAAGTTTGGCTTCTTTTCAGTTAACAAGATGAAGCTCCCTGTTTGTGTTCAGAGGGGTCTTCATTCACTGTTTCATTCTGGATACTTTTATGGATGGTATCCATGTAGATCTAAGGCTCTAACGTAGGATTCTTCCTGTGTCTTTCCCTGGAGGATACAAACTCAGCTGAAAACAGCCATTTAAATAAATGGCCTATATGAGGGATACATTAGCAATAATAACTTGATGTAGCCAAAGGATCAGTTTAATTTTTTTCATGTAAAAAAGGATAGGCTGCAAAATGGTGTTTAACCTGCATGACACTGAGCAAGTCAGGATTAATCTCTGTAAAGTGCTCTTGAGGTCTTTAGCTAAAGCGTAGAAAATTAAGTATTTTTATTGACATGAATAATCGAGTTCAGAAAAGATGGTGTGGAAGAACGGAAGGTAAAATGGCAAGCGTGTTACTGAAATGTACACATGCAAAGAAGTTTTCTTTAGTGTGACTTAAATCAAGAGTCTTATGGCTTCCATGTTGAAGAGCTGCTTGAGGTTATAGATAATTCATAAAACAGTGTATTTATGATCTGGGCATGTATGTGAGTGGAAAGTGCTGTGTTATTTCACATCAAATGGTAAGTTGTATCTTAAGGTTCCAGTTCAACCCATACCTGATGCCCAGGTGTTTGTGAAACTAAATGTTTCAAAATTAAACAATCTACCTATTTAAGGGATGAGAAGCAGCGAACTCGAATAGGGAGGGATGGACTGGCAGTGATCTGATTTAGAGCCTGAGAGCTCCATCTGACCTAGTATCCTGTCCCCCGCGGCCCTTTTGGGGAGGTTTGTGCTTCTCCTGTTGCCTTTTGGTAAGTCTAGCCCTTGTCTGTGCACCGGGAGGAACCCAGGAGCGTGCAGAACGCAGCTCGCTGGCTCTCTCCAGGCCTTCCAGGAGAGTGGGATGCTGCTGGCTGCCCTGACTGCTTCCCTGCTTGAACTTTTGATCCTTATTGCCTTCCTTCTCCACTTATTGTTCCTTGCAGGCACTTGTTTCTGCCTTTCCCTGTATTTTTTCCACCTCCTTCTCCCTCTCACTTGGGCAGTGGGAATGTATAAACCCACCTCGAACAGGGAAACTGACAGGAACAGCAAGTAGTCCCCAGAGCCTGGAGCAAAACCGAAGGGAAAGGGCAAACAAGTGGCATTACTTGCCCACAGTGCTCTGCCAAATTAACCCTTGAGCCAGGACTTCCAGCTCCGCTTTTCACAGCGCTTTGCTGTAATCGTGGGCTCTGGTCAGCTCTGTCAGGTTTGTAAATCTGAGTGAAAGCTTTGCACAAACTGCAAGTGAAATGAATAACATGACACATTTTTCTGGGAGCCTAAAAACCAAGGATCCAGAGCAGATGCATGAAAAGCTCAGGAATGGTTTCAGCTCCTACACAAAGTACAGCTTTGTAGTTCCAGCTGTTTAGTACTTCTTGGAAGATGCATTTAATTACAGACCACTGCTGCTACATCCAAAACCACGTTTTGTAGCTAAGGTTAAACAATCCACCATGAAAACAGAGATGTGAAGGAGGCTTTTAGGCATAACCCTTATTTGTGAGTCCTTCTAGTATGGCTCTTCTGCTGCTGTGAGATATTTAATCAAAATGTTCTCACTTTGGCCTGATACAGCAGAACGGGCAACGTGATCGTTTTTGTTTTCTTCTAACTGGGCCTAGGGAGAAAAAAAATCGAAGAAATACGATGCAGGAAAAAAAGCTACTAATTAGTGGCAAAGCAGAGCAAGACAAATTAATTGCACAGTGTTAAAGGCTTATAACCTAAAAAGCAAGTGCTAAATTCATTCCCGGGCTATATGCACCAGTACTTACATGTCAAGTTTGTTAAACTGTTTTCTTTTGCTTGTAAGAAGTGGTCATGGCAATTTGATCACACTGAGCACAATATTATGGACCTAATACAGACTTCAGCATTGCTGGTGGAAGATGGCGTTTGGCAGAACTGGAGGATGAGACCATAGTGTAAAACCAGTTAAACAGGAATTTTTGGCTTGTTTCTCTTATCACTATGCAGTTCCTGCTCTTGGGGTGGGATGAAGGGAACAAGAGGAGGTGCTCATGGATATGTGCACAATCTGTGTGTGTGTGTGTATTCAAACTGGTGTAGCTTACTTTCTGCTCCGTATATGGTTAAGTCACCATCATGGAAAATCCTCCCCTCTCTCTCTTTCTTTTTTTTTTTTTTTTTTTTTTTTTTTTCTCTCTCTCTCTCCTAGTAAAAACAGCTAGGCACCAGCTCTTCTCTCTCAACCCTTTCCATGGCCTCTCTGTGTATGTGGAGGAGTTGCTTTTTTGTTTGTTTTTTAACACCAGCTGTTTTACTCCTGTCTCTGTTCTAAGGCAGTGCTTCTCAAAGCATCTTGGCCAGTTGGGTTGCTCTTAGCTCTGGTCCCAATGGAGCAGATACTCTTAGTGAATTTTTTGCAGGTAGCTTTGCACATCCAAGGATAACTTTACACATCCAAAAGTTCCCTGTACCCTCAGTTTTGTACTTACTTTGTTTGCTTTTCTGAGGAACCCACAGAGTTCTGGTTAATCTGCCCACTCCGTCTCCTTGGCTTTGTGGTGGTTTGTGGGCAAGGAAAGGCTAAAACACCCGGCCTTGCTCATCTTAAGATATTTAACTGCTCCAACCACCCCTTGTGCTTTGCATCCCTCTGGACTCTTCTTCCCGAGGTTTCCTCTTGTGTTTTTCTCCTTCACTAGCAGCATGTGTTGGGAGAGCTGTGTGGAGGCATGCAGATGGTGCAAGCTTTTTCCTATGCAACACATTTGTTGCTTGTATTTGAGATGTTGTTGAAGGCTGTCGTTTGTATAAAGTGAAATTCTTGGCCTTCTTGCTTTATTTTTTTAATTACTGTTTTTTAGGTGAGGCTGACAGACTGTTCAAGAATGCAAGTAAAGGGCTAGGAGAAGAACTCAAAATAACTTTTTCTAATAAGACCAGAAAACATTTTACTGTGAGGAATCCTCAAACCTCAGAAATTCTCTTCTCTCTGTTTCTTCTAGTAGCTTATGCAGGTTGAAAGAACCAGCCGTTTTATTTTTTCACTGTTTTAGTATAACCGAATCTTTTTTTCTTATTACATCGTCTTAATAATTGATACTCTACTGAGGGAAAATGTTTTATTTAACCTCTGCTAACACAGACTGACCATTTCATTGTTGTTTCAACAAATTAACTTTTATCAAACCTCTAATTGAAGTCTTCTCTCATTCTTCAAAATGTCTGGCAACTCAAGGAGCTCCAGTGCTGGGTACTTCTGTTTTAAAATTGTCAATGAACACCTAGGCTTAAGAGAGATGGTCAGTTCAAGAAGGTGATGGGTATGGCATAGCAACTGCGCAATGGGGGAATGAAAAAAAAAAAAGGTGATTTGAGTGAATTCAAATTCTGGTTATTTCTGACCCTTGAGCTTCAGCTATTCACATTATATTGCAGCTTGAGTACTGAAGAAGCTCAGAGCAGAAACACCCGGGGAGTTTTGCCCTTTATTTCCAGCAATCTGGGTTTGAAATGCACTGAGCGACCTGCTGCGGAGGCGCGGGCATGGCTGCGCTGCCGCTCACAGTGGGAGCTCCCCTGGTCTGCCCTCACGCACACGGTACCCGCCTGGACAGCTGGGCAAATGCAAGCCTGAGTTTGGTCCTTGCAGCCTTTTGGGTTATTGGCCATAAAATGAATCCTTAGTGTGACATCAATAAACCACTAGTTTGCTGTGATTTGGCTTGCGATGCACCTCTGCTCTGGCTCTTTTGAGGCAAAATGGTCATGCCAGAATAAGATGAGCAAAGGTGATGGTTGTGCAGCTGAAGGCAAGAGGCAGTTGGGAGCAGCAGCCTCTCAAAGTGTCTCAATTGTAGTTGGGGGGTTATTGCAGTGGTCTCAAGAATGTTGCTAGAGCTGTTCCCCAGAGTGTGCCTCCCATCTTTGTAATGATGGCCAGGCTTGAAATAAGTCTTGAAAAAGCTACTTAAAATAGTTTTTTTTTTTTTTTTTTGTTTTACTTTTGCAGTGTATCGTTACAGAATATGTTCTCCTGTGGAGTGAAAAGTGAGTTACTTGAGTCTACAATAGAATATCAGTTAAGATGATGTGAGAACAGACTGTGAGTGTTTGATCTTAATGATACCCATTCCAGCAGTGACACTGATGAGAAACGTGCTCATTGGACCTGACTTCTGTTCTCTTTTGGCTTGGCTGGTTACTACAGCCTGCGTAGAAGTTATTTAGCAGAGTTAAAAGCACACAGGTGGCGTATTTTAAATATTAAAGAATATGGTCCGTGCCTTGTCTGTCATTTGTAGCCATGTTTAAGACTGTGAATCTTCTATACTAAGGAAAAACTTCAGTGCATTTATGCTGGAGAAGAAATTTGGTAGTTGAGCAGAAGGAATTAAAGATTGAAAGTTGTGTTAGAAGAGGGTGACTCTGTTTTTAGCTGTGTAGACTTGGCTTTAAGTCAAAACTACTTATTTCCTTCCTGAAAAGCATCATTTCTGCCAGACATCCTTGACTAGCATCCATTCAACCACTGAGTGTTTCTTTAATTGTGGAACATGGCTAACAAATTAATTTGGGAGCTGGGAAGGGAGGGAGCCAAGCATGAACTGGTTCCGAGTGCTCTTAGTCTGGGACTATCAGTGGAGTATGACCAAACCCCTGAACTTGAACCAGCATCAGACCAAAGTGCTTGGAAGGTCCATACTAGCTGTCTGAGACACCTGATCTTCATCTCCTGTCCCCTCCTGTTCCCCTTCTTTAGTTAAAAGGGGGTTACAACTCCCCGCTGACCATCAGAGGGGTTAGGCACTGAGGCTAAGGCAGCCGAGCAGCCTTCCTGGGAGGAGATACCTGGGATTCGTCTTCTGTCTGGAAGATGAAGCTGAATCATCTTGTTGTGAATTCCACCGTATTCCATCCTCGTGCATTAGGGGATGGAGTAAGCGATGTACTTGTTATGTAATATCAAAGGGCAACCTGGCAGCATGTTACAGAGCAGAGTTTTAATTCAAAATAGCTGCGACTACTTAGAGAAATATTATGAGGAAAAAAATAGGGTGCAAAATCATTAAAGATGGGTATAAAGAGGAAAAATCCTAGTTTGCTGTCGGTAGCACAAGGCAGCGGGCTCAAGTTGCAGCGCCAGAGACCAGCAGTTCAGTTCTTCCCCTGTGTGTAACCGAAACGCGTTGGATCCAGCCCAGGGAGAGCGGGACCTGCTGGTGCGGAACAGGTTGAACTTCCTGCCCTGTTCAGCAGGGCCTCACATCACGGCAACGTCGCCCTGAGGCGCATGTGGGGCGGGAGCTGGAAAAACAGGACCGGGCACAGCAGCCCTGCCCCTGACGCTGCAACTCGCTTGACATGTAGAGCCCAGTGCCGAAATTATGGCCACTTCCTGGGTGAAAGCTCCTGAGTGCCTTTGGGACACTTCCGTAAGGAAACCATCCAGGGCATCCTTCCTTAACGTAGTCTGAAGTGACCTGCGTGCCGCCGTGCTGGAAGAGTGAGTGTCCCCAAGCCTTGGAGCCCTAGTTCTTGAGACTGCTGTGGTCTCTCCGGCTGATGCCTGTGCGTTGCTGTGAGGGCATCCAGGGCATGCCAGCTATTTGGGAGCGATGCACAAATCCCGCTGCAGTGGCTTAGCGCATCCCAGTGCTTGGATAAGGAGCTGCTGGATCTATCCCCATCCTAACCCCAAAAGCCTGGCAAGTGCTGGTGGTGGGTGTGTGTTTTTTTTTTTTTTTTTTTTTTTTTAGTATTTTGGAAACTCAAAGGGTCTCTGTCAGGTGAATGGCAATGTTGGCGACTGATGAAGCAGGTTTTTGGCAGGGTAGGAGTGGTGGGACTGCAGCAGTGCTTTCTTAAGTGAATTTAAAGTATAATGGAAACTTGTTTTTAATCTTGAGGTGTTGATGGGTCTCTGATTTGTTGTGGAAGGCAGAAGGTTGTCCTGGAAGAGCAGGTTTTTTTTGGCTTATAGAGCTACTAGTTGGCTGGAACCTATGAAGTTTCTGGAAGCAAAAGGGAACTTTGGCAATGACTTCTTCAACTCAAATTCTTCCCCAGGCCTCTAGCATTCTTGCAAACCCACTAAAACCTGACAAGATATAACTGTTTTATGCAGGTGGGAAAAACACCTGTTAAATAGTCAGCATCATCCTGACCACTGTGACAACCTGCTCTTGGCAGCAGTGTCTCTTGATACTGTGCATTCAAGTGGACTCAACTCCACAATCTTGGTGAAACATTAGACTTTACCCTGCGTTTTCCTTTGTCTGCCTTTGGTGACGGAGCCACCTTGGCACCCACCTTCTCTAACCTTTGGCTCTTTGGCCAATGGAAGTATCTTCGGTGGCATCGTGAACCAGCTGGGATCTCTTCCCACCATGCAGAACTGGAGATAGATTCCGTCCCCGCCGCCAGTCAAATCAACTCTTCTCTGTCCAGTTGATCATGCAGCCCTGTGAAAAGCTGTGCCAGTGCCAGGGGGATGTGATGTGGTGAAGGGAAGGAGCTCCTGGAGGGGTATAGGAGGCTGAGCGCGGGTTTCTAAGCAGCTTTGCTTCTCGTTATGGAAGCACAGGTTGGGCAAATGCGACTTCTTGGAGCGGCAGTGTCTTGCTGTGTACTCCAGCGCTTCAGATTTGGTGTTTGTTGCCCTCCTGCTTTGTGCTGTGCTGCTTCGTCCTTGAAATTCCTGCTGTGATTCCGCATTCGGCAGTATGTGCTGCTCCTTGTAATTCTGTGGTGTGGAAAATCTGTTTCCATCCTCGCTGGATTATCCCAGCCCTTTGAAAGCAACCATGGCCTTTGCTTGGGTCTGTCCTTCCAAAGAGTGTCAGCACCCTTGATTAAACATTCTAGTTGATGAAGTTTTAGGGGGATAATTACACGCTCTCAAAACAATTAATCATTGCTGCAAAATCCTCTGGCTTTGTTTACTTGATGTTATCGTGCTTGAATGCAGTGCAGTTAAAACTTGAGCAGTCACAAGAGCAAGACGAGTGTCAGAACTAGAGATTTCCTGTCTTGAGAAAGCAGCTCTGCTTTAGGTTGGCCTTGGGCCCTTTTTCCCCCTAAACGCCCCCAATTCACACTTACCTTTGTAAGTGATCCCGTGTTTTGATATTCTCTGCAAGCACTTGATCGAATAACCATTGCATTTAATGCTGTGTTCAGATTATATCTAAATTGTTGCTGCCAAACAATATTTGCTATAAAAGCACGTTTTCAAGGTAAACTTCAGTGAAGTTCCCATTAAATGGCCTCACAGCCCGTTACTTTTGGCCTGGTTAGAGGATTTGTGAGGATCACGTTAACAAGTGCCTGGCTGAATTGCTTTCGTATCTCACCAGTACATCAAAAACCATCTTCATCTGAGAGATGTAACTGCACTAAATGCACGGAATTAACTTTTTGCTGTAAACCAAGTGGGCTACCATGCTGTCTTGGGATGTAGCTCAGAAACCATAAGACTTTTGGCATATTTTTTGTGGCTGCTTACACAGCTAGTGCTCAACCCAGCTGTTTGTGGGGAATAAAGTGGTGAAATTCCTCGCTCGGGGCAGGTGTTATGGGGTGAGGGGAAGGGAGCTGCCTGGAGCGCCACGTTCGGAGCAGGGAAGAATCCCGATCCTGGCTGCCTGATGAAGGTGGTGGCTGTGGGATTTGGGAGGAGACAGGGCAGCTCCTGCTCCTCCCCTGTGGCTCTTCGTGCTCCCCTGTCCATTTCTGCCTGGGCTTGGTGCATTGGGGACCTTTGCACAAGGCAGGTTAACTCACTGGAATGGTCACAGACTTCTCAGGAAGGGGCAAAAACTTATGGATTATTTTGTAGGAGTAACTGGTGAGCCCTAGAGCTGGTGCAAGGGTGAGGAAAAGGGATCTGCCTTCCTGCAGGGGGTCCACAGCTCTCTATTTTCTAACTTTTAATTTAAAACCACCTGAAATATTGTATGGATGCTCCTGCAGGTTCTTCAGAGCAGAGTGTGGACAAGAGGAAATGGTCTGAGGACAAGAGGAAGTGGTCTCAAATTGCACTGGAGAGATTCAGGCTGGATACCCGGGAAAAAAATCTATATGGAAAGAGAGTGCAGCCTTGGAACAGGCTGCCCAGGACAGTGATGGAGTCGCCATCCCTGACAGTGTTCAGGAAACGTGCAGATGAGGCACCTGGGGACATGGTTTAGCAGCCGTGGTGATGGTTTGCGATTGGACTTGAGGATCTCAAAGGTCTTTTCCACCCATCATGATTCCACAAAGGTGCTGCTGGTTAAAGCCAGGTGATGCTGAGCTCTAACTTAGATTTCCTGCAATCTGGAGCTTCTGAAGTGCTCAGGAGCCCTTATTTTATATTTTTAAGGGGAGGGAAGGAGCTACATCCATGCTGTTGCTGCCTGTTTGAGTTGACTTGTTGGAATGTAAAACGGTTTGTTGTCAACGTGTGTTGTGAGCATCATGGGTCACCAACACTAGTGACCTGCATCCTGCTGCTCGGAAATAACTGAACACTGTGCTCGCTGTGGGCCATCTGGTGCTGGTAGAACATCTGTCTGGGAAGAAGCCTTTTGGACTGTGCCCTGTTGAGAAGAAACATTTTAAGATATCAGAGGCTGAGCCATGGGAGCAGCTCTGACAGCCATTGCTTGGATGGGAAGGAGACCTTAGACATCTCTTGGGAGAGATGATCTTGATTTAGAACTACAAACCAGTGTCCACCCTAATCTTGACTTTATGGGACAACCCTTAGCTGAAAAAACTGCAGTATATTAAATCTAAAGTGATGCAAACTGTTTCTGCAGACTTTTAGTATTTTAAATCCTGTTTGTTTTTGTGTTCTCCTGAAATTAGGATTCTGGTCATCTGCCTATTTCTTTGTCGCACTATTCAGTGTCGTGGTGTTCATCTAAAGATCTGTCTTAGTTAATTCTTTAATCTTTTTGCAGACAATTGGCTTCAAAATCAGAACTATTTTAGTAATTTTGCTAAGCCTTTCCTGTAATCGTTTTTGCTGTTCCACTGGGGTTTTAATAGCAAACTGTAATGAGGAGGAAAGGCTCCGTGACAGCTTCTAACAGATCTCTTCATGCAAATCTGCTTTTTGCTCCTGTGTAAATGTTAAGGGAGAGCGTAATAGATATGTAAGTCGTTGGAAATGAACCAGCTTAGTATTGTGGCTTTGTAAGGCTTACACTGCTTTATTCTGCACCTTTTTACTTCCAAAAGTGGATTTGGGATCACCTGTAGTTCAAAGTGCTCCGGTTAGACCCCAGCACTGTGTTTGATGCGGTGCCCAGAGCAGTGACTGGTGGTGCAGCTGAGTCTTGCTGGAGGAAAGGGGGTGTTTTTCCCTATTTTTTTTGAAGTTTAGGTGTTTCCTTCCTGGTTGGCAGCAGGAGCTTGGGTGAGTTTGGCCTCTCTGTGCTTTGTGGCCAAAGTGCCTGTGTCACCTGTGAGGTCCTTTCCTCTTGCTGGGAGCTGGAGGTGAATAGAGGAGGTGTTACCTGCTTTGGGACCTCGTTTTAACTCCCCCTACAAAGTCCAATAGAGTTCCTTGAAACAATTATATTAACGTATTGTTGTTGTTATTATTATTAATATCTCTTTTTTTATTCTTCCTCTAGAAATGACTGCTGTTACTGCAGGAAACGTTAACTTCAAATGGGACCCCAAAAGCCTGGAGATAAGAACACTGGCAGTGGAAAGGTTACTTGAGCCTCTCGTTACACAGGTAAAAATCACACGCACACAGAAGGATTAATACCTGCTTTGATGTATTATTTCAATTAAAGACCTTTCAGAGCTTAAATTCTGCAAGGAAAAAAGAAAGCCTACAAAAGTAGGGATGACAAGTGTGTATAAAAGTCATTTTTGTACATCTTTTTATTTAACAATGTTATTGAGAGCATCTCTAGACAGTCTGTGCTTTTTCAACTCCTGATAAGACACACTATTTCACTTATGCAGAAGTGCAGAAATGGATGAAAGAACTAATGTTTCATTGCTGATATGTTGTTTCTCACCTGTATCTTAAAGGAAGATGTTGTTACTTGTCTTCTCTTTCAAAAAGCTGTTTATGTGTCATTTACAAACTGTAACACTCAGGAATTTTTAGGGGTTTAGTGACAAAAACCCTTGCAGTGAAGCCCTTCTGGTAGCAAGTACTGTCTCATAAGTTTTCTTTGAGATCACCTAGTGGAGTGATAAACATAAATAGAGCTCCCCTTGGTGACATCTAATGCATTGTTGTGTTAATCATAAGGCAATAAAGCAACACTTTCGTATGCAAGTTGTCTGGAACAGCCAGTACTTAGGAGTGGGTAGTAACAGGTTCCCCGGGAGAAGTCAGCTTTTGTGGTATTTGCTACAGTATCAGTGCATCTTTTGAGATGATGTGCATGTATTTAAATCCCTGCCTATGCATTATGCTGGGTTTGTAAATAAAACAGTATATCTGTATAATGTGTGTTATCCAGTGGAAAAAATGTAGGAAGGGCTAGAATAAAATAAGTCTTGTAAATCTAGGCTCTATGTACTGGGCATTTTGAAGATTCTAGAGAAAGACTCTCAGGGGCTTCTTAAAGTGTGTTGGAGAGAGGTTACTGCTTTTGCTAGGTAGTTGCCCTGCGTTATACAGTGTTTTTAAATTGACATTATGAATTGGGCAGCATTCCTGCCAAGTGGGAGCTGGAAACAATCAAGTCTTGGTCTTAACATCCTCCTGATTGCCAGGCCGCAGGTTGTGCCTTGGAAATAGCTTGCCCTTTTTTCCCCTCCAGATACCCAACAGATAAGCACTTGAATGTCCCATTATACAACTTTGAAGCCAGAGTTATTGATTGGCCAATTCTTTTTTTAAGAAAAGACTCCAAATGACAAACTTAAGTGAGCAAACTTGTTCTTAGAAGCTTTTGGTTGAACTTTAGGACCTGTCACTTATCACAATTGCCTGTGCTAGCTGTCCCAAATTTTGTGAATGATGAGACTGGCAACACATCTAGGGAATGGCTAGGTAAATTGCCTTGTTGCGACTCCTTTACTTGGAGTGCTTGGTGAACTGAGACTACCAGATGCAAGTGCTCCCATTAAAACAGCAGTATTCCCTGCTGAGGGCTTTCCTGCTCTGAATCCATCTACTGAGAAGATGGATTCTGCTCTGAGGACCTTTATGTCAGCAGTCCTTGGGCTTTCCAGAGCAGTAATTTTTTTTTTTTTTACTGTTGTAATTTAATGTGCCTCTGTAGTAGCTTTGTGTGCAGTCTCTTAGACTTAAAGAGGAAGAAAAAAGGCAGATGGAGATCTGTATATGGATTTTTTTTGTTGGGTTGAAGAGAATGAATGCACTGTCCTGAGCCAACAGGATAACTGATGGCCACCTGGCCTGTGGTGACTAGCTAAAACAGGGTCTCAGATTAAACCCTAAGCAAGCTGCAAATATTCATCGCTTACAGGAGGATTGCGAGAGTTCAGATTTGGTTCTTTTGTGGAAACAGTGGGCTCTGGGAAGCTCTTTGCTTAGCATTTAGTGCATTGGCTGCTGTATTCCCTGTTTTGGCCTGAAAAGAAGCTGTGTTGCTAGATTTCTGTAGATAATCACATCAAGGCTGTTTTGTGCCTCTTATGCCCAAAGTCTATCGCAGGCTAATTATCCCAAGCTGGCATTGCTCTTTTCATAGTGGTGCTAAATAGCTCTGCCCTATTACTGAGGTTGCAGTTTATCAATACACAAACACGTCTCAATTTTTAACATCAACTTTTCAGCTCTGCTGCTGTGAAGAAAAATCTCCAAGCAGTTTAGCTGAATTTATAAGGCTTATCTAATGAATCAAGAAGCAAAGTCAGGTTTAAAGAGACATAAAAATATATGTGAGTTGTTTGTCATGAGTTTAAAGCATTTCTTGTCTTTGGAGCTGATGTAGCACTGGCATTGCAAATGTGCTGTCTGGAAAACATGCATGCATGTGGTCTGGCTCACTGACGAACTTCTAATTTATTTTATTTATTTACTTTTTAAAACTCTCATCTGTGCTTCTAGGTTACAACATTGGTGAATACTAGCAACAAGGGCCCCTCTAATAAAAAAAGAGGGCGCTCTAAAAAAGCCCATGTTCTGGCTGCTTCAGTTGAACAAGCAACAGAGAATTTCCTGGAGAAAGGAGACAAAATTGCCAAAGAGAGTCAATTCCTCAAGGAGGAGCTGGTGGCGGCGGTGGAAGATGTCCGCAAGCAAGGTGAGACGTGGGTTTGATAGCTTTTAAAATCAGAAAATTTCATAACAGCTATTTCAGAACTACCCCCATGTCCCTTAGCTGTTGTTTCTAATGACTTTGTGCTCCTCTTTGCTGTAGATTTTCATCTTGGTGGGTTCGGTGTTAACACCCCCTTAGTGAAGGGAATGCGCTAGGAAATCAGCTGTCCCAAGGAAAGATTCAGAGAGAGAGAGAGAGAAGGGCTGGTGCTTAAAAGAGCATTTAAAGCTTGGTTTAAGCTAAAAAGTAAACTTTTTCCCTTGCCTGTAAATGTTATGTAAACACTTCTCAAATATTTGTCAATAACTTCTTCAGAATTTTGATGTATTTTAAACAGCGTTGTAGGAGGAAGAACTGCGTATCCTTGACTGAGCTGGGTGCTTTGAATATGCTAAATAGAAATAGCAGTAAACAGAACGCAAGGATCTTTATCAAATCCTCCCCCACATCTAGGGTTGATTTTTATCATTTTCCTCGATACTTCCTTGGAGAAGACCTGTAAGGAAAGCCTATGGAGCTGACTTACTGTAAAATTTGAACCAGTAAATGTTGTTGCTCATAAATCATTTATCATTCTTCCACTCATGAGCCTTTTCCATGCTTCAGTGAAACCCAGTCAACTGGTATTAATGGTGGCTGCTGCAGCAAAAAAAAAAAAAAGAGGAAAACTCATTAGCATTAATTATTGTTGTAGCTGAAATGGCCCAGTGCTCAAGTATTAGCTGAAAATGGGTCTAAGTTCAGGAACAGCCTGGTTGACAGACCAAAGAAACATTGACATAAGGGGCTGAGCGGGCTTAAATTAACGACAACCACCGCCACCACCAAAGACCCCTTTGACTTCAAGGCCTTCGGTTCCTGCTGCTTGCTCGGTTGCTTCTCCGCGCTGGGAATCAACTGTGAGTATCTTCAAGTGACCCTTGGTGGTATTAGCGAGGGGGGAGCAGTGCTCGGTGCTGCAGGCTGTGCAGTTCCTCACATTGTCCCCTAGCTGCACGTAGGGCTGTGTCGTCTGATGGGAAGAAGCTTCTAGGGAAGGAAGACAGATAGAAAAGCTTCAGTACAAGTTCCTCTTGTTCCTTAGTTCCCATTTGGTTTCAAGGATGCACGGGCTTCCTGCCAGCGCTTGATCAGCCGTGGATGTTGGCCGGAGGAGGCAGGAGGCTCCGCAGCGCTGGTGACAGTGCGGTCATCTGCATCTTGCAACTGGGGGCCAAAAGTGGAGAGGAGGTTCTGGCCGTCATGGTGAGCAGGAGGATGGTTGTGGCCGGACAGCATCCGCGTGGCTGTGGAGCCGCAGCGGGATTAGGGCTGGCTGGCACGCTGTGCTCAGCAGCAGGCAGGGAAATGGAGTTGTGAATGCCTCTATTGAGAGCAGCAAGAGGTTTTGCTGCTGTGCTTTAGAGAAGAGCTGAAGGAATGCCGACACAGATTATGGAGATGGTTAGGACAATAGATAACTTGTCTCATCAGGGAAAGTTGAAAAGGTGTCTGGTTGAATGGCAGAGCTTGGAGGGTTGTGATCGGTGACACATGGTCTAGTTGGAGTTCTGTAGTTAGTGCAGTTCC
Source organism: Crypturellus soui (assembly GCA_032275445.1). Lineage (NCBI taxonomy): Eukaryota > Metazoa > Chordata > Aves > Tinamiformes > Tinamidae > Crypturellus > Crypturellus soui. Next base: position 996,136 of record JAUBNY010000168.1, on the reverse strand, counting down.
CCAATAGTGGGTCAGTAGTGGGTCCGGATTGTTTAGCTGGGTGACAGTGACATGGGTGAAGGGCAGAGAGCACCCTCAGCACAGGTGCTCGTGACCCACACCTGGGCAGACTGGCATGAGACACCAGGGACGACAAGGTTGGTCTCGTCTGATCACTCTTCCCGTCCTGTAAGTGCCACCTCCTCCCCCAGCTTTACATGGGGCTCTGCCTCTTTCTGAAACCTTGGAGGTTGGTTGTACCATAAAGCATTTAGCTCTCTCCATACTGCTGAGCAGTGTTTTGGAACCAAGCTGTGACCTCCAAATGCAGGAGTCTCATGTGGACACTGAGGTTGGCACTAGTGGGCACATAGAAGGGCCTCTGAATCCAAGATATTGTAGTCTTTAAACTCTGCTTTCATCCCCCAACTTCCCTTGGCGGGGGAATATCCAACCTTTTGAGAGATGTGATAGGATGCTGCAAGCAGGGGGGAACAGGGCCTGGGAGCCAGGGAATGGTGGGTTGTAGAATCCCTGACTGGGTGCCCTGCTAGGCAGGGTGACCAAAGCAAGCACTGCTGCACGCCCAAATATTTGTCAGATCAGTAAAAATGACTCCTCAGAATGCTGAGGAGGCAGGTGCAAGCACTGGCATGCTCAGGAGCTCTTTGCATTTCCAATAGCTCAAGTGAAGCAGCCTGGACACAGGCTTTTAGCTAGAAGGTGCTAATGGGCAGGAGATGATGGATACACGGGTGCAAATTTGCACCTTGGAAAAATGCATCTGGGCCTGCATGTCCTGAATGCACATTGGTGTTCATGTAAAGAAAACCCCTTCTGTCATGGTCATCGTGTACCACAGTGTGGAGGAGGATTAATAACGCTGTCTGCAGCTGCTGTCAGACCCCATGGGCACAGCAAGAAGGAGCCTGGAAAGTGGGTGTAATTTTCTTTTGGTGGACTAAAATCTTAGCATTTCTGAGATGGGCTTTGTTCCATTAGATTTAATTGAATCCTTAGTATTGTTTTGGCAAGACCATAGTATGGCTACTCTTGTCTCTTCTTTTCTTGACTGTTTTATTTTCTTTCCCTGTGCAGTATCTAGGGACCATCAAAGGTTATACTGGAAGAATGGATTGTTCATATAAGGATGCAGAACCTGAGTCACAGTCTGACCCTTTTGCATTGTAACTCTTGAGGCTCTGCTGGCTAAACAACTGTTACCTCTGGGTCACATTTGAAAACGTGTTGGATCCAACCCGATCTCCTAACACGTGCACAGAATGCAGCAGCTGCATCCTTGAGCTGGGGCAGAGTCCCTTATTGCCCTTCAAATCTAGTTTAAACAACCATATTGCATTGCTTTTGCTTTGTGAAAGAACTCTCAAAACTAGTTTTCTTTAATTTGCAGGAAATATATATATATGCAAGAACTTGAAATTGAATCTTCTGTTAGCTGTGAAAAGCTGGCTACCTTTTAATACTCTGACAAGCTGTCTGAAACTCGCTGAATCTTTTAAAGGCCCTCATTAAAATAAAAAAGGAGTAGTGCTTTGTTTCAGAGTGACTTGTTGCAGCTTGAGATGGAAATAAGGTTATTTTTTTTTTTTTTCCAAGCTGGTAGCAACTTCTGAGCTTCAAACAGTGTGTGAAGGATGTGCTTTCTGGTCACCTTCTCTTACCTACCATGTTTGGCCTCGAGTACTGCATGTTTTCTAAACTAAATCCTTGCTCTTCTCCAAATGCATCTGAAGTGCATGGAAGTCTAAGAACAGTATCCTGCATTCCCAAACTAGCTACTGTAAAAGCAAAATCCTGCTTCAGACAGGGAAAACATCCCTTTCTGGCTCCCTTCTGGAGGGACTTCACTGGTAATGTGGCCTCTGCCTCTCCCAGCTGACCAGCTGTGCTGGTGCTACGTGACATCCACGTTCTCTCCTCTTCCTACGATGCTGGTCCACAGGCTGTAAGATGTTGGAGTATCTTAGTAGACAAAACATTGCCTTGGATGCAAACCCCTGCATCATGTGTTTTATAGCTGGTTGTCTTGTAACCCTCCATCTAAGGGAGGCTGATGGCCTCCATGTCAGTGCTCGGAAGTGTTTTATTATCTGATGAATTTGTGACACTTGCCGTTATGTCTATAGTACTTTCTGCAGCTTTTTCCTTAACTTTTACACTCCCAAGAAGTTTTCCCTTAGCTGTTGAAAGCATCGTAGTCTTCCACAGAAGGGAGCGAAGCTTCTGCGTGGTTGTGCTCAGGCAAATGGGTGTTCAGACTTGCCTTTTCCAGAAGCTCTTGGGCCCCTTGGGAAGTGGCGTGAGTGTTAAATGTGCCCCCTGTGTTTCCCCGCTCAGGTGACCTGATGAAGAGCGCGTCCGGAGAGTTCGCCGACGACCCCTGCTCGTCGGTGAAGCGCGGGAACATGGTGCGCGCCGCCCGCGCGCTGCTCTCTGCCGTCACCCGCCTGCTCATCCTGGCCGACATGGCAGACGTCTACAAGCTGCTCGTCCAGCTCAAAGTGGTGAGTGCGGCTCCTCCCCGGAGCACTGTGCTGCTCTTGGAAGGACTTTGCTTTCTGCTTTGCAGAGCAGGGCTCGCTCTGCCAGCAGAACCTTTTTTCACTGATGTTCAGCGCTGGTGCCGAAGCCATCAGGTGCTTTTGACAGTGCTGCGCTTTATCTTGAGCTGTTAGGACTGAAACTGAATGTATCACGAAGCACAAAGTGCAGGCAGCAACCTGCTCGCTTAACGAAGGAATTTAGGTCGCTCATCAGTGCTTGCTTACAGCTGGTAGGCAGAAATGAGGAGCTTCGTTGAACTAAATAAAGGGGATGGGGAATATTTGAAGAAGCTTCTTGTGAAGAGGAGGGTGAGTGATTAATACAGAACTTGCAATGAAAGGAGACTCTGTGCTGGGCCTACACAGCAGTGGAGGTTGGAGGGATCCCTCCTTCCCTCTCTGTGGCCACCTCTGCAGCTCTGTGAGGATTCTGTGCTCTGCTGTTCCCTTTCAAACACGTGTTTGGCTGTCCCAGTAGCTGCTGAGTGCCGAGTAGTAGGGAAGCCCTAATACCATTAACCTTTGAGGTGTATCTTTAAAAAAAAATATATATGTATATATATATGAATGAAAGAAAGGGGAAGGTGCCTTCTGCCTGTTACAAAGTGTATTCTAAATTATTTTACCTGAACTGTAGACTGGATTACTTTGGAAAAAATATATATGCATGTGTACTCTTTTAGGTGGAAGAAGGTATCTTGAAATTAAGGAATGCTGGCACGGAACAGGATTTGGGTATACAGTACAAAGCCCTCAAACCCGAAGTCGACAAACTCAATATCATGGCAGCAAAAAGGCAGCAGGTACAGTGATGGCGGCTCTCTGTTCTTTATATAGATTCTTTTTTTGTTATTGTTTTTCAAAATAACTATGCTAGGTCTCCTTGTTGCTTGTTTTAGGGTATCAGTTGCTGCTAATAACTTTTTGCCGAGTCATGTTGTACTCGATACTGTTTAGGAATTGAATAAACCTCACGACAGAAACAGAAAATCTGCTCAACTGTAGTATACGGTTTCTCATGTGTTCTGTGATTGACGTGTTTTATACAGCACACTTAATGACAAAACTAAACAATGTGGTTTTAATACCATATGCTACTTCCATAGAATTGTAGCAGGGCACCTCCGAACTTGTGTTCCAGACTTGCATGTGCAGCTGGCGTAGGTAGAGAATGAGACGTGAGTGAGCACCACCCCAGTTCATGCAGCAGTGCTATACGATGTCCTGTGCTGTGTAAAAGTCCCTGCTCCTGTCCTGCATCCTAAAGGATGTTATTACGGCCACTTGGGCGAGGCAGGTGAAGCTTGCACAGAAACGCCCGCTCGCAAAGGGTTTAAAATCCTTTTTGCTGGGTGCCTGTGCTGTGCTTGGATAGCCAGTGGTTAATCTGAAATTGCAGGTGAAATTTGTTTTGTTCAACACTGCTGTTGTGACTCATTCGTATGGAGGTAAGTTTTGAACAAAAAGCACAGGTGTGGGCAGTCTGATTTATCTGAAATAGTGTAATTTTGGTAAAGCTACTTTTCTTTCTTTTCCTTTTGTTCTGCTGATCTGTATAGACTGCAACTACTGAGGTTTTTTGGAGGGTTTTTTGCTTGTTTTTTTGAACGGATTCATCTTTGAAAATAAAGAGGGTGCAGTTTTAAGAAGATTGCCATTTGGTGAAGTATCTGAGATCTGGTGGCATTGAGGTTGCGTTGGCAGTGTAATAAATGCTCTTAAACTGCTCGTGATTCCCTTTGCTGAATTGCTTCCATATAGAAGCAGTATGTGGGTTTCTTACTGAATATCTCTGTGCCGATTGCACAAATTAATTGAATTAATCACTTAAGAAATAGAACCACTAGTCTAATATGCCAGTGGTTGTTAGTGATTGCCTTCCTCCCACTCCAGCTAAATGATGCTTGTCGCTTATATCTAGGCATCTTAAAGGCATCTTCCATCTTTTACAGAAGACAGTGATGACTTGGATTGATCCTGTGCCACTTTTCACATGTGTGACTTGATTTACAAAACACATTTGTCCCCAGAGGAAGCCTCTTGCACTTAGTCTAGTTGTTCGTTTGATAGTTAAAAATCAGGTTCGTCTTTAAGTTACCTAAAAATGTTAAAAGATGTTTGGGGTCCTTGGGATTCCTCGCGAGTCTGTAGACATAACGTAAACTTGGTTTTTTATTATTTTTCAAATCTTTGAGCTGTAGTGCTCTGAAATCAGTTGAGCTCTTAAGAATAGGGATGTGGCTCAAGGTTAAGTCAGATTTGATGCTACTAGGCAAATACCCCTCTCCTTTTCCGCGCCTGTGGAGAGATGACGTAGGCAGATGGAGTACAGGAAAGGGCCTTGTGCTTTTTTTTTCCTACACACACACACACACACACACATATATATATATATATATTTTTTTCCCCCCCATCAGGAGCTGAAAGACGTGGGTCACCGCGACCAAATGGCAGCAGCCAGAGGGATCCTGCAGAAGAACGTGCCCATTCTGTACACGGCCTCGCAGGCCTGTCTGCAGCACCCCGACGTCGCCGCCTACAAGGCCAACAGGGACCTCATCTACAAGCAGCTGCAGCAGGCGGTCACGGGCATCTCCAACGCGGCGCAGGCCGCGGCCTCCGACGACGCGGCCCAGCAGCAGGGCGGCGGCGGGGAGCTGGCCTACGCGCTCAACAACTTCGACGTGAGTCCTGAGCTTAACCTTCCCTTGCCTGATTTATGAGGAGCAGCTGCCTCCTACTATTGCCCGAAGGATGATTTTTTTTTTTTTTTTTTCCCTGAATGAACACCCAAGTCCCAAGTGATTTAAGCTCTTGTTTTCTAAAATCAATCCTATCCTTTCCAAAATGGCAGTGATAGAGAACAGAAAGGAGTGATGCAGTTGTCGATGGCTAAGAGTTGTCAAGTTAAACTAGCTCCAGAATAGCAGTCACTCCACTCTTACCTTAGGTATAAACCAAAGGTTTATAGGTTTATAAACCACTGGAAAGTCCTCCCCAGGTGATGTTTACTGCCCAACTTCTTCCCATATGGTTTTTGTGACTGGTATTATTGGCCCTTGGAAACTCCTCACGATTGCTGATTCACCCTTAACTCTCTCGATGTTACCTGGGTTTACTAATACACTCTGCTGAGATAAAACTGATGTATTTTTGGCTTGAACAAATTGATTTCTGTGCTATTCTAAACATTTGTGTTGATGCTTCATTTAAAATTAAGACTATTATATTTGTCTTCATAATCACATAGTGGTGGATAGAGAGAGACTGGATAAACTAGGACAACAGAGCACTCTATATAGGGCTAATTTGGGATGTTTGTTTTTCATGTTTTTCTTCATGATGCAGTAATTACATTTGACAATCTAAATAGTTAAGGCATGTCCAGATTGACATAGAGATAAGGAAGGGCTCCATGCTTGAACCTTATTTATGTTGGCACATTTGATTTTTGCCATTCATGTAATGAGACTTCTTGTGGCCAACGTTTTTTTTTATAGCTGTCAAAGCAGCATAAGAAATGACTAGCAACTTAATCTGTTGGGAAACCTTTTAGTAATTTTACTAGACTACTCAAGAAAATTGCCCTTGGTGCCAAAATTTTTTTTAGGCCCAGTTGAGGGATTCCTGTAAAGTTGGTCTTCTGGTGACCTAAGAGTAAGTTACTTGGGAGCCCAGTTGCTAATTTCCCAAACCTTTATTTTGCTAGAAACAAATTATTGTGGATCCATCAACGTTCAGCGAAGAGCGTTTCAGGCCCTCCCTGGAAGAGCGCCTGGAGAGCATCATTAGTGGAGCTGCCTTAATGGCTGATTCATCCTGCACACGTGATGACCGCCGGGAACGCATCGTCGCCGAGTGTAATGCAGTGCGACAGGCCTTGCAGGATCTGCTCTCCGAGTACATGGGCAACGTGAGTATCTCCTCTCATTTCTGTTTAGTTTTTCTGTTCCGAACTCCATGTGACCATCTAAAATGTGAAATCAAAGCTGTCTGGAAGCTTGTTTGTCCTATTTCTGAACAGAATTTGAGTGTTGTGTTGTCCTGAATGGTGTGTCAGAAGGCCAAGATGGAAGCAGGATCAAACATATTTACATCATATCTAGATCATATTTAGATCCATGACACTTAGTCTAAAACCAGTCTTTGTTCTATTGTCATCAAATGAGTAACCCCTTAGTACAAGGTTTTAAGTTAAAAATTTGTGTGGAAAGTGGGTAAAATTATTCTTCCCCCCCCCCCCCCCCCCTTTTCTTTTCCTGTTATAATGGAACTTTGGCTTATGGAAAATTACCCCTTCACTTCTTTTGGAGCTTAGGAAGTTTATATGCACAATGTCTTTTAGCTAACGGCATAACTTTTCTGAATCAGGTTAATTACTGCTGCTCCTCCATTTGAACAAAGGTGGTGTGCAAAGTTAAACCTTAAATATTTAATAAGAAATCCTGAAAGCAGTTTGGTATAAATATTGGACTCAGAGCAGCTTTCTTCCAGTGTTTATGCAAGCTATATTTAATATAAATAATGTATTCAAAGTATCTCTACATTTGGAATAAGTGTCATACAGATGAGCCTCAGTATTTGAGGGCACCGTGATGCCTTATTGAACCTTTTGCTTTTACTCTTTTGTCTCTTAATTCTTAGCACAGGGGATTCCAACCTGAATAGCTTTTGGTGTGTTGAGAGAGGAGCTGGGCTCTCATAGCTTTGGAATATGCCTTTCAGCTTATATACTGTAAAAGTGGGTATAAATACCAGGTGAAAAGTTGCAGAAATGGCAACAGCTTAGCAAAGGCTGGATTGCAGCACTATGGCAAATCAAATAGGGTGAAGAAATCATAATAGGATGAAGGGAAGTCTTGTTCAAACTTTTGAGCATGCTTCAAGTAAAGCTCAGCTTGGAAATGCCGTCTGTAGACAGGATTTATTCTGGAGCGCTGCAGTGCCGTGTTCCCTTACCCTCCAAAACATTATCTTTTGGCCAAAGCTCTTTCCACCTGCAGCAAAACTGGTCCAGAGGCTCCACGTGTGAATTAGGCTGGTGTGATTCAGAGAACAGAAGCGTACAGTGAACTGCAGGTGGAAAGAAAACTAAGGATTTCTGTTTACCAGTAAAAGACAAGGTCAAAGTAATTGAACAGCACTGAAAGACAAGTCCTGTACGACCCGCGGCTGAGCTAGGTACGTCATGTAGTGGCTTTTAATTGCTTGTGAAAGGAGTTTGCTCTCAGCACTGCTGTTATGTAGAACTATACTGAGCTGTGTCCTTTGGAAATCGTTTCTATCAGGGCATTTTATTAGTATACGATGCGTTGGTAATAATAGCTCAAACAAATGTGCTTGTGGGTTGGATTAGTGATGGAGAATGAAACACCTACCAGAAGCTGCTGAAAAGCAGGGAAGAGGTGAATGCTCAGTTTGCCACGTGAGATGTGCTCGGCTTGCTTGTGCTCATAGTTGGTCTGTGCCTATGTAAGACTTGAGGGCTTTGAGTTCCTTTTGCCTAAATGCATATCCTGCTCCTCTCGCTCTGTGCTGTTGTCTTCGATGTGCGAGCTGAAGTAATCGCCCTGAGATGAAAATAATGTCTTCCCTATGTTATCTCTTTTAACACATTGTGAAATTAGTGAAGCGTGTTGAATTTTTAAAGTCACTGCTCTGTTATGATTGTAGGCAGCGTAGTTGGGAAAATGAGATTAGAAATGCGGTGAAATGGAGTGGAAACAGCAATTGATAAATTATGGCAGAAATAGGGGGTGGTGTGTGAAAATCCCAACTGAAGATAGAAAAACCTCAAAGTGATGAAACTAAAGACTGAATAATAACCAGGGACCTAAAGAGGGGAAAAGGCTTGATATGTGTGCAAGAAAAGTAGGGATGTGCTGACTTACAGTAGTGGTAGGGGAAGCATTATATCATGTATATGTGTGATATACCCACAGCTGCAGAATCCAGCCATCTCCCGTTGAGCTTTTCTCCGAGCTGCCTTTGAAGAGGGAAATGAATCGGGCATTAAATCTGTTAATTGCACAGTACTTGCAGTGCAATGTAAATCCCATTCGAGTGCTGGAATAAGAGCTATTTATTGGCCAAGTGCTTAAAAAAACCAAAGGGGAGATCGGAGGAGGGAAGCACTGAGAAGGTGGAAGTCCTGGGATGTCTGGAGGCAGATTCCTTTTGAGCTCTAGATGCCTTCAGGTCAAGGGCCTTCCTCTGGCTTCCATGCTCTTTTGGGGCTTTTTTTTTCCCCCCTCCAGATCTCTATAAATGAAAGGCTCTTAGTTTACAACCCAAACCCTGGTGTTTTGGACCTGTAGATTAGCAGTGTCCCTAAAGCAGAGCACTGCAGCCTCCCTTTCGGTGTATGCTGGAAGTTTCTATCTGAGCAAGCTTTTCGGTAACGAAGAAGCTGAATTCCAGGGTCTCTTGAGCCGTGTGTCTGCTGCCATAGTGATGCAGCCTGTGATTCTGTCACTAAAAGAAGAGCGAGAGTTGCTGGCTCAGTAGCTCCTCGCAAAACTGTGTCCCCTTTGCTCGCATTCCTGTGCATTTTCCTGTCGGACACACTGTGTCTCACCACTTCGAAACAGAAGGGTAGCCAGGCTAAATGGCACAAACCTCATCTGCTGTTCTATAACTTAGTCCCTTTGCTTCTAAGCCACAAGCAGAAATTAGGTTTTCTTTTTAAGCCTGCATTGCAGATCCCTCCCTGATCCAGGCACCAACATGAGTACATGGAGATGGCTTTAATGCACTGAACGAGCTTCATGTTTGTTGGTGCTTGAAGGGCAGAGCAAGACCCTGGGAACCAACCCTAACAAAATGTGCTTGATCCTGACTAGCACTGTCAAAGCAGAGTAGTCCAAGGTCCTGAATCAGAGAGCAGCTACCTAGAAAGCAGTAAATTGACCACATTAGTCGCAGCAAAGCTGGTGCTGTGACTTATCTATGGCAAGACCTTGATGCTTGCATGGTGCTTCCAGCGTAGGCCAGTGCTGCCTTCACGCAGCAAATGCCACACTGCCTTCCTCCGTGTGGAGGGCAGCTGCAGCTCTTGCTGCCTCTTTCGCGTGCTGTACTGCCCAACTCCGCCTCAGTTTTATGCATGTAGCTTTCATTGCCGTTAAATAATCCAAACTAGTTGAAGCAGCGGCATAAAAAAGATTAGTGGGCGGATAGAGCTGAAGTATTTCTGCATTTCTAAGCCCATGTACAGAATGGAGGGGTAACCAAATCCCATAAACTTTAAGGCATGACACTGTGTGTGCTTTCGGGTGTAACTCTCCACGGATGTTATTACTGTAGAACTCGAACAGCTTGATGTTATCTGCTTTGTTAAACAGAATAAACATAGGAGATCATGGTTCGGAGATGGGGGTTTAGCAGGTTAGAAAGCAGCGGCAGGACGTGAGCTGGGAGCTAAGCCACAAGTTTCAGGCTGCGCTCGGCTTGACTGCGTTCAACTTGCCAGAGATATCAATTTGCTGCACTGGCTTATCTGATTGACACGTAAGTCTGGGAAAAAAGGCTTCCTTAAGCTTTGAAAATCCGTTTTATTACTTGATGCAAATGCCCTAAGGGATTGGGACAGTTGGATTTCTTTCCATAAATGCTGTTTTTTTGAGGCATTCAACAGTTTTATTCAGCATGCATGGCAGTGTGGAAAGAGCTCGTTCTTTAAGGTATATTCTACATCCCAGCAATTAACAGCCATAACCCAGCCCTGCACACGCACGGAGCTCCCTGAGACCCTGCACTGCCATAGGCAGCATCCACAGTTGGGGACGGGCTGGGGGGAGCGCAAACTCCGAGCTCGTTTGTGTACAACGTGCTCATGTGCAATGAAATCCCCCGTTGCTACATTTGGAAATAATAAATCACGTTACGTAAAGTGACTTGACAGGTCCCGTTTCGGTGGGAATTTTAGTGCTTTCATATTAACATTCTGCCCGGATCCAGGGCTGTCTGGATTGCGTTAGAGCCGCTCGGCAGCAAGCGAAGAGAAACCGTTTGGGGGCAGCTCTGGAGCGGGCTGGCCGGGCACAGATTATTTCAACTAATTTTTCCAGTTTGCAGCCTGTGTTTGGCCTCCGGGGGCTAAGTCCTGTGGCTGGGTGTTCGGGGATGTGCACGCTTCCGCGGTTGTTTTTTTAGTACCATGTTTTAATCTAATTTACAAGTTGCATAGCTGTGCCTTCGAGGAGGATGAAGCCGTTGAATTCCCAAAGCATTAAGCATCAGGCTCCATCGTAATGATCCATGTGGGGCTGTGCTGCCCGATAGCAGCTCTTGCCTGCTGGACAGTGATTTTGGCTCTCTGAAGATCCCAAGTAAATCTCAGTTTCTGTTTTTGGACCTGAGTCTCACAATTTGCTAAGCACTTGATCTTGCTCTGTTTTTCTTTCCCGAGTTTCCTTGAGTGTTTCTGGTGCTTGAAAATGAACGAGCAGGGAGGTGCTGTGGTTGTGTCCTTGCTGTCCCTTGGGAGCAGTAACTCAGCATGCAGAGCTACTGGCGGAGGGTGGTTTTATTCCTGACACACACGTGAACCACAGCCTGGAGATGTGCTCTGAATTGCCCTATTAATAACAGTGCCCTGTAACTCTGTATTCCCATCGGGAATTTCCGCACAGAAAATTTCCCGGGCCTGTTAAACTTATTTACAGCAGGTACCTGTGTATTCAAAAGGCACAGCCTTTTTAGCCAAAGCAACTATTTCTTGGAAATATATGCGAATTGAAACGGCCGCCTTGTCTGTACATATCTCTGCGCTAATAAAAACACTGGACAAACGTTCAGCCTTTGAATAACTTGCCCTTCCTGTTCCAGTATTGCACTTGCACCAGCTGGAGATGCTTGGATGCCGACGGGAAGGATATCATGGGGAAGCCCAGGTGGATTTCCCTGTTGTGGACCTGACTGCTCAGCAAAGGGAGCAGCACTGTGCGAAGCGAGGCACTAATTTCCATAGACATTATCAATTTGTCAAAGATACGGCTTTTAAAAACATTAAATTGCTGAAGTAATACAGTTTTTCTTAAGTGGTTATTGCTTACAGGATGGCATCCAGTAAATAATTCACCATGCTTTGAATGAAGCTAAGTGAATATTATTAGAATTTAAGACTGCAGCAGTTGGGCCTTTTGGGGCTGTAGGAACTAGCAGGCGGGCTGCTTAGCTGCAGGGCCTCAGCCCAGTTTTGGGCTTAGTGCGGGCACACTTGGAGTCTGGGAAGCTTTATTTCTTGAAGAAGAACTGAACCCTCCACCACTAGTCTTAAATCTAAGAGTTTAGTAGCTGCCTTGTGCAACAGTGAACACTTCTGTTCTCCTTGGTCTCTCCTGCCTTCCTGCACCCTGTTGAAAACAACGCTCGAAAAAAGATAAAATCTTTTTTTTTTTTTTTTTTTTTTCCTTCATTTCTTGTTAATGGGTGGTGTCCCCTGTTAACACCTATCTAATACTGCCTTGCAAATCCAGGCTTTTCTGAGAGCTTAGTGCAGGGCCTCCTCCAGCAACACACTGAGTGTTGGTGAAAGGACTTGGCGTTCGGTGGCACTTTGCCTTTGCTGAGCAGCCCAGTAGTTCAGCTGGGGATGTTGGAGCATTGCCCACGGATCCGGCTTCCAAACGCAGTGTTTTGTGAGCGCCTCTGTTACAGCCATAGCCTCTGGAAGGCAAATGCTGGGGCTCCGTGCGCTTACATAAGGCTCTTTGCTCCCCCCGCTCGCCGGTGCTGGAGCGCGGCCGCGCCGAGGCGCATGCACAGAGCGGGGCCCGGGAGCCTGCACGGGGGTTACTGATCTGGAGCTAAACCGCCTTTTAGCCTCTGGCAGGATCATGCTCTCAGCCTGCAAGAGTCTCACACGCAACGGGGCTTTGAGCCCCCCTCGCTGGAGGAGGACGGCGGGGATGTTGCCGCACAGTCGGAATGCAGCAAGTTTGGCACTGCAGCAAGTACTTGCCCCTGGAGCCGCTAGTCACCCCCTTCCTTTTCTTTCCACCCTCCCTTTAGCCTTGATCTGATGCAGACTTTGGTTTTAAGCATCATCAGTTACCCGGACAGGCTGTTAGTGTCACCAGACACCCTCATTCCCATCTTACAGAAAGATTGGGATTGAATCCGTTGGGCTCTGTTTTGCTTTCTACTAGCTCTTTATTC
>JAUBNY010000168.1:960644-981895 GCA_032275445.1 Crypturellus soui | reverse complement strand
GGCAGGCTGGGCGGCAGCTCCCCTGGCCCTGCCGTCCTTCCCGCCTCCTGCGTGAGCCGCGTTTGGATTTCTATGGAATGTATTTTAGTCCCTTACGTAAAAGATGCACTCCTTTAAAAATAAAATAAAAAACGTGCCTTTTGTTGGCTTTGTGTGAAATTAAATGAATTTTGGACTAACACTCCCACCTGCTAGCTAGGCAAGCACTTTTATTTTGCTTTTTATAGCAACAAATTTAAGATCTATCCAGGCAGCGTGAGGCTGTGCATTGAGGCAATTCAGGGGGGCGAGCATACTTAATATCATCAACTATCCCAGAATTCAGATAATTGTTAAATTTTTCCTTCAGTCTTGATGTTCAAACATTGTTGCACATGTAGGTGCTTTACAATTGTAAGAAAAACGTTAAGGATGGCTGGAGCTACTGAGGTATCTTCTGAGGTCTTGCAGACACCTCTTGTTTATGTGCTTGGGATTTATTTCTGTAGTGAAATTTATTTCCTGGTGTCAATTTGTGGCCGTTCTCACTGTCAGGTCTCTACTTCATTACAGAAGTTAACGCTGCTCAATGATACTTAAGAAAGGGTCTTGCCCACTTCAACAGTCAACTTCTGGCCCCTATGCAGTCCAACAAATCTGAGCCTCTTCAAGATCCTGTAGATAGTTTTGTATTTCCCTGGTAACTCCTGAGCCTCTCTTGCTTTTTTCTGTTCTGTATCTTTGAACCTTCACTTTGAGGACAACTTTCAAACTTTTGAACGGTCTCTGTTGAGCCATCCAGGGGGAGGAAGGTGACATGGGAGCTCTGATGTCAGGTACAAAACAGCGCTGCAGCTCTATCATTTGATACTGTTCTCCTTAAATGCCAAACTGTGAATTTCCTAGAGGCAGAATGAGTTTTTCGGGCACCTTTCCAGGAGTCAAAAAAATCCCAATTCTAGAGGTCAGTGAACTGAAAAAAGGCAAGAAATGAAAATTTAATGCAGAAATAACTGAAATGGAGGAAGGACACAAAGTTTGAAGCTCTTCTGGCTTGTACCCGATCGGTTGACCCTCTTGCTGCGAAATGGCCCCCAGGATGGTCATTCTGCTATCTGGTGCATCTTTTAAATTGAGCCACTGGTTGAGGACAGAGTCTTCACAAACTTGGAAGTTTTTTGGTCTCAGATCTCGTACACAAGTAGTAAAAACTGCTATTAAAATGAAGGAGATAACTGAGGGATACAGACACAGCCCAAAACAGTGCTAGTGCAACAGCACATCCCCATAGCCTGATCCTACCCTGCCATCCTGGCATGAAGACATTGTTATGGATAACAGAAGACTGGTTGTTTTGTTACTTGTCACCAATAAGCTAAGAAACTTGCCATTTTTTACTGGAATTAATATTCTAGAGGAAACATTTCTTGTTGCCAGGTGTTTGGGGGTGTGTGGTTTCCCTCTAAATCATGGGTTCTTCCAGGTGACATCAAGGAAATGTTTGCAAAAGGGTAGGATGATGCTGCTGCAATGCAGGCAGTGTATGTCTGCTGTAATTTTTAACAGATGATTTTGTATTTATATATTTAATAGATTATTTTGTACATTCTGTAGCTTTTTTCTATGGCTTTGACTGGACTACCTGCTTCTGGAGTGCGGTGTGTGCAGTGGGAAGGGTTGCTTGATACTTGGCTGTGCTCAGCCGTGTATTCAGTTAAAACTTGGGGTTTTTTTTTGATGCAAAACTGAATGAACTGGGCTTCTCGGAGTACTGTCACCTTGAGTACATTTTATATTCATATTTCTATACACAGCACTGTGTACCAGTAGTGCATGAAACACTGAAAAACTGAGGTTCTTTGCATCCCATACTGCCCTTTTCTCCCCTTTCTGAACATTTTTCTTGCAAACGACGCTACTTTGCTGCTCCCTTCACGCGAGCAGACAGCTCCTAAGTGGTTTATTCCTGTCCACAGTCATTTCCTAGCAGAGAAGGGCAGCCGCTTTGTATGTGTCGAGCTTAGACTCAGATTCAAAATACTCTAATGCTTCCTCATTATCTGCAACAGTGGCTGGCTAATTAGTTAGCTCAGTAAATAACGGGCTGATAGCGTCGCTGTAAAGCACAACGCTGGGCCTGTCACCCCGGAGTGCTCGCTAATCCTTTCTGCTTTCTTCAGTGAGTTGGTTTTGGTAGTGCTGGAGGTAAAAGGAGCTGCTAGAAACACCAATGTGACCAACATCCAACGGTGTCCGACTCCTGGTGAGCTCAACTCAACAAAAATGCTTGGAATTAGTAAAGTGATGCATGGGAGGCAGAGGAGGTGCTTGTCTCTGCTTTGGGTGTCCCTTCCCATTTGTAAAACCTTTCGCTTGCTCTTGGAGACAACCTCATATCCTGTTTTCATTGCTGTGCTGCAAGTTAGGACTGCTGAATCCCTTCTGATAGGACCTAAAGCGTCCCAAACAAAAGCTATTTATATTCCTAATAATGAACAAAGGACGCATTAATTCTCGCTTTTAATGTCTTGTGACTGTATCGCTGGGATTGTTTTATTATCTGCTTCTCCGAGCTGCCTTGCCAGGAGTTCGGTGGCTTTCTTCCCAGATTCCTAATGCGCTCCCTTCCTCTTGGAAAGGGCATATGCTCTCTTGGCTCGCTCTTTTTAATTTGAGTTTTGCAGGGGTCTGTGTTGTTCCAATTTTAGTCATGCTATTTCTAAAGCCACTCACATGCATGTGAAGTATGAAACATTTTAGAGCTTTTTGCAATTACTCAGGTTGAAGCTTGCGACATGCTCTTCGTATTTCTTGATGGCTCTATTTGTTCGTGTAATTTGCAGAGAAAAAACTTGAGATGGGCTTTAGATTAGGAGCCCAATTAGCATAGAAGGGGAAAATTAAGCATAAAAAGAGACTCTGTGAGAGTGCATTACTCAGCAGCCCGGGCAGCTGCCTCATGCTCAGTGCAGGATTGCGCCTTGTCCCCCTCGCTCGGTGTTTGGAGACATCCCCTCTTGCAGGCTGCTCTCCCCACGGCTACGGGAAACGAGGCAAATTGACCTGTATCCATCTTTGTTTAACTGCTTGGAAGTCAACAAAATTTGCCTTGTGAGGGAACAGCTGGAAGTATTGCCAAAATATTGTGCTGGCCTTGCTGAGCCGTGCTTGTTTGGCTGCTGGATGAGGCCTCACCTGATTGCTGTGCAATCAGCACTGGCGCAGCCTGGGTTTCATCTGCACGTAGCCACGAGGAGCATTATACATTTAAAATAAGGCTTTTGTCAGCAGTTCAGCTACTACTAGGAGTTTTCAGTGTTGTGTTAAAATGTGTTTGATAGGGGCTGCCTTAACTTTGTCCCTGCGTGATCGTGGTGACTTCATGTCATCTGGGAGAAGTGAGCTGTTTTTAAAGCATAGGTGCTTTACTGAAAACTAGGGTCAGAGGTAGAGTATGTGATATTGCCAGTTCCAGTTTTGCAGTGTGTTTTATGTTTCTTACTAGAGAGAGGATGAATATTGTGCAGTTTTAATGTTTTTTATCCGAGTATTACCTTAAAGAAGACCAGCTCAGCCTGTTTGCTGGAGCCCGGGAAGGTCTCCGAATCAAATGGCCAATTTTCCATGCAGTGAGAGCAGCAAAGGTCTTTGGTGTATGTGTGTCTGTGTGTTTGTATTTAAGTAATAAATAACTAGATCCCTGCATGGCCCGAGCTTGAAACTTAGCTCTTCATACTGCCTTGGTTTGATAGTCATCAAGAAGGTCGCTGATTGCAAACCAGACCCAGCATTTACCGAGAGATTAGTTGGCAATTTGGGAGCGATTCCTATGGCAATAGGAATGTGTTTTAGGTTGGAGTAGCCCTGAATGTTTTGGAGAGCTGCCACTAAAGGCAAAAGAGTGTGAAATATGGAAGGGGAGAAACTTATGTTCTTCTGATTTCCCATTTCTGTTAGGAAATAGACCCTGCCCAAGACTAAAGCTGCGAATCACAGCTCGTGCATGAGGAAGTGTGACTGAGCATCACTAGTGAAAAGGCTACAAGTAGCTTGAGAAATACTTGTCTCAAAGACAGTAGAATGTTTTTGATAATTGGTAAAAATAGGTCTTTCCATTTATAACTACATTACATAAAGGGGGAAAAAATTCACTTGTCAAAACATGAGAAACCAGCCTGTGCAATGGCCTTGGAAGAAGCAGCTTTAGTAATCACTGGGGAATGGTTTAATGATCACCCAGAAGCGATATCTGCATTTTTCACTCATTGCATATGTGTCTCTGAGCTGGATGCCTTGTATTTGCATGGTCCTAGCTGAGTCCTGCCTCTTAGTGCCTCTAAGTGCCTTTGTCATTGACTGTTACAGCACAGGTTGAAGTTAGGGGATTTTCAAGGAACAGATTGCCATTGAGTTTGCGTGAACACTTGGAACTCTTTTAAAGCTGGTGATCACTTACTAGTTTGTCTGAGGAAGATTGCCATTTTTTAATAAATGGATGTAAAAAACGGTGTCAAACTTCCTCTTTTGAGGATGCAGCTTTGCTTTGGTTTACTCGACCGCTGAAGCGTCCGCTGAGCTGAACAAAAGTGCTCTGTTAGTCTGGGCTCATTTGAATCCAGCGGAAAATGTCTCCACGTGTGCCTGGACGCCAGCTCGCTCTGTCGCATTAATCCTCGTCCTAAGACAGACGCAGATATGAAGGGAAAATACCCCTGAAATGTATCTGCGTGGTGCACCGGGCTGCTGCTCGCTGGGTCGGTGCTTTCCGTACGTCTGCAGAGTTTTATGGTGCGTTCTCAGGCAGCTCCTCGCCCTGAATCCTGGCTAATGTTGAGCTGTGTGAAGGTACCAGACACCTTCCCTTTCCAGACCTCCTTGTAACGTGAACATGATTTTGTGCAAGCATCTGCAGTGCATAGAAAGGTCTCTGCTTTTCTTATTTCCTGGGGTTTTGGCTCCGGGACGTGTCAGACGCTGCTCGAGACTCTGAATTCTCTCTGTGAACACTTGGCCTCTTTGGAACAGAGCGGTGGCTTTTCTCCCCATTCTAGATTTGTCAGCAAATGCCTAAATTGCAAAATAATTCCATCTTGGAGTGGGAGAGGCGCTGCGGCTCGTGTGGCAGTTCGTAGCGCTGGAAGGACAGGCAGGTTGCGGCACGTGAGCCGTGGATGTCTGATCTGCATCGAGTCCTGACTTCAGTGCTAGGCTTTGCGATGGACAGCAGGGGTGTAGGATTCAATATATCCAGCTAGGAGAGCATTCCAGTGGCTGCCAGATGGCTATTTAAATAACTTTAGTGCCCAAACCCCATGCTCGTTGGTTATTCTTGTTGGTGTGGCAAGCATGCACTAGAGTTATGTATGCTTTTGGGCCACAGGAAATGTGGCTTTTGGGTCATAGGGAACGGGAGTCCCTGACTGGAAAAGTCAATGCAGAAATGCCCGGAGTGCAAAATGTGTCCTGGAGAATATGGAGACTTCTCCAAGTGACCTGTTGCTGTGTGTTGTAGCAACTTGTCAAAGAGTACAAAAAGTACCCGCTGTTCCTTGCCCATGAGTGGGGAGTTGTGTTAGAGATGTCACAGCTGCTAAAGCTTGCAGTATTTTTTTTTTCCAGTAGTCCAGCCTAATCAAAGGTCCAGCCTTTGCTGAAGTTCTTGGTGGCTTCGAATGGGATGCTAATTGCAGGGAAAAGCCATCTGTTGTGGAGCTGGTGCTCCCTTACTGCAAAGTTTTCCAGCTGCTGGTGCATGTCCCTGAGCTGAACTGCTTCTCTGCAGAGAGCTACATAAACTGGAGGTGTTTCTCTTCCTCTCCAGCCTGTGGCTTTTAAATTCTTAACGATCTGGACCCTGAAGATGGGCTCGGTCTGCATCCAGCTGTCAGCAGGAGGTAGGAGGGACAAACCCTGCCTGTGCCCGGTCTCTTTTCACCCGTTAACCCGCTTGGGCTGAGGCCTGTCTGCTGCTTCCCTGAGGTGACCACCTGCAGTCTGACCTCTGCAACTGAGCTTCGAGATATTTCCATCTTCAGGACTGTCTGGAAAGATGAAGCATCCCACAACACTTAAATTATTCAGCCAAAATTTCGAGTACAGAGGAAATCTGACGTCCCTGTAGACCTTGCCACAGCACATGCTGCTGCCCACGGGGGCATGGTTTGCTTCAGAGCTAGCTTAGATCAATAAGGACCTGCAAATCTTTGCTGAAACATGTCCCCGTATGCTAAGGGCAGTCTAGATGGTGCTTTGCCACCTCTGTGCCCTTGAAAGGAAGGGTGTGTGGCTTGGCATGGGGCTTGTGGCGTGGCCCGTGGTGTGGTTTTCCCAAATGACTCGTTGCTTTGCTGGGTGCCTAGTGAAGCCCCGTCTGGTATGAGTCTCTTCTGGAGCTGACCTGGAGCTTGGTTTGCTCAGAGTGAATCCAAGTTTAGCTGAGATTGCTGGCAAAACTTCCCCAAATGTGGTTAATAGAGGGTTTTGCCATACCTAGCTCTCGTGTGATGCCCTCAGTGATGGAAACTCATCAATGTTCTGTGTCCTTTTCCAGGTTCTCCCTATTAGCAGCTTGTGTCAATATTAGCTTTAGGAAGAGCTCTGTTAATTTTGCAGTTTTTCCTCTCTGAAAGATTAAAAAGCTTAAGGTTGTGTCAGGGCTGGAGGAATCGCAGATTCGTACTCCCAGTTACCCAGCACACATGGCTTTTGAAGCAGAGGTTTTGGGCATGTGATGGATTATTCAGGAGCTTGTTGCAGGAAAGTGCAAGCACATCATAATAAAATACTTAGAGTGGGGTTGGGCTGGATTTTCATGTTCACTCTCTTCCATATTTTTAGTTATTTGCAATCACAAAAGTAGATGCTGCTTTTCTGCAATAAGCTTTTCTAGAGTATTTTTCCCAATTAAAGGCTATTTTGAGAATTTTGTAGCCATTCAGCTGAGAAGCATCTTGGCAAGATGTTTCTCTTGGAAATGCGTTTCCTGTATCCAGGGCTGCCTTTAATCTCATGTGGGCTAGCAAAACCTGTTCTACCAATTAAATATGTAGTGAGGCTGTTCTGTTTGGTGAAAGATTGTGTGTTTAAACGCCAGAAGTCCTTGTTGCTCCTGGTTTTTAAAATGAAAAATTCAGCGGTAGCACGGCCTGCACGCTCAGAGCCATTCGATTTTTTTCAGATTTATTCTCCTGATTAGAATACAGAAAATTAATTGCTTTTGACTATAAAGAGTTATGACCCATTCAGTATTTAAGAACCTGCTTGATGCATGAACTCTTTTTGTTTTTTTACTTCCAGAGGTTTTTTTACAAGATAAGGCTGCTTTTAAGCTGGTATAGAGCATAATGCATGGGTATCAAATAGGGAATGTTTGGTGTGGTTTTTTTAGCTGGTGGGGGGGGCGGGGGAAGAAAAACTCGTCTGGATTTGTCTAAGGATGGCAAATAAAGTAGCAGAGCTGGGTGGGTGAAAACAGGGCTAGCTTACCTGAGCTCTGTTTAAAATAGTAAATCCTCCCTTTCAACAAAAATGAAATATTCTATTAGGATTTCTTAGACTTCCTGGTAGAGAATATGACCTTAGCTTGCCTTGTGGAGCAAGAAGTGGTGCTTGGGAGAGCTTGGGAGGTGTTTTGGGAAGACCTCAAGGAGGTTGGCCAAATATCCCCTCTGCTCCCTATTCTGCTCCCAGCTGTTCTGTCTAGTGCTGCCAGCTCAGATGTCCTCAAATGTGTATTTGTCTCTGGCCTTTTCCTTTTAGCAAAGTAAGAAAGAAGAAATATATATATATATATATATATTCTTACAACCTTTTTGATTGAAGAAAAAAAAAGGCAGAAAGCTTGCATAATGTTTGGGTTACCATTAATCCTAGCAGTGTTTGCTGAGCACCCTCAGTGGCCAAACCTCTTCAGTCATTCATGGCAAAAGTAAATATGAAATTTGGGAAACGATTCACTTGTGGGCATTAAGTCTCTTCTGTTAAATGGGCTGAATCCCCAAATCGAGGGCTCATGATGTCACCTATGGGGCAGAGCTTTAATACAGTACAGGGGAATGGTTTTCCTAGTATTTAATGGCAATGAAAGAGTTAACTGGACAGCAGTGGTTCCCCTACAGCCCTTAAAAAGTAAGAATTAAATAAATATTAACTTCAAGATTTTATGGTGAATGAGCACTTGGACTGAATTTTGTTCCTTAGCCTATATATCCTTAGCAGAGGATCAACACTTTCCCAAATGTACTTGAAATTTCAGTTCATTCATGTAGTTTGTCTGTCTGTCTCATTTTCAGTACTGTGACATTACCTGGTTTCAACAGTATGTTGCCAGTGGTACTGCTGTTTTCTTTTTAATAACTGCACTTGAAGGATTTGCATAGTATTTTCAGAATACTGTCTTTTTTCAGTTTTTTTCCCCTCCCCCCGCTTACACATCTTAATGTGCTTATGAAAACTTTTATATTTTAGAAGCTGGGTTTATCATGTATTTCTCCCTGGCATTAGAAGGATGAAAGGAACAGGTAGCCAAGTGGCCTTTAAAACTAAAGGTTCCAGCTAAGCCCTTTGCAGGAAAAAGCCCATGCAGCTAAAGCTTAATTACTGCAGTTAATTTCGGCTGGTGGTTCAGGTGGGTATAATCATCTCCAGGCATCCTGAAACTTGGTTGTTTTTCAGTTATCAGCCTGTTACCAGCGTTGTGGGTGCTGTCCCTCAGTGCCACGTCCTGGTGGCACTGGGACCCCTCGTGCTCTGCGCCCTGACCTGATGGGCGAGTCCAAGCGGCGCCTCTGCCGAGGGGCAGCAAAGGGCCTGGCCCAAACTGCCCTTTGAACATTGTCAAAGTGCCCTTAAAACACCCTGCGTGCATCAGTCACTCCCATTGTCTTTTCTGTGAAAACCTCTCTTTTTGAACAAGGAGCAAGAAAGAGGCAAATTCAGTTTTACAGTATACACAATTTTAATACCAAAATTTTTTATGTACACTGCACTTCATTTTACTCCATTACTTACCCCCCTCTCCCCTGCCAGAAATTGGCTCTTGAAACATAATTTAAACACAATGAACATAGGACTTCTTTCTTATCTCTGGTTGCTAAGCTGGTAGAATAGTTCACTCACTAATGTTTTCGTGATGCTGAAAAGAAATGTGTGTATTTTTTATTTTCCCTTTTTTTTTTTTTTTTTTTAAAGATTAGTTGAAAAAAATTAGCAGTTGGAGGTTTGCAGTGCCCACATCACGGGTGCACAGACTGCTTTGCCCTTGGCCAGCTTGAGTTTTGCCCTGTCTGCAATGAGGTTTCCCTAGCTGCTTCTCGCAGGGTTTTTCTTTGCAACATGTGAACTGGCTGGAAAATGGCCTTTAAACATCCTCTGAGCATGGTGGCTTAAAAAGCAGCCCTGGCTGTGTCCCAGGTATGTGGGTCTGTCCCCTCTTTGGAGGGATGAAGGACATGGAGAGGAAGCAGTCAGTGGCTGCTGCCAAACTACCCTTCACTTTTGCTGTTTGTTCCTTGTTATTTATTTCCTCAGAGAGGAGAAACACTGCATTCCTCTCTGAAGCCTCATTTTTATGGAAAAATTCATAAGAAAGATGAAATCTAGCTTTCCGGGTAGCTTTCATAGGTCTGAACAGATGGATCTTAACAGCTATGCAGATCACCAACTCACATCAACTTTATTTTCATTGAAGTAGCTCAGAAATTAACTTAGGCACATTAAAAAACACCCAAAAGCCAAGCGTTTAGCACAGATTTCTGCTGCAGAGCCCCTGGATACTTGGTGCTTTCACGTGTTAGCAACAGGCCGCTGCCTTGCAAGGCGAGCGGGTATCAGCTGCAGCACGTGGATTTGCATTCGGGCTCGGTTTAGCTGTGGAAAATCGGCTAAGTTCTGCTTTGGGAAAAAAACAAAGCAGAAACGGGTGCAGGAGCGGCCTTGGCTGCGCACAGGAGCTCTTATCCAGTGTGCTCCTCATCGAGGTGTTTTTAGTTACGTGCATTTTGCAAAAAAACTAGCGCAGAGTGAGAGCGGAACCGGCTGCATGAGCTGAACCCCGCGCCGAGACGGTGACTCAGGACCTGACCTTTGGCTGCCGGCTCTGGATTCCAGCACGGCTGGTGCCGGGAGGGGGAATCGGAGCAGCAGCCGGGTGAGAATCAGTGCAGCTGCAGGAGGTCCGAGGGCAGCGAGGCTCTGAGGAGCTGCACGTGAAGTACCCGGATTGGAAGGCGCCGACCATCTGTGCAGGGCTGTGCCCGCAGGGGAAGAAGCACCCGGACTCTGGCTGTGCGAGACAGCTCATGCTTTGGGAGAGCCACTTAGCAACCTCTTGGCATTGGTGTTCACCCTGAAATGTTAAACCAAGTCACCTGGGCTTGTTTTCCATGCAAAAATTGATCGGAAACCACCCAACAAAGCAGTATGAGCGTCCCCTCGTTGCATGGAGGAGTTGCAAGCGGTTGGGAATGGAAGACAGAGTAAGTCTAGAAAATAATGAGCCTCTGGTTGTGTCCTTGTGTGGTGTGATGGCTTAGCTGCAATTTCATGCCCCTCTTGGGGGGATTCAGGTTGTTTTTGCTGCCAGCGTTTGCCATTGGGCAAGTTTTCTGGCACCCCCAGGGCTCTGCGTAGCGACTGCCCCGAGGCTGGCGGCGAAGGGACTCAGGAGCAGCAGCACCGGCCGAGGCGTCGGGCAAAGGCAAAGCTGGTGACACGGTGCTGGGCTGGGAACGCGGCCGAGCCCAGCCCCTGATCCAGAACTGCTTGGAAAGGAAGATGCTGCAGGGAAGAGATACTGGGCATCTGCTTTCCTTCTTGCTTGGAGACACTGGAGCAATGCGATTTGCCTGGATAAGGTTGGTATGAGCGGATTATGGTCGGGATTAAGGGATGGGGCAGAAAAGAGTTTTAAATCCAGCATTGCCAACAGCTGGAACATCTGTCTTTACTCTCGTCAGGCATAACTAAGAGCTAATAAAGGTGCTTCTGGGCTGGCGCTGTTGGAAAGACAAGGTCCCCAGCAGTAACCTCGGCGCTGGGAGCAGGCTGCAGCATCTCCAACCCTCCTGTGCTGTGGAAGACCCCCGAGTTCCCTCCTGCCCCCTGACAGCACGAGCTTCTGCTGGAGAGCAGGGTTTCTACTCGTGGAGGTGGCAGAGCACCTCGAAGCTCACTTTTGCCCTCTCGGAGCTGGTGACAGCAGAGCAAAATGACTTGCCTGCCTGTGCCAGCATAACTAAGGAGCTCAGCTCTAACCTCTTCTCTTCCATCCACGGAAGTACTTGAAAATCATTCCCGAAATGACCCTGCCTTCCACTACCCAGCCCCATAGACCACAACTGGTTAAACCGAGGGACGGGCCTGGCTACGAGCAGGTTGTGGTGGCCACGACAGGTTGTGGTGGCCACGGTGCTTGCGTCCATCTGCTCGTGAGCGTTCCTGCTGGGGAGGCACAAGCAGGGCTTTCTACAAGCAGCCTCATTCACTTAGATGCCAATGCATTTCTGTACATGAACATATTTTTCATCCTGAGTCTGGCTTTCTTGGTCACAGGGGATTTAATCGTATAGAGTGGCGGTTCGCTGCCCCCTTGCCTAGCAGGATTTACTGTGTTCAGCCCAAAATAAGTCATTTTGGGGAACAGGAGTAAGGTCTTTTCATATCATGAACCGTTATGGGGGTTAGAGCTGTTTTTAGGAAAACTTGACTGAATCTCTTCCCTTGGAGTAGAGAAGGGCAAGGAATAAACAAGAAAATATTTGCTTTAGCATAAGGGCACTCTGGTGGAAAAATAAAATGATGATGGGCACAATTAATATCTTCAAAATCAGAAATTGAAAAACCTTTATGTAAAATTGGAACAGAAGTCACACTTATCTTGCTGTAATTGTCCTGGACGAATTCATTTCACAATAAAACATCAAACTGCTGTATAACTGCACCCTAAATACCTCACTAAGTGGTAATACAGATATATAAAAGCAGAGTGAAATAGCAAACAGGTTTTTTTATGCAGTGGTTTTTCTGTTTGAAAAGTTTGCAGAAGAGTTTGGTACAACACATAATTAGCATACGGTAATTACTGATTTGCTCAAGGTATGTCAACACTGTGAGGAATTTCTCTTCTTCATCGGTGTGTGCTGGTAATTGTTGAACACTGCAGCATTTGACACGACACGTTTTTTTAAATATACATACATGTACATTATATATATAGGTATAAAAAAAATCCATCCCTCTGATCCTTTTGACTTTGGTTAGACTGTTTACAATACTTGAACAGTTGACTTAAAAATAATGTAATCCTTTGCGGCCCCCCACCCCTGTGGCATCTCAGTACCACCGTCTCTGCATAGATCTGCAAATATTTACATATAGTTTCATAATATAGTATAAATAGCAATATGGTACTTCTAGGTAAAGAAATCAAATCGCTCCTTGAGAGCAAGGGGGGGGTGAATATATATATATATTTATATATTTTTCTGTTAAACAGCATACTAGCTTAGATTTATGTCCCACGTTAAAAAACAAAACATTTTTTTTTTTTTAGTGAACTATTCTATAAATTGACTCTGGTACATTATCTTGTTGGAAGGGAGGCATTTTCCAACCTGGCAACTCCCTGGAATTGGGGAAGATTTGAGGGTTTCCCGGAGAGCTTCTATCCCGGCAGCGCGGCCGGTCTCCCGAGAAACCAGGGGGGTCAGTGCAGGGAAGGAGCTTCCAGGCGGGAGGAAGCTCGGCCGGGGCGGGGGAAGGGAGGGCTGGCAGGGGGGACAAAGAGAGGCTTCTTCCTTCCTCCTCTCTCCTTTCTAACCCCGCAATTGATATTTGCTTTTAATTAAAAAAAAAGAACAAAATGCATCCAGGGTATTTACACATGAAAAGGTGTTGAAATAATGTTTGTTCTTAGCCGGGAGCAATTAGCCCAGCTTGTGAAAAGCGTTTTGGAGTTGAGCGGAGCCTGGAGAAGGGCTGAGCGCGTTCGGTGGTTCTGATGGGTTACGCTGCACCCAGCCTCCGCGAGGGAATGAGCTCCGCAGGCTCCTCTGCGAGCCGGGGCGAGTCGTCTTCCCTCATCCTGATCATGCAAACTGCTCCCTCTGTGATTTTCTTTCTTTCCCCTCTTTTTAAGCAATATTTAAGCAAGCCAAACTATCATCACAGATGTAGGACAACCCGTTTAATTAATTATATTTCCCTGTTGCACTTTAAATCCCCTCCCTGCACCTTGCTTCTCTTTGCCTCCCCTTTTGCCTCAGGGCACCTTCCCAGCTGGAAAAGCAGCCCCTGGTGCCGCCTGGAATGTTTGGGATCGGGAGCGGATGGATGCAGAGGAACGAGCAGAGCGGCTGTTCCCTTACAGCCCTCGGCACAGCCACCTGACAGCCTTTCCTTAGCCTATGTCCATTAGAAAAAGTAGAATATGGAGACTTCGGTATAAATGTTTACACACAGTCATATAATTACATAACATGAAACATTTTACAGGTTGAGGTGAGCATCTCTTTAGACTTTTAAACAGCAGGAGTGCAAATTTAATGTAATCATTGCTTTTTTTTTCTCTTAAACACTGAAAATAGTATGGATTTATTTTATTTCTTTAAAAAAAAAACTTAAAAATACGGCACCACTCCATAAACAATGTTTCCATTAAGTCGGCTTGGAAAATTAAGCTTTATGTCAACGTTTGTAAAAATTAGAATCTGCTGTAGGTCCCCTCCGCTGGGAAAATAGGTTACTTATCTGCTTTTACTCTGCGGCAGCGTCTCGGTATTATACTTCACATTCTTTGTACGGCAGCTGCTGGCACTTGCATTGTCCGTAGCCGTTGATGATGATGAAGGGTCCTTCGTGGGTGGGTTCGTACTCGTTGTACGGTCCCTGGTCTGACATACTGGCCATATGCAGCCGCGTTTGGGAGCGCAGTTGCCTGTGGTTTTGAATCATTGAGCACTGCCTGATCCTTCTCAGTGTGGGAGGGCAGCACTTCCTGGAGATGAACACTATAAAAATGATAAAAAAGAAAGAGAACAATAAAGCCATTGTCCCTGTGATCACCCGCTGGGTGAAGATGGCGTTGTTGGGCTCGGGGAAGGGCTCTTCGGTGGTGACCACCATGCCCGCCGTGGTCGGCGTCTCCTCGTCTCCCATGTGGAAGTGCGGGGAGCTGACGCGCTGTGCGGGCTCCGGGCTGGGCGCGCGGGACGGCGCCGGCGCCGCCGTCGTGGTGGCGGCCGAGAGGTTCCAGCAGAGCTGGAAGCCGTAGACGGCGTCGAGGATCTCCTCGCCCTGCGTGTGCTGCGGGCTGTGGCAGAGGATGGAGTGCTCCCAGCGCCCCTGGAAGGCACCCAGCCAGGTGGCCAGCGCGCAGATCTTGGCGCTGCATTCCCACAGGTTGCCGGAGAGGCCCACCATGGTCAGGGACGGGAGCGAGCTCAAGATCCTGGAGTCCAGCGTGGTGAGCTTGTTGTTATCCATTAGGAGCGTTTTCAGGTTAGGCATCGTTTCAAACACCGTCACGTCGATGGCTTTGATTTCGTTTCCCGTCAAGTCGAGCTTTTCTAAGGTGCCCCAGGTCCACTCCATCCCGCACGTCAAGTTGCTAATTTTGTTCCACTGCAAGAAGAGCGTGTGCAGGCTGCTCAGCCGGAGGAAATGAGCAAAATTAATCTTTGTCAGCTGGTTGTGCTCGAGGTGCAGCTCTCGCAGCTTGATTAATCCCGCAAAGCCGTTGCGAGCCAAACTTCGCAAGCGGTTTGTGCTCAAATCCAGAAACTCCAAGCTACGGCAGTCCCAGAACAGGCGGACTGGGATAGTCCGCAGGGAGTTGGAACGCAAATGCAAGGTTTGTAGTTTGCGAAGGCCATAGAACAACTCCGGGTGCAGGGAGGACAACTGATTAAAAGAGAGGTCCAAATTTTGCAGGTTAAGCAGCTGGCTAAAAGTGGTGTTTGGCAAATGAAAGATTTTGTTGGAACTTAAGACTAATTCCTTAAGTTTATACAGTCCTTGAAAAGAATCTTCTCTGACTGTAGAAATTTGATTATGATCTAAGTGAAGCCAAGTAAGTTGACTGAAGCTCGCAAATTGATCCCTCTCAAGTTCAGTAATATAATTGTGCCTCAATGACAAACCTAGAGAGCCCTTTTCAGTGGTGTTTGGCACTGAGTGAAACCCCTGAGAGTCACAGTAAAAGAGCAGCTTCTCACAGCGACATTTTGGTGGACAAGCCATGCCCAAGGCAGGCAGCATTTTTAAAACCATGCTCATTGCATATAGTGCTGCCAGCATACGAGCCCCTAATGGCCACTCGAAATGTAAGCCTGCAGAATATAATTTAGGGAAACAACAAGATAGGATATCCTTATCAGTATACTTTGAACATCACGATGGACGATTGCACTGCAGAAAACATTTCCATGCATTTCTGACAAGCTAAGGCTAAAAGCAAGAAACAACTTTACGCTAAGCACCGACTACTTGGATATTGCTATTAGGACCG
Organism: Crypturellus soui; assembly: GCA_032275445.1. Lineage (NCBI taxonomy): Eukaryota > Metazoa > Chordata > Aves > Tinamiformes > Tinamidae > Crypturellus > Crypturellus soui. The sequence continues at coordinate 966,411 of JAUBNY010000168.1, read as the reverse complement.
AGTCGTTAGCACCGTTAGGGAGGATTACGGTCTCGCAATCCGAAAACCTTTTTCATAAGGTTCATCTCAGAGAGAGAGAGAAAAAACCATCTGCTTTAGCACCTACCGGCTGCTTTAAAACAGAGCAGTTCGTTCATTACCCAAGAGAGAAAGAAACGCGTGAACTTACCCATTCTTTTGAGCACATTGGAGGTTGCATTCAGTCGTAGTGTCAGACTCAACGCGGTGAGTCTGCAAAGCGCTCGGGTGCGAGGCAGCCTCTCAGTAACCGACGGGCCGTAGCGTCCCCGGGTAATTAGTGCAAAAATGACCCCGCGATCCTCCCTCCGAGTATTCCTTTGGAAGGCGCTGCCGTGCTCTCCTCGGGCAGCTCCGCGCCGGGGCGATCGCTGCTCAGCGCGACGTTGCGTCCGCGGTGGCCGCTCGCCCGCAGCTGCCGTGCTCCGATGGCGCGGCGGTGCCTCCCTCCCCTCCGAACTTGTTGATGGCAGCGGGGCGGCTTATTGCTGAGCGCAGCTCCCGGAGTGGCATGGGTGCGATTGCCGGGAAGCTTTTCGGCGGAGCCAACGCATTTGCTTATGTGCCGCGGCCACGCAGCAGCGCTGGCTCCGGGCTGACGTCACCCGCTGACGTGCCTTTTGTTTGGGTTTTCCAGAAGCTTTGCTGCTTTCAGGTGCTGCGCTGCATCCTGCCGGCACGCTACAGACCCCCGGGAAGGGGGGGCGGGAAGCCCCAGGCGCCGCCGGAGCCCGCGGTCCCTCTGTTTGAGGAGCGGGGAGGACTCGTGGCCGCCCCCCGCTGCCCCTCGCTGGGAGCTGATTGGGTTTGCCGGGCGCGCGGGGCATTAGCGCCCGCCGCTGCTGCAGGAGAGGCAGCCCGAGGGCTCGAGCGGGCGCAGGGGAGCCCGACGGGGCCGCTCAGAGCTGCGCAGCCCAAGCACCTGTGCCCGGGAGCGCCCGGCTTGCTGAGGCTGGGCTGCCTCAACGCGCCGCCGGCCCCGACACGGGGTGCCTGGGGGGCTGCTGCTTGAAGCAATGAGAAATTTCTGGAAAAAAAAGGAAAGCTTGCATAAGCGCCCGGGAAAAATTCTTCACAGCATGCGCTTATGAAACTAGAATATCTGTGTTTTATTCACAAAAAGAAACTTGCATTTATTCCTGCAGGCTGGAGTGTAGGATCTGGAGGTTGGCACTTACCATGGGGGCTCAGAGCAGTTGGCGGGCTTCATTCCAGCGATACTCCCGTGTTTCCCAGGACAAGGCAGGCATTGCGCCCGCCGGGGTCTCACGGCAGCCGAGGGCCAGGCTGTCCTGGTGCTCCAACCGTTCAGTGTGAGGCTCACGCAGGGACCTGGCCCTGCTGCTGCCCGGGCAGCATCTCGCACCCCAGGCTAGCCCCATCTCTACACTCAGTTATCCTAGTGTCCGGAGCAAACGCTTTTCCAGATTTTTGTTACTGTTTTTCCTTTTTTGTGCACACACGGCATCATTCAGTGAGGCTGCTCTGGCCTTGACTCCAGTGGGAATGAGACCTGGGGGAGTATTTGCTCCCTTCTGCCAGCTCCTTGAATAAGTGCTCGTCTCTTATTTTCACCCTGCAACATGCAGCAATATTCTGTATTATAAAACATTATGCAACAGTGAGATGGCATTTATGGTCTCAAGAGTTGGAATGAGAAGAACAAACTGCTCTTTTTAATGGAGGGACCAAGACAAATTGTGCCACAAAGAGGTTTGAAAAGGCCACCTGCTTTTGGGACTTGACTTTGGTCCCTTAGAGATAGTCACGTTTAAAGTGACTTGTTTTCTGCCTGCTTCTCCCTTCTCTCTGTCCTGCGGTTAAATTACAGCACTGATTGCAGTACGTCATTTTGGCGGTGGATTGTCCTTTCCGGAGCAGAACTATAACTTAAGGGACATAGGAAGCAGCAAGGAAAGGGATGGAGAAGGTGAACTGTAGAAGACGACGCTAAGAATGCTGCTGGCCTTAATGATAAGGCAAATTAGACCATGCAAGTTAAACTGCTCAGGCCTAATAAATATTTTGCAATAGATTGAAAGAAACACGTGCAAATAAATCACCCAAATGTATTTAAGACTTTCTTTAGGCTATTCGCTTTGCAAAAATAAATCCTACAAGCAAAAAATCCCTCTAAAGCCATTGGTTGCCAGTTGCCTTCTGGAGCTGACAGTGTGCTCATCAGGGCAGCTCTCCTGCTATAAAATCCTGCTTTCTAGTGTCCATTCGAATTTTTGTAGCTTCTATAAACAATATTGCGTGGGTGTAACTAATAAAATGAAAAAAAAAAAAAGCTCTAATATCACCTGTTGCCACCATCTTGTGCTACCTCTTCACATTATCACTAGGAGCCTGAATTTAGATTTTGGGCGAATGGTTCTGTCTTTTCACATCGGTATCTGCTGGCAGGTTCCTCCCACCTGCAGATTGCAGTATTTGGCAGAGTTGGGAGCTCGTGTTCAGCCCCACAAGAGGATGCCTGCGTGCTGGAGCACCGAATGCCTTGGCTCGCAACCACATCAGGGCAGTTATTTGGCACCTTGCTGGCAGGTTTCCTATTTGGGAAACTGTTAACAGGAGCTTTCTAGATGCTTTTCATGGTGAAACCTGTTTTTATGTGCGCTAGTTGGGAAATAAGAGCTCTTTGCAAAAGACTACAGCTGATTCCTTGTTAGATTTGAAGCTCTCCACTAATATTCGAGTGGTTCCCTGGGTGCGGATGTTGAGCTGAGACACATGTGAATGGCAAAATTCACAGCCTTGCGTTTCTTCCGACACTGAAAACTTGCTTGTGTGCCGAGGAAAACCATGTTGCAGTGCCATCTGGAGCCTTCTCCCAGCACCGGCAGCGAGGAGGAGGCCGGATGCAGCGCAGGGGCAGGGAACGGCCATCCCCCTGCTGAAGGGAGCGCTGGAGCTGCCCCTGCCCCTGCCGCGTGTGGAAGCGGAGCCTGCGGTCGCGCTGCCATTTGGTGAGGCTGACATCTTGTGGAAGGCGTCCGAGTGCCTCGGGAGCTGCGCACACTCTCCTCAGCGGGGCCATGCGCCTCGTTCATGCCTGTGGCTCCGTGGGTGCCAGCGGTTCGTGTACAACTAGGGGCAGCTTCCCCTCAGGCGCCAGGCGAGGCCTCACCTGCTTCGGGAGCAGGTAGGAGCGATGGCCAAGAGCAGCTCTGGCTTCCTTGGCTTCCTGGAGCTTGGTGGCAGTCAGTGTCACTGAGCGTGTGGCTGCTCTCTGCCCGGCAGCGCGAGCTGTTGTGCGTCTTGTAGACGGGGGCAAGCAGAGCCACCAGCCTTTTTCTCCAGGGTCTTCTTCAGCAGGGCATAAGGCACTTGGGATCAGGGACATGACTCTCATCCCACCCCACAACATGGAGTCACGTGAGGGCCGGGCGCCAGCAGAGAGGACCCCATCTCCTTTGGCAGCTGTGTGAGCGCAGGATGACTTGAACAGATGAAACATCAAATTTGGTGATGAAGCTTTCTGCATTTGTGTTCATTTGCTCTGTTTGCATTCTGTTGACTGGACTTTATTGATAAATTCTTCCACTGTGATATATTTTGGATTTTTTAATGAGAATTCCAACTGCAAAAACTTGGATTCCTAGGTAGTGATTTGGTAATATATGCAAGTACTGGAGCTTGTGGCTTTAAGATAACATTCGTTTACTTATCACCACCGTTCTCTACTTTGTTGCATTTATAAATTAGTCAGCCTTAGACTTGAGATCAGTAGCTGTAAGAAAACCTGCTTCGCTCTTTTTTTCATTCGGATGGCAGGTCTACAGCAGGAAAGCTTTTTTGACTTCGATAATGACTCTCCTTGTATGCAAATCCCTTTCCCTTGCTTTAAGCCATTAGAAAGAAAAAACGTGGGGATAACCACAAGCGCCGCAGCAGAAGGATGTGGTGGCGACTATTGGTATTGCTTTTTGAGCAGGATAGTAACGATGTTGGATGAGCACGGATCCTAGGGAGTGGGAAAGGGATCAATTTTTAACACCAATTCTAACCTCTTATTTAAAGATCTTATTTAATTGTGGAGTAAATTTGTACTGTGGCTACGTTTTTATTATCCTCGAGACTGGACAGAGCTGTGCTGTCTTAATACAAAACGGTAGCTGCAGGTAATGGGATATATGAAATGTTGTGAGTCTGCTAGGGCTACGTGCTGGACGGGCGGCTGCAAAGCTCGCAGCTCCCCCCAGGGTAGCGGGGTTTTGTGCTGAATATCTAGAAATCCTATTAGGAGTGTTTGAATATTTAGAATTCACTGTTAGTCCTTCTAATCCAGGGCATAAGAGCAGCTCATAGTTGGGCTGCTGCATCATTAGTATATTCGGCTTTTCCCTGGAAATATGGACTAGAAATAAGGACCTTATATATAAAATAAGGGTAATTGATTCCTACAATGGATTACCCAGCCATGGTTGTGTGACACTTCTAAGTCTTTAAAAACGGTTGATTATATTGGTGAGAAACTCACTCTAACATTTTTGGGTTGTAGTGAGGAAATGGTGAAGAAAATTCCTGGGGGTTGGACATGCAGGAACCTGGATCAAGTGGTTGTCATGGTCTAGGATGATCTTCACCATATTTTTCACCTGGCTCGACAGCCAAAGGCTGTGCTGCTGGTTCACACGAAGGATACCACGGTCCCACCAGCTAACCAAGGGTGGGCTTCCAGGGTGTAATTGGCCCTTAATAATCCTGGCTGTTACCCTTGGGGGTAGCTGTGCTCTGGTCCTGTGGCCTGAACATCCATTAGTGGATGAAAGGCATCTATTCATCTGTCCGGAGCCTGCTTTGTGCTGCGAACTGCAGGACAGCGAAGTGGAAGTGATTGCTAGATGTGCTTCGAAAAACCTACTTCTGTTTCACATTAAAATGGTAATGCAGGTGCACCTGGGGAGAAGGGAAATGGCACTTCTTGGAACAGCTGAATGTTTGGCGTCCTACCTCGTAGGTGAATATATGTCTGGTGCCCAGCCGTATTCCTGGAAAAGAAAAGGGTGCAGGGGAGTGCTAAAGTTTCATTAAAGCGATCACGTTGCAATAGATAAAAATGATGGGAACGTTGGAAAGCGCCGGGCATTGGAATTGAAGATTTGTGTCTCCTAGCAGGCTCTGGCTTTGTCCAGCGGCGGCTGGCAGACGTCAGCGGTCGAGGTGACTTCTGCTGCGAGGAACCTTTTCTTTGCTTAATCGAATGCAAATAGGCAAGAACTGCAGCTGGAGAGGAAGGGGAGAGATTGCCTTCAGTGCGGGCTGCGTGGGTCTCTCCAGCCTATATGGGCTTGTATTTGTGGGTTTTTACTTTTCCCTCACAATGTCTGTGACGTTGGACTAAATGAGGAGCAGCAATTTGCACTTAATTCAGAGACTTCCGCTTTGATTTGGGGAGCGTGGAGTGGAAAGCAGCGCCGCTCGGGGTCTGCTGACATGGCTGGTGGAGTTGGAACCCACTTCACTTTTTCGTTCCAGGCGGTTTTCCATTGCCTTTTGTGCTGGGAATATAATTGCTTGATTAGGGAGATGGCAAAGTTTCACTAGTCTGTTGAACTCCCAAGACTTTGGAGCATCCTAACTGAGGAATGTAAAGAGAAGGCTGCCAGCGAAGCTGTTAGTGGATACTGTTGCTTTATCTGGTGCTCCCAAATTGACACAGACCTAGAATATTTGGGAGCCAATGTTTGCTTATGAAGAGAGAAGTCATTCCTGCTTCCAGGACCACGTTTTTCTTCAGCAA
>JAUBNY010000168.1:934099-952002 GCA_032275445.1 Crypturellus soui | reverse complement strand
CTTCTCTTCTCTTCTCTTCTCTTCTCTTCTCTTCTCTTCTCTTCTCTTCTCTTCTCTTCTCTTCTCTTCTCTTCTCATTTAAAATGGGTGATTTTACTTGCTCAAAAGTGAGAATTTCCATTCCTAAAGAAACTGCAATATAAAATAAGTTGAGCAAGAATATAACATTTTGACATTTAATTGGGAATTAAAATGTGAGCAGCAAACACCTTTGAAAAACCTTTGTTTCCATGCTGTTGAAATTCACAAATTATCTACCTACAATGAAACAGTATATTCCTGTGTTATTTTTGTGTAAAGATTTGTGAGCATTAATTGAGAGGTTCCTGGGTAATGCTAAACTGAATTGTTAAGTTTTTCAATAGGGAAGCTATCTAAAAACTCGTGTATTTTTGGAATGCTGATTTTACATCTGCATTTTTAAATGGCAGTGGAATTCAATTAATATATGTATGTCTCTTGCATATAAAATATGATTCTTGTTGTTAAGTAAACCATGCATTAATAGTGAAGTGCAGAACCTGCTTTTTTCTATTATGCAATTGCTGGATGGCCACATCTAGCACCCATCTAAAAGAGGGCTTTAGACTTCTGATTTTTTGAAGAAACTCTTTTAAAAGTGACCTGTAAAGAAGGTAGAAGGACTTGGTGGTGATTCTTTGAAGTGAATGCAGGTATACAAGGCAAAAGCTGGAATATAGCCCGCAACGCCGGCCTTTGAAATCCCGGGAAAGGAAGATCTCATGCAGACTGACAAGTCGTTGCTAATTGAGGGAAACATTTCTTTCGAAATACCATGACTTCTCCCCATTAAATCAGTAAAGGCAGAAGCAGCAGAATAACTAGAATTTGAGCTGAAGTCTCCCTCAATGGCAGATGATACAAAACCCTCCCCCAGTTTCTTTGACAAGTGACGCGTGCCTGCTCTGGAGCGGAGCAGCCAAGTGATGCCTCCTCCGAAGGCATCATCGTCTCCTCTCGCAGCGCTCCAATGTCACCCTGCATAACGTCAACCGGGAGTCTCCCGAACTGATCTGTATGTGGAAAACCCACTTCCCTGATGAGTTCATCAAGCTCTGAGTTTTCCTTGGCACCCGTTTGTTAGGCGAGTTTCCGGCAAGGCTCTCGCTGCGGCGGCCGCGTCTCCGCCGCTCTCGCTGGGGCCTGGTGGGTTTGTCGCTGGGGGCTGAGTTGAAGCTCGCTCATCCAAACGCTGGCAGCAGCCCTGGGCCACTCCTGCCTTTTCGGATATGGGAAGCAGTCTCTGGGAGATGGCTGCGTGCTCTGTAAAATGCAAGAGCCTTGAGAGTGCATCAAAAAGATGCTTTTAATTGGCCTGCGTGGGCCTGCGAGAGGGGTTTGTAAACCGCGCCGCTCTCGTTCCTCTAGTCTGCGTCTCCCTCTGCACTTGTGATTTTTTCCCCCCAGAAATTAGTGGTTATGGCTGATTGCATCGTTTGCAGGGTAATTTTTCTGCTTTGGTGCTAGCAGAGCTCAATGCTATTGAATGGCAAGAAGGAACAACTGGGGCAGGAATTGAGGAGCTCCTTCGCTCTCCAGCCCAAGCTTCTTCCTGAATTAGATCTGACCTCTCACTATGCCAGTCTGCTGCTCTGCTGGAAGGATGGAGAAACTGGTCCATTTGCATTTGATTCACTTGCAACCTTTACTTGCTTGAAGGGTCGCCTTTTCATATGGAGGTTTCAGAAATGTGTAAGAGTTCCAGGTGACTGTTTTAAAACAAATTTGGTCACATTTGATCTGTGTCACAGCTACCAAATGCCGTGTATTACATGTACGTGCCAAATAACCAGAGAGGAGTATTTTATCCTTCTCTCATAGATAAGAGCTGCCAGTGATTTGTCAAACATCACTCAGGTGTCAATGAACTGGACTTTCTGATGCTTTAAAAATAGAGTTTCTTCATCACATACCCGTCCAGCACAGCTGTTAAGTGTAGTCTAAGAATTCATAATATAGCACGCCTGCAATTAATGACATTTAACAATACCTAATTTTAATGTAATTTACTACTTGATTAATAGTTGATAATTCATTCAATTATGACTATTAGGAGGAATGTGAGTGATTGGCTGGACCAGCCTGCAGATAGATGCCGTAAGTGCGTTATTGCCACATCCTGTAGCTCACTGAAATAGTGCCGCCGCCGCCGCCACATTCCTGCTTTTCTCTGCTGTTCAGCAAACTGCTGGCAAGTTTGTGTGCTAATCTGGCAGGGAAAAACCTGCCCTGCCAAAGCAAACGGCTTTCTCCTGTGAGCCCAAGTGTGGAGGGCTGCAGAAGCAGGAGGAGGATGCGAGGCAGCAGCCAGCGACCGCGTTGCGTTAAACTGCCAGGGCCGCTGGCCACAGAGCCACCCGCCTTTCATCAAGGTTGGCAGGCTCAACTGGGTCATTCCTAAAGAAAAATTGCCATCAGCGAGGTATTCAGAGGAAAAACGGCTGTGTGAAACCCCCCAAATTTCATAATAGCGCCGAGAGGACACTCAATTATAAGGTTCTTCTCTATTCAGACTGCACTGGGTGTTGTGCGACCCCGATTCATCCGATCTGGCTCGAGAGCCTCTGCAGCAGCGCGGGACACGGGAGGGACTGGTTTTGTGGCGCTTCCACAAGTTTTTATTCGGCTTGTGCTCGCTGGAGCTTTGTATTCTTCTCACTTCTAGAAACTGGAGCTGCTGCCATGGATGCAGAAAGCACATGAAAATATGGGCCGTAAAAATACTGGCAAACTGATATTTCTCAAAAATACAGCTTCTGCTTCAAACGACAACAAAATCTCCATTTGACTTGTAAATCAGGGCATCTTACTGTCTTTTCATTTTTGAACTTCTAAACAAAAGTATCATAAACCAGAGCAGACTGCACACCAAGGATTTAAGACATGGCTAATCTGTGGTGGGGGGAAAAACGTGCTTAAAGCAGAATCCCTTTCTGATAAGGCTTGATCAAGAGTTGAGGTTTAGCCAGTGCTCCCCATGCTGGAAGTGCTTGGCAGAAGGGAGTGAAATCAGCCTCAGGTGAGCTGGGTTTAACAAGCACAGCCCTGCAACCAGCTGCAGACTGTGTAACTTCAGACTTGATGTAACTTCAGTCCCAGCTCTTAATGTGCAGCTCTTTCCTGGGAAGCCTGGTGGGGAGAAGCTGAGGATGAGACACTGATACTTCTGAAAGCTGGCACGCTTTTATCCGTGGTGTATTGATGTTGCCTGGCCCTTCTCTTACCCGGGGTTTATTTTCATCCAAATGTATGCTGCCGCATCTGTTTGCTTAGCAAGGCAGCGTGTGAAACGTCCTTCTCTTCTCGAGCGCGCACAGTTTGACACCCTTCATAACTCGCCTGGGAGCCGAGGGAGGAGGGAAGTGTGTGCTCTGCAGCAGGAATTTGCTTTGGTCCTAAAGTTAATGATGGGATTGAGGAACGCACTTCCTTGCCCATAATGGTGTGTGCTGGATGGGTGTGCTGGGGCAGGGCTGTGTTCTGCCTCGCGGTGTGGCTTGGAGAGGGGGGAAAAAGGCAAAATATGGAGCTGCAGGTGCTCCTTCCGAATGGTTTGTGCACATGGGATAGCTTTTAATTAGCAAACAGCATTTTCCCAGCTTCTGGAGGAAAGTGAAATCTGGTTCACTGTTGTTATATGCTGGTTTATGGTGATGCTTTTTCAGCAACTTCACTGTTTTTGGCGATGTATTTATTTATTTATTTTTCTTTTTGGAGGTTGCTGTGTCTCTGAAAGGACAGTACTCGGTGTTCATCTGAGTGCACTTGGTACTATTTTTACCACTTTCTGTGTTCAAATGGCTCAGAATAACATGCTTGTCACTCACCTGTCAACTAAGAAATGTAGCTCGCTCCAGACACCCTTCCCCTGGGAGCAGCTCCCATCCAAGGATTATCTTCAATTACTGAAGAACTCCGTGCTGTCCCCTTCCTGCGTGCTCTTAAAAGGCAGTTGTTAATAGAAGGTCTTCTGTGCCAAGATGACCTACTTAAGGATGCTGCTGTGCAGCAGGTCAAGGTTTCCAAGTAAAGTTTTCCCCTTGTGCGATGCTGCTTAAATTGGGGGGAGGTTATGGACAGAACCTCAAGACCTCAAGTAAATATTTTTATCCAGCAAATCGAGGCACTGGTGGAAGGCTGGAGGAGCAGCCCTTGCTGCAGTCTTTGACTGCATGAGAAATGCATCAGAATTTAAGCCAGGACGTTCAGGTTGCTCCACGCAGCAGCTCAGGCAGGTTCTGTGCACGGCGGGGGCAGCTCGAGCTTTGCTGCGCCGCTTGTGCACATGAATTCCTGCCTAAGCCTCTTGCCAGCTTCTTAGCATTCACGTGCAGAATGATAAAGAAATGCTTTAAGAAGAATTGGGAGCACACACCATTACAAGCTTTGCCATAATTAATCCTCAGATGCTGAGGAGTTAGGTTGTTATTTTTAATTGTGTGATTGCTGCTTTCTCACCCTTGAGTCGGAATGAATGTTTTAACTGTTACTTAGAGTGCTGCTAATGATGCTCTTGTACGTCCTGCTGGAGAGAACTTAACTGAATCAGTGGTGACAAGGACCTGTCTGTCCTGCTCTTCTTTTATGGCTAGATCAAATATCATTAGGGGTTACAAGAATTTGCTAGAACCAAAAGAAAAGTGGAGAGCCTGCATCTCTTGAAGGGCTCCAGTCATTGTGTGGGGAGGGTAAAATGTGTCCTACACCGGGCAGCAGAAGTCGATTCTAACAGTTGTGTTTTGTTTTTCTCCCACCTCTGAAACAGGTTGCCAACCTGGCCTGCTCCATCTCGAACAACGAAGAAGGCGTGAAGCTGGTGCGCATGTCGGCCAGCCAGCTGGAAGCCCTGTGCCCCCAGGTACGAGTGCACGAGTGAGGGACGGGAGCGCCGCCGCTCGCGGCAGCTGGGGACGCTCTTCAAAGAGCGCCTGAGCACTCGGCGCCTTTTTTGGGGTCCGTTCCCCTGGGAGTAACCCAAACTGCTGTAGCAGGCATCCTTTAGCATCCTTTTTCAGCATCCTTTAATAGAAATAATGCGCAGAGAGTGAAGTTCAGTGCTGCAAATGAGGTGGGCATCAAAAGGTAGAAAAGAGCACATGGTCGAAAGTAGTTAGTGATACGGACGGCCCCGCAGGCTCTCTGCACATAGTGGCTCTGGTTTTGCTTGGCCTTCTCTCAAGAACCTGCCAGACCATGAACCCGTGAGGGCTCACGGGCTTGCTGTGTTGTGCGAAGATGTGGTGTGAAGACACCACTGCTGCTCTTGGGTAGGTTGCAGGGCGAATTACAGAACTGTTTTTTGCCTGAGTATGATATAAATATGTCAAAAAAATCTCCTTGACAGGCTAGACTCAGGTAAAACTGGCTTCGCATAAGGAGTTTGAATCTGGCTAAGACACCATTTAATTAATAGCTTTCTAATGCAGTCAAGAAAATTAGATTTGTATAAGCACTAGATTGTTCTCTTTTGTTGTTGCAGTCCTGATCTCCTAAATGGCCCCAATTAGGATATTTGAATGAGCCACTGAAGACTGCAGTGCAGTATTAATTCTCCTGATAACATTTTTAAAGCAAGAGGAAGGTCAGGTCTACAACATACCCTGCTCTTCTTTAAAGAGGGCCCCGAATGTCGCTCTGGTGGAGCCTGCTGCCAGCTCTGGTCTAGCAGCAGAGCTCTTTGCCCTCGTCTCATCACCAGTTTCTCTGCCACCCTCCAGTGTGGGATGTTTTCGCATCCTAGGAGGAACTTTCACAGTTCCCTCTCATGAATCAGACCCTGTTCCAGGTCTCAATCTTGTGCTTATCCCCAGGAGTGTGAATGTCTGGTGCATGTTGTCCCAAACAAATGCTCATACTTTTGAAATTACTGTTTGAGGACTTCTTTGGATGTAGACCTTTCTGGTAGGGGCTTTGCCCCCTTCCCTTTAGTGAAACAGCATCTATTGTAAATTACCCTTTTCTTTCTTTGTTTTTTCAATGAATTCCAATTTATATAAGCCAACACGATTATAAAATAAAGTTCCTGCTAGCCAAGTGAACATGAAATAACTAGTCAAGGAGTCAAGGAGTAACTCCTTCTCAAAACACTGAAGCTAAGATGTTATAACCGTATTTTAAGGATTACAGCAAATGTATTTTATGTGTGTTTAAAGTTCTGGTTTGATATTATTTAGGGGTTGACAAGGGCTGCAATTGATGGATTTTGACCTCATCTAAGTTGGCTACCTGAACTGCCAAGCCTGCAGTTCTGAGTCTCCAGCGTGAGGTTTGCCTTGATTTTTAAGCTAGTCACCAAGAGATTAGTAAATGACACTCTAGATGTTCAGAGCACTTGAAAGAGTGCTTTTATATTATATTACATGCTCTTCGGCTGATTCTTTAATGCTTTGAGTATTTATACATGTTGTGAATCCTGAGAGATAATTGGGGGCACTTGTTTAAGCTCTTTTACAAATGGCATCTGTGTTTCCTCCTAACAAGGCCCAAGTTTGTGTCGTGCCGGGCTAAGCCGTTATCCCCACATCCACTGTCACTGAACAGCCCCAAATATTGTCTGTTCTGGAGAATCTCTAATTGCCTGTAGATAGAAAGAATAGCACCGTATATTTTTTAAGGCAAATATCTGATAATTTCACAGTTTCTTGCTGATGAGATGCACTGTTTATCCTTGGATCCTCTTAGGTTGCCAGGCTGAACAAACTTGTGAATTAAGTAGAAAATACAGATTTACTCCAGCATTATCTGCATTTAGGTTTTATTGCTCCTCCCACTACCTCCCCTAGAAGACACCGGGCTCAGAATAAGTCAAATCAATTAGTAATTACAACAGTCTTTAAAAGCAAACTGAATATATCAGTGTCACTGAGGTATGATGTATGAAATTTAATTCAGGGCACCGCTGTTACTGGAAGGATCAAACCGATGTCTAATGCACTCGAGGAAGTCTCCAGATAACCTCTTAAATAGCTTAGCTGGGTAGAGGCCGTTTTGGGAGGAGGAAGCTTGTGGTTAAAGAACGATTTCTGCAGAAATCAATCTACAGAGTTAATTATAAAAGCTGTATCTCCAATAGAGCAATTATTCAGTCCCTTGCCATAACTGGCCTCTTTGAACTGGCGGTGGGAAGATGCAGCAAGAGCCCCTTGGAACTGTTTGGTTAGGTTAAACTTGGAAAGATGGGGGAAAAATCGCTCATTGCCAATGTTAGCTGCAGGCCTAGATACTCTCAAGTTTGAAATTTAATTCTTTTGAAGGAAAAAAAGGTGCAGAAATTTGCTCATCTGAAAGCTGTCTGCAGAGGGGAGCAGTTAGATTCACTTATTGCAAATACTTTAGTGAAAATCGGCTCTTCCTCCAGAGGCGTCGGCAAAGTAACTTCATCTTTACAGTTTGTGAATCTCCAGTGAACGCAAAATTCAATGCGAAGTTGAAGAGTAAATGTAATATTGAGAACTTCCCTTTGATAGTTCAGTAAAAACTGTGAGCAGGGACTGCACTTACTGGCTCTGGAATCCCGTGTGCCGGGCTTGGCTCCCAGGGGATGGATAAGGAAGCAGAGTCCAGCACATTGGAAACCCTACAAGAGCACATGAGCCTTCCTCGTGAAACCTTCATTTAGGAGCTTGCCTAAATCCTCCCTTTCTTTAATTATGGAGGGCCACATGTTGCTGAAAATCGGCATGTGGAAGGGTAAGAACTTTGTCCAGCATCGAGCAGGAGCATCTTGCCAACATCTCTGCAGCATCATGTCTTGGTGACTTGTGGTCAACGGGAAGGGACGACAGTCACTGCGATTAACCATTAGAAACGCTGATGATACCTTTCCTGGTGGAAATGAAAGAGGAAGAGCACTTGTGTGAACGATTTGAAATAGTTGTTTGTGCTTCCATTAGACTAAGAGTTCTGGGGGAGGTTCTCTTTGCCTGCTGAGACTGCCAAACATAGAGCTTGTCAGTGGTAAAGTAGGGGAAAATCATGTTTATTTCAACCTGAAAACCTGGATCAGCACTTGTAACTTTGGCTCCTGAATTCTATTTCCAAGAAGTATTTGCTTTAAGAGCCTGTGAAAAGCTGTTTCCTAACAGCATTTTGCATTACACATGTCTGAGAAGAGAGTTTAACCATAACGATGTTTCTGATCATACAAGCTGTAGGTGTTTAGAAAGCAACAGTAAAAAACACCCTAGCAGAGCTCGTGAAAGGCAGGATTACTGCTCCAGCCTTTTGATGTGACAGTCTGCTGTCACTTGCAGCTGCTTTTACCAGCTAAATGTTGACTTTCGACTTCTCTAAAGGCTCAGTAAAGTTCATCTATAGGCTTTTAACCAAATTGTAGTCAGCCTGGGAGTTCCAGAAAATAACTGTGAACGTAGAATTTCCAGCAAGTTGTGTCTGCTTCTGCCCGTGCAATCTGGAGCCTGTTGCCCTTGGAGCAGGTTATCTCCTGGGAAGTGGGACCAGGGCACCGGCAGCCTTCCCCAGGGTGGGAATCGGAGCCTGTCCTGCCCTCCCTAGGCCGGGCTCACTTGGAGTCTTTCCCTCCCAGCCCACGTTTCCCTTCTGCCTTTGGACGCCTCTGCTGTTGCAATTAGTCTTGAGCAACTTGGGAGGCCCCAGGCGCATCTCGGTCTGTCCATTCTGTGTCCGCTCCGCGCTCCCCTTCTGACCACGGATGGACCTGGCTTAGGTCAGCATTCTCTGCACAGCCCATTAAATGGATTTCGGATAGTTCTGGGATTAAATTACACTTTTAAAAAATGGCTCTTCTCATATTTACATCTTGTTTAGTAATTTCTGCTCCACGTTCTGCTGCTTACGTTCCAGTTTCCAAATACTTGAAAAGCAATTTGCTGCTTATGGATTTCTGATAGGGCAAGTGGTTACATCTGCTGATTCCACCTACTGACACTGCAGACACGATACAGAAGCCCAAGGAATCCCACGGAGGGCTTCTAAACTCCAGGAAGACTCTTGTCAGAAATTTCAGCATCTTAAAACCAAGCTCCAGCTGCCCCTGATGAATCAAACCCAAACCTGGCCCGCAGGCTCTGTCCTCCATCATTCCCCTGCCTCCAGTTACCGCCACTTCACTGGTGGCTGTTGGAGGAGATAACTTCATTTTCCTTGCATCAGAGACTTCGTATCAAGCAGTTTGTCCCATTTTTTTCTTCTTTTTGAAAGACTAAAGGATTTTTCTGAATGACTAAATAGCAGATATATCTCCAGATTGTTTAATTGTGGGTGGTTGAAGTGCTTTTCTGGCATCGAGTAGAAATCTTCAAATACAAAAAAAAAAGGAAAGAATGCTTGGATTGCAGTTCTGCGTCATGCAGGCCCGTTATGGAGACAAGCTGACAGGAACAGGAAATCAGACCTGGATAGGGAGCTGGTCATCAGAAAGGCAGTATTAGAAACTCGTGCAGGTGTCGATGCTTGGGATCTGCAAAAGAAGAATCCGAGACAGGAGAAAGGGATTCAGTTCTGTGGAAGAGGTGTGTTTGTTAGCACGTAAGGACTATCCGTTTCCATCAAAGGCACGAGGTGCTCTGTGCATTGCAGCAGCAGAACAGCTTCTGCACAAGATGCAGAGTCCCCCGAGCCCCTAAAGCTTCATTGCTTCAGCGCAGTGAAATGCAAAACAAAGTAACACAAATGGAAACAAGAAAAGATGCTGCCAAAATTCCTCCAGCTTCTGCATTGAATGGGAGTATATCACCAATCCTTGGGGACAAAAGAGAATGCTTTCCCATGTATAGGAAAAATACGCTATATTTATCTCTGCACAATATTTAATAGTAAGTCACTTCAAAAGTAGCATAAGCTGAACTGGAAAAGGTCAATGTCACTACAGGACGAGTGTGTATCTGGGGTCATTGAGGCATTTTAACAGGGGTAAATACCCTCTGCAGAGACATCTGAAGTAGCTCTGCAAGCAGGTTATAGGGAAAGAAGTTGTAGTTTGGACAAAGTACATTTTGATGCTGGAACAAAGAACTGGAAATTCGAGCAATCTTTTTTCCTTCTCCTTTTGGTGCATTGGCCTTGCTACACGTGGTGGTCACTACCATTATATCTGGAGAACACGCACAAAAACCTTTTGTATGTCTTGCTTCCAGGCATTTCAGCTCGTCGGTGTCCGCAGAGTGCTTTTAGCTGTATTGAAATACGTGGAGAGTTTAGCACATGTAGACATGCAAGTGTAAACCTGGGCTTCGATGTAACTGGAAGTGACTTAAATGTTCTGCTTTGAACCCTTTTCTCCCCACTTAGAGTAAAATGGAACTAGGAGCAGAGGAGACGTGAGCAGGGTGGATGCTGGGGATGACTGTGGCATCTAGACTATGTTACACTAGATTGTGAGCAGCTTGCTACAGGATGTTAGTAGACACGTTGTGTTTTAATGCAAAACACAGAGGTGTTAAACTCCACCTGAGCAAGGGGAGATGTAGGTTCACTTGGGTGCAACTAGAATAGGAGCTTTGGGTTCCAGGGCTGTGAATTCATTTGTTGGCCATTTGCAACCCAGTTGTCTGACCGTGCTCCCTCTGCCTTTATTTCTGCTCCATCCAGTGCTGGAGCAGCAGGCAGGATGGCCAGGGCTGCATCCCTTCTTTCCTGCAATAAAACAGGGCAGATGAGCAAGCGTGTGGTGCTGCTGCCAGTTTTGACAATCTGAGTAAGAGACTATTTCCATTAAGCCTGACACTTAAATTGCTTATCCTAAAGAAATAGCATGGCCATCTGTCAGAGCTGGATGTTTCTTTTTTCATGCCCCGAGTTGTCGCCCCCTCTTCAGCTGATGCCTCCCTCCCCAGCAGCCGGGCTGGCGCGGGGCCCTGCAAGGTGCTTCCCACCACGTCCCGCTCTGCCAGGCGAGCGGGGAGATGTGCAGCAGAAAGCAGCAGCATCCAGGCTCTTCCCCAAGTAAAAAGCAAGAGATAGCACTGCTTCTGCCATTGCTCAGACTCAAATAGTTCTCCTTAAACCGCTCGTGGAGGCTTGCGAGCAGCGAGCTTTATGCTGCAGGCTGCTTAGCACATTCCGGTTTCCAGCACTCCAAGGTAAAGCCATGATTTTCTTGTCCCAGCTGGGATTT
The DNA here is from genome assembly GCA_032275445.1 of Crypturellus soui. Lineage (NCBI taxonomy): Eukaryota > Metazoa > Chordata > Aves > Tinamiformes > Tinamidae > Crypturellus > Crypturellus soui. The sequence goes on along the minus strand of JAUBNY010000168.1, from coordinate 940,886 downwards.
GCTTTGTGTATATCCCATTTCCCACCGCCTCTGATGTGATCGTTGATGGATGAGTGCTTTTTTTCCCAGTGTGTTTGGTTTTTTAGAAACAAATGCAAAATGCCAGGGGTTTTGAAGGCCTTGCAACTACCATTATGGTTCTTAACCCACATACCGCGGAAAAGCTTGTATGTCACGATCCCTTTTTAAAAGAAGAAAAAGAGAAAATGGAGAGGAAGAAGAGTTATTTAAGAAAACCATTTTTTCAGTTGTAAAGGAAAGCTTGTGTAGTAAAGAGGGGGGGAGCTAGATGAGTGTTTGCTTTAGAGCTTTCAAGGCTGGGTAAACCCCCCCTGTTGGGGCAGAAGAGCACCCTGAACTGAAGGAAGGCAGAGCAGAATTGAACCAGAAAAAAAGTGTCACATGCAGGAAAAACTGTGTCCAGAGAAGGAAGCCCTTATTAGAGTAGGAAACCCTTATCAGGAAGCAAAAATACATATATATATATGCTGGTTATAGCCACTGACAGGGAGACACTGTATGCTATGCACTCAGCCTGTTTTAGCATACAACAGGTAAGTCTTGCAAGGCTAAATAAATAGCTAATAGTGATAGTTGTCTTTTCCCAAGGAGCTTTCTTCTTTGGCCGTGTAAAGTAGTTGATCAAAACTGTCATTTGGAAGAGAAACAAGATTAACCGAGAGATTTCTGTGGGACTTCCTGGCAGCCTTTCAAGCTGGTGGCCGTAAAGATGAGGTTGGAAGCCGTCCTAAACCAATCCTCAAGAACTGAATGCTCAGGATCGGGGCTTTGATTTGCCCACACGTATATTTAAGGTTATAAATACTTTCTGCTGTGGAACAGCTGCACTTTTTAAGAGAGCTTCTGGGCTGAGGAGCTGCTGGCAGGTATCGGCAGGAACCGTTCTTCAGGGAACCTTGGAGAGTCCTGTCCCGTGGAGATAAAAATACCTAAATCCAGCCAGCCTGAACTCTTTGAGTTTTGCAAAACTGGTTTCAAGAGCAGCCGCGCTGCCGAGCTCGGCCGAGACGCAGAGGCAGAGGGAGCTGCCTCCTGGGTGGAGCCGCCTGCCCGAGCACCCAGCTGTCCCGTTTGAACCTGGAAGTGCTCCAGAAGGCAAAGCACCCATAAAACCGGTGCGTTTTCCTGTTATGCTCTGTTTCCTTGAGGGTAATCTGCAAATGTCAGTGATTCTTTCCTTACCCGACTCCAGTGAGTCACGGCGATCGCAGTTCCCGGGCAGAATGTAGAAAAACTCTGAAATACAAAATATTTCTCCCAAGTTGCTGAATGTTTTACATGAAAGTTTGCTGCTTTTCAAGTACTCTTGCCTTGCTCTTCCCATTGTGGGAGCTGTGTATATCCTACTTGCAAGAGGTATTTGTATTTTAAGTGCATTCTTGTAACTCAGATGTCAAGGTCTTTGGAGAGGCAGTGGTGTGCTTTAATCGGTCCCTTAACATTTCCCTACCCTTTTTCCCCCTAAAGCATTCATTTTTAAAATAATAAAGCATTCAGAGTCCCTGCCACCTCCACATACGCCACTATAGAAGATGTCATGTTCGCATCCTTTTGTCATCTCTATCTAAGCACTGTCAGAAAACAAATCAGTTGCTCGGTACTGGATCCCAGGCATCATGAATATATTTATATTTACTCAAATTTATGTTTACTTGAATAGATAATTGTACTGATAGTCCCTGAGCCATTTCCCCCAAACAAATGTGTGAGACACGTCCAGATTAACTTGCCTGTTTAAATGGGAAGCTGCACATGCTTGGCAGACAGCTTTGATCACCCCTGCTAGAAGTGTCTGTTGTCACCGCTTTGCACATGGACACTGGCCACATGCTCTAAAATAGCTGCCGTAGAGCTGCACATGGTGCCTCGAGCTCCCTGTGGGTCTCCTGCTTCTGGCTTCAGCTCTTTGTGCTCCACCGCTGTCTTGTTCTCCTCTCCGTCACGACAGGCTGCTTTCCAAGCAGGATCCATCCCTGTCTGCAGGGGAGACCCCACCTGCTAGTTTGCTCCCCAAATCTTTTCAAGATAGTCTTGACTTGGCCAGCATGTCTGATACCAACAGAGAGGAGGATGACATGTCCCAAGCCTCGATGCCACCGTTCCCTCTGTCTCAATAGTTACAGTTACCAGTAAGATAAAAGCTAAGAGCAGATTTCTGGAGGGCTGTCTGTTTTACCCTTTCTGTTTCCAGGACATTCATTATTGGGATTCGTCTTGACAAAGCATTGAGCATCCAGAGTTTGATTGATGGATGGGTAATGCATTATATAAATCAGGTTGGGGACAACAAATGATGTTGTCTGGTCTTATGAACAGGGATCGTAAGTGGAGGACAACTTTCCTGTTCTAAAATGGCTGTTGCCAGTTCATCTTAAATTTCTGAGCTTTTTTCTTGCGTCTTGCAAGGTTTTGTCCAGAGCTTTCAGGACTTGAGAACCGTATTTATAACGTGTAATGGCCCCAGCAGCCTGCACTGTAGCTGGGAGTGATTACCTGCCTCCAAGGAGATGCCGATTACTGCAGCTACTTTACCCAGAAAGACTAAATTTAGGGTATACTTGAAGGAAGGGGAAGCAGAAGAGAACCTGCATGTTACTCTTGAAAGACAGGGGCAAAGGAGCTTACTCCTGAGTTTCCAGGGAAGGTTTCATGCCTGTGGTTCGGCTGAGCAGATTGCCACTCAGGCCAAATTATTCTTCACATTGGTCCTTGTTATAAAACCCATCAAGCCCATTCCAATTTGTGACCAAAAGTTTCAGCCTCCATCTCTAGAGGCAGACCCGGAGCGCAGGGACACGCTAGCCTTCCCACCCCAGTATATCTTGTCTATAGGTGCTTCTCGGGCGCTGCTGATTTCTGTCATCCCTTGGGGGAATCAGCCTACTTCTCCTGTCTGATTCATTCAGTGCCGTCATGGTGTGTTTGACATCACCATCATTTCCATGTTTAGTGAGTTACACATTTTTTTTAAATGGATTGTGACATTTTTAAATGAATCGGATGGAAAAAGTAGATTCTTGCAGAACCAGGAACATCTGCCGCTCACACGCGTTTTTTCAGCAACGTCGTGAAATTAATACAGCCCTAAGTAGAGAGGGAAAATTACGCTTATAACGTACAAATCCATTAGCTCTACTGAACCTGCAGGTGCTTGGCAGCCAGAGGAGGGCTGTCGTCCTTGCCCTGGCCGTAGCTGGTCGCTGGTGCCAGGCGTGTTTCCAGCTTGCTTTGCTAGGGCATAGCTGAGCACGAGCTAGAAATGCGAGGAGATTTTCTAATTGCTTTCTTTAGTCTTTTGACAGACCAATTGGTAGACATGGCCTAAACTTTGTGACGTGGCCGTGTTTTTAATAGTTCCCCCGCGTGGGAAAGCCAAGGAGGACATGGAGAGAGCGGCGATGGAGCAGAGGGTTTGAAGGCAGCTGGGGAGGAGAGTAATCACAAGGAGCATCAAAAAGGAGCACTGAGCAGCCTTTCTTTTGCCTCTTTTCTGGCTAATCCAGGTCTTCCGCAGCCACATTTTGTAAAATTTAGGTTATTAGGAAAATTACTGACTGGGTACAGAGTAAAAATTTAAGGAAAAGCAAGTAAATACAAAACTGCCCTTGTCGTTTCTCCTTCAAAGTGTGGAAGCTTAATCCATTTTTGACCTTCTTTTTCGGGCTCTGCCAAGGAGCTTAGGAAATGCAGCCTGCAGCGTACGAGGTGAGCATCCTGCCTAAAATATTTAACATAGGCTGCTCTCAGAAAGCTGCACCTTGTGCGTATGAGCTGCTAGAAGGAGGTGTAGCTGGCTCGTGTGAATACTTGCAAGGTGTTCTTGTCGTGGAATAAGGAGCCGTAAATAAATGTGGAAGCAGGTTTGAGCTGGATGGGAGAATCACAGAATAAACATACTTGCATTTAAACATTGACTTCCCCAAAAGTCAATAAAGCAGCTTTGTTTGCCTACGTGTTTGTTGATTAAACGTATGGAAAATAATTGTTTTAAGGTATATTCTAAAAGTGAAGAGGTGTTTTGCAGGTTATTAATGCTGCACTGGCTCTGGCTGCTAAACCGCAAAGCAAACTAGCCCAGGAAAACATGGATCTCTTCAAAGAGCAATGGGAGAAGCAAGTCCGGGTGCTGACTGATGCCGTGGATGACATTACTTCCATCGATGACTTCCTGGCTGTATCAGGTATGAAGGGGGCTGCTCTGAAAATGCTGATGCTCCAAGCTGAGTTATTCCTACATGTGTGTTTCCTGCAGCTGTTCCGGAGTCCTGTGTGTCCCGTGAAAGGGATGCCAAGGGGACACTGCGCCTGGCAGAGCGTAGTGTAAAAATAGAGTTTCTGGCACAGGAGGAAAGGTATTTTTACACGGCGAGATCAGTAATAGTTTAGTGCAGCAAGTACTGTGGAAACCTGACATTACACTTAGGGAATGCACATGTATAAATATATATATATATTTACATGTCAGCAGACAGAGCGGTTTAAGCATAGTAAAAGACACTTTATGTCTCTATATTTCAAACTCGGAGCTGTAGATGAACAACCATGTTGTAGACTAACCTCAGTGGTAATATTGAGGGCATTAGTAAAAAGACCATCCGCTCATTTCACTTCAGACTCCCCTTATATAAAGAAAAAGCAGTATCAAAATAAGTTGATGTGGGTTCATAAAAATAAAACTGTTCATATAGAAAATGTTTAGCCCAGTTTTTGAATTTGTAAAGTAGAACAGAGAATTATCATAATAGATTCATATCACTTGGCACAGTGCTTGCCAAGAAAGTCTGTTTTGTCAGAATCATTGATAAAGACCTACTAGTAGTTGCTGTGCCCTAGAAGTGGTCGGGGATTTTTATTTTCACCTCTGCTAATTCTGATAGGATGTAATTAGAGGACAAATGTGATGCAATTACTTGAATTCTGTCTGCATTCGCTCTCACAAATTACCTCTGCAAACTCAGGGTCTCATTTTCGTAGTGCAAACAGACTTGAGCATCTCAAGTGATCTGAAAGCTCCAGTAGTCAAAAGATATTTCACAGAAAGATGTGTGGGCTTAGGAATAGGAGACCTGGAAGATGCAAAAGTAAAAATCTGGCCCTGAATGGAGAGACTTGTCTTTTTTTTTAATTAAAAAAAAGGAGGTTAGTTGTGCTTCTGCTAGGAGTCAGCAGTATAATCAAGCATGTTGTATTGTGGTTCCCTGGATTCTTAACTAAAAAAAAAAAAAAAAGAGCATGAGTTTATTCGGCAATTGAATGTCCCAGTTCTTGATGCACGCTCTTCGTTGTATCGGTAGTTGAAACGGCAGAGCTGTGAGGAGCCTATTTTGGGCAAGTATTTTTAGAGAGGATTGTGCATGGAAGTTCGTGGCTCCATCTGGAGTTTGCCCGCAAGTGTGCAGAACTTCTTTTGGAGAGGAAAAGGTGTTACTCGGTTTACGAAAAAGCGTCCTGCATCAAGCTGCTCTGCTGTATCTCAGTTGCAAACACGGCTCCACCTGTGTCAAGCTGAGAGGTCCTCCCTCCTTTGGCCTGTTCAAAGAGGTGGGTGCTCTGCTTTGGAGGAGGCAGCTTGCGGTGCCGCTGCACTGCTAAAGGGCTCTGTAAAACCCCCAGCTTGGCAATCAACAGGGAGCCCTTCTTTTCCGAGGCAGTAACAGGCTGACTTGGGAGGGAGAGTTTCCCTCAGCTGTGTCCTGGCCACTCAAAAAGATGCTGTGGAAATGCTGTAGTTGGAGAGAACTTGAGGTGCTCAAGTGCATTCAGCACATGGGCTGTTTATTTACTGAGTTCCCAAAGAGACGGTTGGAAAATATTAAAGCAATAAAGATTTTTTGATTTGTTTGAACTTTGATGAATGTTTTCCATCTAAATGCCACCTCCCCACTTCTCTGCCCAGAAGTCTTAACTTCTTTTTGGATAAAATAGTGGCAGGTGTGATTTATACCAAGAACCATCCAAGGTTATTAAGATGTTTGTGCGTATAGTTGGGGTTGTGTGAGCTACTAAGCATGATGTAAGCAAAACCAAAAGGGTTCTTGTGTTTATATATACATATAGATGTGGCATTCCTACAGCGTGTTGTACTCTCCAGCAAAAAAATGTGTTTGCTGCTTTGCTCAGTTTAAGACTAAAGATGCTCAAATCCCGAGCACTGAGTGCTGCAGAGAAGCTTACAGACTGCAGCATTTTGTTAAGAGCTTAACACAGGAAAGGCCCTAGTGAGGACAGCAGTTGGGCAGTAGCTACTCGTGGGTGCACCCAGAATGAATAGTGGAGGAGACCTGCAGGTTAAAGATCATTCCTACGTGCTACCAACCACGAGTGATTTGCAGGGTGGGGAGTTTCAGCATCAGCCAAATCCGCCACGTAACTATCCACGGTTCTTCGAGCTGTGTGTAAGCACACAGACTTCTTCTGTTTAATCTGCCGGATTTGAAAACACTGCTCTGCTTTCTCTAATTCTGGCCACCCTTATCAGTCCCTTCTTTAATACTCTGGCAATGAGTGCCCAATTCTGATCTTCAGAACAGTGGCTGCTAGCACCGTGTGTTTGTCAGATTTAATGTTCTCAAGCTCTCTGTGTATCCTTCCAGACGCTTTAAAAATTACTTTATTTGCTGCCTTCTCTTTCTGTGCTGCCCAAAGAGATTTAAGCTAGAAGTTTCCCATCACAGTCGAGCTGCTTCATCTGTAAGAGCCTCTGAACGAGTGCCCGTGGTCCCAGTGATCATCCTAGCTCATTACCAGATGAATAATGTATTTATAA
>JAUBNY010000168.1:910877-929625 GCA_032275445.1 Crypturellus soui | reverse complement strand
AGCCCTCTTTGGCAACTATTTTGTGTGACCTTCTTTAGTTCCATTTGTATTGCAAGATGGCTGTGTTGCAGAACACATTTTTTAAATTAAAGTTGCAGGAAAGAAATCTGTAGAACAGGCTGTTTACTTGCATCTTATCTATTAATCACAACGTACTTCATTTATCAGTCAAGTTCTCTGCTGATCCAGCTCTGCAGAGTTGTCATGAAGTGCCTCTCCGGGCAAGGATGTAGTATTTTAACAAACAGATGTTGTTTAAACTGATAAGCTGTACAAAAATTTTGCCAGCTATAGACCAGCAGTAGCAAAAATGAAATCTAGGCAAGCGGGAACTGGGTCAGATGTGTTTAGCCTACAGCTTAAAAGCAGGCTCTTCCTAGCGAAAATTTTAAGCTTTTCCTGGGGGAGAAGAATAAATTTTGATATATTGTATCTGTTGTTAATTCAATAGATGCTTTGATTCATAATAGTGCTAAAGAGTACATCTGGGCTCAATAAGCAGACCTTAAAAGTTGTGTACAATATTAGCTTCAGGGTGTCAAGTGACGCTATTAACATTAAACCGATTTGCAAAAGAAGCATTTTTTTTTGTATTAAAAATCTTTTTTTTTTCTGCTTTTCTGAGTGCATTAGCATCTTCTGACAAATCTCAGCTGTTCAGTTAGTGCTGTGTAATTTGGGGAGACCCTTCATATTTCACCTGGGCAGTCAGGCCTGTATAATCTAATGTTTTTATACATTTATACAGGTGCTCATTTACCTTTTTGTTGAACACCTTGAATACTTTTTTCCTTCACTTATTTTCATTTTCTCTGCTCACAAACCATCAGTTTTGCTGATTCCTAAAGCCATAAAATCCCTTCTTTGACTCTTAACCGAATTACTGTTATTCCCAGACTCCCGAGGAGCTGGATGACTCCGACTTTGAGACCGAGGATTTCGATGTCCGAAGCAGAACAAGCATTCAGACTGAGGATGATCAGCTCATTGCTGGACAAAGTGCCAGGGTAAGGCAAAAAATGAGGTGTTGCAAAACTGAGCCTCCCCTTCCCACCGAGAAAGAGTTTGATTTGCTTTGAAAATCCAATTTGAGCTTTACTGCTTTTCTGGTGAAAGAGTTAGGACAGAAAACTGATACTCAGTGTTTCCTGTCTTCTTCTGAGAAGGAAGTTAAGTGAATGTAGCATCTGTTAGTGCGATGGTCATCAGCAATGTCTGTGTTTGGGAGGGTCTGAAAGATCGAAATCCTTTCAGGGCTGATGAACCACTTGATGCTTCCCTGCCGTGGCTGCTGCAGACACCAGCACTTTGTTGGGCACACGGGGAGGCACGGGGGAAATGACTCCCCCGTTATTTTCAACACACACTTCACAGCAGGTTTTCAACAGGCACAGAGTAGGTCCGTGGCTAAGAAGCAGGTGCTGCTGCTGCAGCTCAGGCGCCGTTTGACAGAATGTCTTTCCAAGCACAGGCCTGCGCCTGTGGGGCCTCTGAACATTTAATCAAGAGGATGTTGAAACCAGCTTCAAAATAAAATAATTTAGACTAATGTTGCCTCCTAGGACGGTTAAAAATGAGAACACAGATATGCAATATTTAATCATTAATAGGTGAAAACTTACAATAGGTAAAGCCTGTTTTTTTCCTTTAATGTACCCGTTTTATTTATTTGACATGTTCCATTTGAGATCAATAGCAATTTATACTCTTGGGAGAGTGCCACGAAAGATTTTTTGTGAAAGCTCTTCGAGCCTGAAACCAGGCAAGTAGTTAGTCCTTATTTATCAAACTTCTGGCACATTGGGTTTGGAATTACAGGAGCTGAGGGTGTTTTTTATGCTCTCCTTTCTTGGTGCAGGGGAGCTCTATTCCCTTGTTCTCTTCCTCTCTTTTATTTAAATGCAAACGTTTCTAATTCACTTCATAGCACGGCTGCTACCAGAGGCTCTTTCTTGCTGCAGCCTCCTTTTCACCTGCTCCTGGAGGCTTGAATGCTCCTTGTGTTAATGAAAAGAAGGGCACTGAGTCTCCCATAGAGGCTGTAAAAGTAGTCTAATAGATTTTATTCAGGAGTAAGAGCACACATTCTTCATATTTTGCTCTTTCCTCAGCAGCCCATTTCAAAATGGTGCATTTAGCTTTTTGCACAAAAGACTTCGGTAATATTTGTTCTGTTAGCTGGACCAATGCGAGATACCGATGTGGAGCTTCCTTTGAAAAATGTTAAATTTTGCAAAAATGACAGATCCCTCTTCTTCATGCTGTTTTTGTTGGAGGGAGGCTCAACATGGCAAACTTGTTTGGAGCCTTACAATTTTAATATACAACTGCCTGTGTTGCAGGTATCAACCTGGCTTTCTGGGCACTCTTCATTTTCTAATATTAATAGATAATTCATAGTGCACAGGCTTTAGGTTGAGAGGGAAGAAAATGGTTCTGTAAACCCTCTAGATATCAAGATGACTATTAAAGTTTTATCCCCAGCTACATGACTTAAATTGGTTATTAGTGAAAATGTTCCCAAAAAACCATATGCAGGTGACTGAATAAGGCAATGTGAGAAAACTGTGTCTTCCAGGCTATCATGGCTCAGCTCCCTCAAGAGCAAAAAGCGAAGATTGCTGAGCAAGTAGCGAGCTTCCAGGAAGAAAAGAGCAAATTGGATGCTGAAGTGTCAAAATGGGATGACAGCGGTAATGATATAATCGTTCTGGCAAAACAAATGTGTATGATTATGATGGAGATGACAGACTTCACCAGGTGAGCCTTTCTAATTCGGGCACCCGTTGCTGTCCCTTAAAATTGGCGGGGATGGTGATCTGCCAGTGGAGTTTGTTGCGAGGGCTTTTAAGAGTCTTATTTCCTATAATTTCCGTTTAAATGTTACACTATTAAAGTCTCAGAAGATGCTTTGCTATATACTGGCTGCGTGGTAATAACTGTTCAAATTGATCTGCAGCAACGCAGTGACTATTGCCTGTCATTCTTTCTTTCCTAAGGGTGATTCTTGTCCCAAAGAATATATAGTTTTGCTCAGTTCTCTTTATAGCATGAAATTCTATGGGCTTCTCGGTGCTGCTGAGCTGTAGAAATAGTTCCTGGTACTGCTATTTGCCAGGGGAAGAGAGGTTTGCTAATGGCTTCGGAGATCCATTTACGACACTGCATACAAGAATGAGGTTTGGGGGGTTGTTTTGTTTTTAAACTTGCTGTTGCATTCCACAAAAATTACAGATCTGGCTTCTAAAATACTACCTCGTAATCATCAGGTTGCTTGAAGCAGTAAATTTTCAGGTGTTTTTATTCCTACATTCAAGCTAAATATGGGGAGGGAGCTAAAGGGGAATTTACTTTAAAATGAAGGGGCTGCAGTGGTTGCGCTCAGTGACCTGCTGATTTCAGGGCATGAGTCCACCTGACCCCGGCAGCTGGGCGAGGGATCGCTTGCAATACAGAGTATTGCAGTAGAGTAAGAAGAGAAATGCCCTGTTCTCTCTTTCGTTTCTTTGGTGCTAGCAGGTAGATTTTGTTCTGTTTTGCAGAGGCAAAGGTCCACTAAAGAACACATCAGATGTGATCAGTGCAGCCAAGAAAATTGCAGAGGCCGGGTCAAGGATGGACAAGCTGGGCCGGACTATCGCTGACCACGTAAGTCACAGTTCGTTTTCTTACCTCTCCAGCACAAATGAGCAGCAGGACATTGTTCAGCACTGCAGACATGATGAACACAAAGATATTTCTTCAGTTTTGAGGAGTCTAGGTGCTTTCCTTCTTTTATTTTTAACCAATTTCTCCAGAATTGCTTGCTCAAAACCAGTAGCCTCTTCTTTCTAGCTGCTCTCCTGGCACCCTGACCAATGCAAAATATGGTTAAATATGTTGGGTAGTAACCCTGGCCGCTCCTTGGCTGGAATCGAGGACCTAGCATTTTGCAGAAGCAAAATGACAACACTGCTTCATGTCACATAGTATCTAGGCCAGTTTCCTTAACCGAGCAGGACTGCGGCTGGGTTCGAGGAGCTCAGGAGGTGCCCGAGCGCTTTGCACAGCGATGACACGGCCGGGCAGGCAAGCCAGTAATTACTGCCTCTGACCTATTGCACAACCCTTGCCATTGCTCTGAGGAGGAGACCTTTTAATATTACTGATTTTTGAATGCTCCCTAGACTGAACAGGGAGACTGTGAGAAGTCCCCAGGACTTTGTTGTCTGCTCCCAGTTGCCTCCGTTCCGCGTTACCTCCACGGAGGAGACTGTGAACAAGGCACGTGGGGACCCAATGTGCAAGTATTTGCTGCGTCGTCACAAGCGCTTGTGCACGTAGCTGTGCCAAATGTGCAAGGTTTGAAAGAAATTCGGGATTAAATGAGTGTGGACAACTCAGGTTTTGATGTCATGCACTGGCCTGTGCCACTTCTGAGACCACGTTGGGCCAAGCAAAGTGGCTTTGGTCTCAGTCCACACCCAAATTGCAGAGAAACGTCAGCGTTAGTAATGGTAGCCTGGACTCAAACGAGACCCTGAAATGCAAGTATGTCAAGTCGGAGGTACATAATTGCCTAAACTTTATTTTATAGAGCTGTAGCTTGCTTTTCAGGCTTTCTTTGAATGTAAATTCATAATACAAGTTTGCAAATAAAACCATTTCAGCGTGGAAGTAAATCTTTGTAATGCAGATCTCTCTTAAATGTTTCATCCAGAGGATGTTGTGTTCACCTTAATTTATTAATGATACAGGGAGAAATCTTCTATGAGGAGATAAAGTTGAAAAGCGTTTTTAAAATGGATTTACTTGCTCCTTCCTTTCTGGAAGGATCAGGTGCCACTGCTCGATCAGGTGAACCACACAAGGAGGAGATATTTAGATACTGGGGTAAAGCTTTATGGTGCAATGTGGGTTTTTTGAGAGGGGAATCTTTATTTTGGGGACTCTTTTAATTCAGGTGTTTTATGCAAACTTGGTATAAAGGTTTTTGATCGTGGAGCCATGCCAAAATACGGAAAAAAGCACAGTGCTTACTTTCTATAGCAGCCAGATCCTTAAAGAATAAGCACAAGTTTGAAGATGGATACGATCAGAGATGCCAAGTTAATCATTTAGACAAGACTCCAGCTTTTTCCCCACCCTGCTCCATAGACTTCTGCTACTTGCGGCTTCCATATTTCACTAGATAAGCTTACATGCACTTCAGGAACTCCTGGTAATCCGTTAATGCAGAGCTGCTGGCAGGGAACAAGCCCCGCGGCGCAGCCGGCGCGGGGCAGCGCGGGTGCCTCCCTGTGCCTCATACAGGGCTTGGACAAATGGATGTGTTTGCCTGTTCGGTTAACCATGCGACAGGAGGTGAATCATGACCTACCTGTTAGTGTGTCAGGAAATCCTAACTCCTGCTGTCAGGCAGTTTTATAACACATTTCCTTTGAAACCGTAAAAGCCATTATCCGAGGTAGTTCAAGCCTGTTGAGAAGTGTCTCGCCATCAGCCCTCGCGTCATCCCGAGGGTTTTCCATCTTCTGCTCGGAGGAGCCAGCTGCCGATTTGGAAGGGGCTGTCGAGAAGTTGCGAGTGCCGCAAAAAGGAAAATGATTTTTCCGCAAGAGTGATTTGCAATATATATATATATTAATTTTTTGTATGTTGAAATGCTAGCAGCACAAAACAGTGCTGCTGCTGCCTCCAGTCTTTGGTAAGGGGCTGCATCAGTGTCTGCTCATAAGAACTGAAGGAAGCTGGTGTGGAAGAGGCTTCTGCACTGCCCTGCGTCCCAGTGAAACGTTTGTCCGGACGGACATGAAGGATCCATCCTGGATCTGAAGCGAGCAGCCAATGTAGCTTTTGCCAAGCAGGACACGGAGGTTTTCATCAGCATCTCGGCAAGATTTCCAGGCAAGATCGGAGGTAGCGGATGAACTGGAGCAGCGAGCGGACCATCGAAAACCAGACACTTGATCATGGATATTTATTGTGTCTCCTTTGCTTTCTGGGTGGCACTGGGGCATGTACCCTGTTACTGCTGATTCCCAACAGTTCTGCAGTTCTCCTGTTCTGGGATTCCTCTCACACTCGCTCTTAATATTTGGTTTTGTGGCTGTGGCTCCTGTAGGCTAATACACTAACATAATCTCTTTTGATCAGGGTTGAACTCATCTTTGATTATCCTTTTTTTCCCCTAAATGTTTCCATATAGGAAACAGCAGGGATTATGCAGGCATATGCAGGCCTTTTGTCATGCTGCTCTTCATCTCCTGCTACAGCTCTGCTCAGCCTTCATCTCGACTGGAGTCTTAGAGCTGCAATCTCTGTTCTGCTTGTGTAAACAGCACGGGATGTGGCTTTTCCAAGTCACAGCATACGTAAATACAACGGAATAGCATTTCCCATTCGATTCCTTGCACCGCTAATGTTTTGTTGCCTTCCTCTGCCCCGGGTAAACACACAGCAGTCTCTTGCCTTGAAAACGTCTCTCCCTGAGTGGTTTCAGTGAAGGGAGCAACCTCGAGTTGTTTAGCATTCCCAGTGACGGGCAGCTTTGTGCATTTGTCAACATTCAATTCACTGTGCTGCTGTTAGATGAGCTTTTGGGGAGATGGAGAGCGTTTTCCCAAATGCTAATTTCAGCTTTTCATTAGCTCTTTGGACAGTGTTATTTGTGGACTTCCTCTAAAACATCTTGTGCTGCCGACCAGTATTGATTAGCTTAAAAAATGACCCGGCAAACTTTGCTGCTTTGTTATGCACCATTCTCCCTTCGCTGATGGGAGCAACTTAGCTGCGTAAGAGTTGCAGATAGTTGGGTTTACTTCTAGTTTATGAGGCTTGAGAAGCAGGGGGTGACCTCTGTTAGCTTCTGGACGAGGTCGAATGCCTGTAAAGCTCCGCAGACCCCCGTGGCCTGCTCTACCCAGCATGATGGGCTCATGCCGGAACCCCCTCGTGCGCCGTGTGTCTCTGGGCAGTGTTTTAAATAACAGCCCGTGCGCAGGAGCATCGCTCTGTGCAGCCCAGTGCAGCTGCTTTGCCCTTGCTGGGCTCCGATGCCATCTGGGCTTAAAAAAATGCTGTAGCCATAGAAAAAAAAAGAACAAAAACCGCAGAACACTTCAGTTGAACTAGTTATTCCTTCAGAGCCTCATTGCTGGGCTGGGGAAGCAGCCTGTGACCGCTGTGGACTTATGAGTGAGTAGCTGATGTGTGAAGCAAATGCTCCAGATTTTGGACCCCCAAATATGCAATGATCTAGCAAGGGTGAAGACCATGATCTGCGCTTAGTCCTCTGCCTTTTCCTGCAAAAAATGAAGTAATATGTAACATAATATTGCAAACCTCGGAAAAGAAGACTAGTGCTCATTTGGAGGCTGCTTTGTGCTTGGTATGGAAGGCCTGCAGCTGCGCAGAGGGATGATGAGACGTGACACGGGGCCGTCTGAGGGCAGGACAGTAGCATGTGAACTTGCAGCGCGCTGTGACAACGAGTCATGCTTGCCCCAGGGCCCCGATGAGGCTCGGAGCAGCAGCTAGTGCGACGCGACGCAACGTGGGGGTCCTGGCCCCGGAGCTGCCGGCGTTCGTGGCATGCGACTAACTGGGCTCTGAACTTGGTGCTTCCGCCGGCAGCTGCGGGTGCTGCTGCTGCCCCACACCTACGGGACATCAGGACGTCAGAGCTGCTCATCCCACGCGTCGCTAACGCTCTGTAGCTCCCGACATCAGGAATAGACCCAGGCTGGGCTCGGCTTTGCTGGTTTGGGCACTGCCCGCAGCGCAGCCGCAAACTCGGAGCGTGCCAGGAGATCTGCGATGGCCTTTGGTACCTTGCAGCTGGCCACCGTGCTCATTGCCATCTTGAAGACCCTGAGGGACCAGCGTGTGGCGTAAAAGACTTCCCAAAGCCTCTTTGCCTTCGGTTTGCAGAGTCTCTCCTGCTCTGCCACGGCCCCTCCGCCGCCTTCCCTTGTTTCAATATCCAGCGTGGGACAGACTCATTAATCACGTCACGGCTCTGTTCTGCAGGGCAAGTGATGCTCCTTCGCCTCTGCCTGTACCTGCCTTGGGAATGCAGGTTTCTGAGCGGTAGTACAGCCCCTGGTACCTATGTAGCCTCTCAATTGCAAAGCTAACAACGTTGCTTTTATCTTCCAGCTAAGCGCTTCGGCGAGCGCTTGAAAAATTGTATTTCATGCCTGGCAAGGGATCTGGCTCCTGCACTGCTAAGAAACGTGAGGAGAAGTCGGGAATATTTTGCAAATCTGTTTTGCAGGATATAATTGAGTAACTGTTGGGCTTATCATTGTCTGGTTTAAGATAATAGATGTATTTAGTTATGATCGTGTGTTGATGAGTTGTCTTATGAAAAGCAAAACATACCGGAAAGTGCAACTATCTCTGTGTGCAGTCAGTGCTATAAAACATCTGTCTGGTTTATCAGTCCATGGTTTCTGTTCCACAGCTGTGAAATGAAACCTCTCCTTCGTGTTTGCAGTGCCCGGACTCGGCGTGCAAGCAGGATCTCCTCGCCTACCTGCAGCGCATCGCCCTGTACTGCCACCAGCTGAACATCTGCAGCAAAGTGAAGGCCGAAGTGCAGAACCTCGGCGGGGAGCTGGTCGTGTCTGGGGTGCGTATGAGCTGCCCCGTTCATGTGTGTTGTCGTCCAAGGGGAGCAATTGCTCCACGCCAAGCTTTTATGCTAAGTAATGTAGTATGTAGATAAGGTATCTGTCAGCTTCCAGTCAAAGTTTTAATCTGTGCAAATTTTATAGTCCTGCCAGTCTTGCACACGTGACCTCGTTGGTTTTGGAGGAGATGCTTATAAAAATACAGACTCTCAGTTTTTCTTCCTCAAGAGTATTTGTAGATAGGTTCACTTCACCTTTATGTAACCTACCTTTTTTTTTTTCAAAGACTGTTTTTTACTTGTAATGAGGTTAAATCACTTTAATCTGCATGCCTGAACCCACCCTGTGGTTCTGCACAGACTCTGAGCATGTTGAGTGTCTGGCCCTGTAATTCTCCAGGGATGTTAATATTTCAAAATAGCTATGCCCCGAAGAACACAGGGTTTTCTAACGGGCTGTGCTGTTTTGTGACAGCTGAAAGCTGCCGTAGGCCAGCCTGCTCCCTTCTTTCAGCCATTGCTTAGCAAATAATTTTGAGTCTTCCCTGTCCTTCACGAAATACTTCCTGCTGAGAGGAATCCGTACACTGATATTTTGCAGAGAGGGGTGGGGATGGAGCTCAGTTCTTGATTTCTGTGGACATATTCTTCCTTGCACTGGGGAGTTAGGCTTGATCACTAGTGCTTTTCCCTTTCCATGTGACATGTGGGGAGTTTGCAGAAGGAACAAAAATGTGGGTAGCCTGTTTCTGCTGTTTCCCTTGCAGCCTGATGGCCTCTTATCTGTAAGAGTGTTGTCAAAACAGGGCTGCAGCCAGGGCACGAAGATCTTGCAGCCCAGGTAACCCAACAGTTCGGTTGGAAATGCCCCTTCTTGCTTTCCTTGTGTTTAATATAGTTCTTCCGTCTGGGAAGAGCCATGGAAATAGTGGGATGCAGCGGGGGTGGGTTGAGTGCCGTGGCCAGGGCAAGGAGAGCAGGGGCTGCTTTGCAGGAGGGCACATGGCGGCTGGCGAGGAGCTGCCTGTGCCGTGTCTGAGACCCTTCAGGTCCTGCAAACACCTGGGGACGTGGACTGGGGTTCGGTCCCCTCTTTTGCCTGCAAGGAGCATTTAAACCCCAAACCAGGGGCTTCAACCAGGGGCCAGGTTCATCGAGCAGGTAAATAGGTAATAGAGTGGGGGAGTAATTTTGCAAGGCTGCTGGTTAAAGCTTTGAGCCGCGAGGAGGGAGTTTGGGTGCCAGCCCTGTCCCCGCGAGTGCTGTTACCTTTTCCCTTCACGCAGCCGTTGGGCTGAAACAGGGGGTCCCGCGTGGGCTCCGAGGCTGGCGGCCTCGTGACGCGCAGGCAGCGAGGGGTAAATCTGGCTTGACTCAACACTCAATTTTACAATTTACTTTGCTAATTCAATTGCATCGGTGCAAGGTACAACGGTTGACTCAGCGCAGACTCCCACCAGCCCGTGGGAATCGAGCGCTATTAAGCTGCTATTCCAGCAAATCCGTAAGGTGCTGGCTCCCCTGACTGCCTGCAGCGCCTGCTGCCTTCCCTCACTGTCACAAATTTGTTTTTTATCCATTTTTTCCCCTGCATTTCCACGTGCTGCTACTTCTGCCATCACCCCTCCAGACTGCAGTCCCAAATGCCAAATTGCAGTTTACCATCATGTGAGAAATGGACATTAATTGTGCAAGGGTAAATCTTAGGTGTTGCTTCAGCCCTACCTAAAGATACAAGCCTATTGCTTCCTGTTGCTACCACTTAATATTCTACTATGATTGAAATATTTATTAATCAGTGATTAAGCTGTTGCCACGGCTGTACACATCTCATTAGTGAGTGAGCTGCTGCTAGGGCTTAGCCACAAAAGCAAACGGGTATATACAAGGCTTAGAGAAGGCTCTTGGCAGGGAAGAGGCCGAGGTAACGTGCAAAAGCGCTGCTCTTCCTTCCCCTCTTGTGGCACGAGTCATTTTAGTGTCAAAAGAAAAATGTTGCCTCAAGTTTGAAATACCCGATTGCAAAAAAAAAAAAAAAAGAAAAATCAGTTTTCAAGCATTCTTACTTACGGAAGCAACTTGCAGGACTGCCATGCCTCCTGGCATACCTGGCCTTGCCTACTCCAGCCCCTCGTGTGCTGCTGTTTTCCAGGTGGACAGTGCCATGTCTCTTATCCAAGCCGCCAAGAACCTGATGAACGCCGTGGTGCAGACGGTGAAGGCCTCCTACGTGGCCTCCACCAAATACCAGAAGTCGCAGGGAATGGCCTCCCTCAACCTCCCTGCTGTGTCCTGGAAGATGAAGGCTCCTGAGAAGAAACCGCTGGTCAAGCGGGAGAAGCAAGATGAAACTCAGACGAAAATCAAGAGGGCATCGCAGAAGAAGCACGTGAATCCCGTGCAGGCTCTCAGCGAGTTCAAGGCCATGGAAAGTATTTAAAGAGGTTTCTGTCTCGATTATTTTTTCCTTTAGTCCACTACTGCTACTTCCAGAACTCTACTTTTAATATTCTAAGGATTCTCAAAAGTTTACTATTCCTTCAAATGTATTTACTTAATATAATTTTGATAACTTTTGTTTAGATGATGTGGGGGAACACTCAGATTTATACATCCTCTCCGTATAGCTTCAGCCTGCCAGAGTGTGTTGATTTAGATTGCTTTTAGATTTCTGGGGTATATTTCTAGCCGAAAAAAAAAAAAGAATTATTTTGTATAATCTTGCTTTAAATAAAATATTCTATAACCAAAGAGGATTTTACCATAACACTAACGGTTAATATTGCTAGTTGAATCATGCCACGCGTGCAGGGGCTGCGGTGTTTTGCTGTGAAAATGAGACTTTCCACACAGGACTGGAGGGATCGCTGGATGTGTGAGTGTCTCCCTGTGGGGACGGACGGGGAGGGAGCTCCGCATACTGCAACAAATGCAAAATACAGAATTGCTGGGCCACGATTATCTGATTGCAATTGCAAAACAGCTGGAAAAAGAACATGCAGCGGCCTTTCCTAAGACGGAGATGCTGGGGTTGGTTTGGAGGGGATGGGGAAGATTCCCCGGAGCAGGATTTGGAGCAGGCTTGGCGGTGCATTAACTACCTGTCGCTGCTGTTCCCAGCCCTCTTGTGGGCTGCGATGAGTCATTTCCAGCTACGTTTTTGTATGGAGCATCTGCAGGTGACTCTGCAGCGGGGCTTTCCTGAGGGTTTTCACCTCCCTTTCCAAAGGGGGATCACCCCGGAGCAAAGGCAGGAAAACCCCCCTGTAACGCGTCGCGCGAAGAAAACCGATGACTTTTGTATGCCACAATACAAGAATTTTAATGCCTGGTTACAAATTACTAATGTATTTTGCTGCAGGACACTAATAAAGTTGCTTTTAGCAGCCGGTGTATTGTGGTGCTGTGAATGAAGCGGGTCTGCAGCCCCCCCGGCCCCCCAGTGCCCCGCATTCAAATGCAAATTGTCATTGTGCTCATTGCTAATAATTGCTCTGCATCCTGCCTTGGGCTTGCAAAGAAAGCCAGCAAATAATGTTTATTCAGGCTGCAATTTAGACTGTACATTATTTGTGATAACTATGGCTGCAAGGCATAATTTTGCTGTCTTCTTCAAATTTTATGAATTCTTGTATGTTTTTACACTTACCCAAGGAAAAAAAAAATGTCCAGTACAGGAGAAGCAGCATCTGGGCAGGTCAAAGTCTTGTTTGCTGTTTTTGTACAGCCTGTTTTTATAGACCATTAAAAATGGAAAGTGGCCTGCTCGGTATTTAATGTTTGTAACGGCAAGTAAATTTGAGAGCCCATCGTTGGCTGTGTTTAAGTTGCAGTCTGAGCAATCTTGATCAGCTTACAATTTAGTATAGCTTTTAAAAAAATAATAATAATTTGAGCTGTAAATACATTCCAGATTATTGGTATCAGGCTCCAAAAGTGCTGATTTGTCCAGTCTTAAGATATTTTTGCAGAAGTTTTAATGTTTTAAAGTGTTTTAGCCCCTGGAGGACAAAAGATAAACAGATGAATTATCTACTAGTCTTTAATGTGCCTGTACCATCTAACCACGCATCTGTGTAGAGGGTGAGCCAATGTGCTAGCCCTACTGACTTTCAAGGGGTTTATATGTATATTTTTTAAATAAATATATATAAATATATATGTGAGTGCACACACACACACACACATATATATATATATAATGTATATGTCCAGTTTTATACCACACCATTCTTTCTGTCTTATTACTAAAACTACTGGTTTTAGTGTTAGGCACCCTGGACTGTTCAGTGGCTGTCTTCAAAATAAGCACATTACCGCAAAACAAGCAAGCAAGCAACCAAAAAAAAGCAATAAAAAAACCCTAAACCTGTTAGCTTGAAAAAAAAAAGTATATTAAGATGTACATTTTTTTTGCCTGTCTTATCTCTTAGATAATGTATTTATGTATTTTGTGCTCTGTGTATCTATTGTAAGGGATGGGCGAGCTGGAGGTTAATGCTCTGCAGGCTGGTGGAGATAGAATTGGTGGCCTCGGTGCAGCCTTGAGGACACTTGTTTGCGATGGGGAGGTGCCAGGGAGAGCGCGTAGCCGGGTGGCCCCGTGAGCCCTGCCCTGCTCTGGGGATGGACGGAGGGACAAGGGCCTTCTTGGAGGGCTTCCCAGGGATCATCTGTGCCAATGGCACGGGTGGCTGTGTGGCTGTGCCGTAGTGGGACACAGAACAGACGTTTTGCCTCCCTGTGCAATCTTATTTGGTGACCTACAAGGTGAGAGTACCTAGAAGGGGGCTGCCCCCATGGGGCAGGTCCTAACAGACGTGGGTGGCACTGAGCCTCTGCGAGGCGCTCAGCACCCGCGCTGGCCTCATGGAGGGAGAGCCCTGCTCTGAGCACAGCTGGACCGGCCACCTCCAGAGGGGACCTCCAGCCAGCGTTTCCATGGAATGAAAGTCCTTCCCATGACTCTCAGTTAAGCCTAAGCACAAAACCAAACCGCCCCTTCTGGGCGCCAAGGCACATTCTGTAGAAGGAAATGAAGGATTACAGTCGTTCTGCTGACAGCTTTTCCTTAAGAAAAAGAAAAGGCAGGTAGAAGATGTGCAAGGACAGTCTCAACCTCTTCAGACCTTCCCATCCCAACGGATCTCCATGCTTCTGCAGACAGACTCAAAATACTCAACCATTTGCAGCAGTTGGTAGGACTAGAGCAATGACAGTTGGTATAAGCTGAAACTACCTCTGTGCTTCCAGTGCCTCTATTTACCCAGAAATGCTCCATGCAAAGGAAAATACACCCTCAAATATCTGTTTCAGTAATGAAGCCATTAGGACACTTGCGTGCTGGGGAGATCTCAAGTAGCCCCGCAATTTATTCAAAAGTGCATTTACACTCGCACCATCAAAATCCACGCTGTTGGCTTGAACTACTTCGAATTTAAGTGAAACGATGGCTACTTTGCTCTCAATTCCTGGATGAGGGTGTTCACAGAGCCAAGGAGCTCCTTGAAGTAGCCCTCCGTGTCGCCCTCGCGTTGCTCCTGTGCCGCCAGCTCCTCGTACTCGCGGCGCAGCAGGCCGAGCGCGGCGCCGAGGTGCGCGTCACTCTGGTAGCGCTCCTTGCAGAAGGCCATCAGCACGCTCACCGTCTTGAGCACCTTCTCGCGAGTGTCGTGCTCCGGCATGGCCAGGAGGTTGGAGACGATGGCACACCAGTCCTGCTCGACCACTGCCGGCACCAGCCGCACTTGCCGGTACTGCTCAATTTTCTCCTGCGCGTGATCCCCGTTGGGAGACTCCTCCAGCAGCATCTGTGGAAAACGCAGAGTAAGGACAGAGAGGGAGCCAAACCAGGCACACTGAGCCTCATGGTAGCTAAGGGCAAGCCCTGGCAGTGACACAGCAAGACACGCTCGATCTGCTGCAGATCCCGGGCAGTCCAACACCGTCCACACTGTTGAGGACACAAGGGCAGGGGATGCCATGAGGCCCCTTCCTTGCACCACACCTATTCGGGGCAGTAGTTTGAAGGCTCTGGAGCTGCTGCAGGGACAGCACAGCCGGTGGGAGAGCAGGGACAGACCCCAAGGGCCAGGCTGCTCTGCCCGGCTCCCTGGCTGCAGAGAATCGCCCCATGGCAGCAGCGCCGGTAGGGAAGGTGAGGAGCTGCCACAGCCGGGAGGAAGCACCTCAGCGGGCACCACCAGACCGAACGCCACTTGCGTGGAGGAGCTACTGGCAGCATCAAATTGCCCCAAAAGGGCTCTGCTTCCCTCCCAGAGCTCCCCTTCCAGCTCGGCTGGGGTCCCTGTGCTAATTGCTCTGTAAGTGCTTCATTAATTAGCTCGGAGCGCCAGTGCCTGCTTCTCTGGCACCGCTGCTAAGGGAAGACCAGGGCTTCGCGCGGCAGGGAGCAGTGATCCAGAGCTCCATTGTACTGCTGATCTCCTGGACACAGGGAGAAAAGGAAGAACCCTCTATCCGCCCCGAGGAAGGCTCCCTGCAAGACTCCCATATGCACATCTGCTATGCAGTACTTGGAGGAAAAACAGGAAAACGTGAGGTGCCAAAGGCAGTTCCAACCCACTGCTCTTTGTGCTTCCATCCAGAGAGCTGCCTGTGGCCAAGGCCGATGGCCATGCTCGACTGAAGAGCAGACCGCTTGACTTGCACTCAGGCCCCCCAGATCTGCCCACCTCATCTGGACCGCTCCGATACTCCCCGGGACGGAGCTTCCTCCCGCTTTCAGCACAGGCTCGGAAAGGGAGCGCGCTGTGATTTATCTGCAGGGAGGTGGTTCCCGCCATCAGAAGGGCAGTGAAAATCGTGGTTTTAACATAAAACAGAGAACGTGTAAGGGCTGCAGATTGCTTCCAGTTAGATTGGAGCTGGGAACAGATGGGACTGCTGGAGGTGCAGCAGTAAAACGTGGAGCAAGAGTGAATGGAAAGCGTTTCGCTAAGAGGCCCAGGCACATTCCCTTTTGGCACAACTCGATAAACGGGTTCATTGTACATGAGAGCCAACGCTTGATAAAATTTTGGACCAAGCAAAATAATTCACACCTTTGCAAAACCTCCCGCAACACAACTGTTTTCAACATGGGCATTTCTCTGCGGTGCCCGAAATCCAAGTATTACAGCCGTAATAATCTGCAGGACAAATTGGCTATAAACAGAGTGAAAGTGGATTTAATTCCCATTCTCTGGAGTCAGAGAAAGGCACAGCTAAATAACAAACGGTGGTGAGAAAGCAGGATTTTTAAGCTGACATTTACTGCAGTAATCCAAGGTATTCTAAACCAGTTAAAGCTGTGGGCCGGCCTCCAGGTTGAGACCAGCAGAGCAGCTCTGCTCTGAAGCAGACAGGACCACAGCCACGTGTCTCTGGACAGCTGGTTAACAGCCTGCAGCTCACCGTGGATGGATGGTGATAGCAAGGTGATGGCAGCTCCACCTCCCGTTTCTCCTATTTGATCTTTCCCCTTACCTTTTCTTTCTTTGAACAGCCCAGGGTAGAAATGGCAAACCCTGGTTTAAGGAAAAGCCACGGTTCAAGCTAGTTCACCCTGCAGCCAGCAGTGGTGGCCAAGGTGCAGGTCGCTGCTAAGCACCCTGGTCCCAACTGCGGGGACGGGTTCTTGCCCTGATCCCGTGGAGGCTGGAGGGCCCCTTGGCCGTGGTGGAGGGGGAAGTGTCCTCGCTCCTCACCTTCTCCATGATGAGGTCGTAGAGGAGCGTCACCACGCGGATGTAGAGGGCCTCCATGCCTTTCTCCCTGAAGAAGTTCCTGAGGACCTGAAGGCCACCAAGCTTGAGGAACTGCTGCTGCGCGTAGGGGAAGTGTCTCAGCATCGAGGACAGGGCAAAGAGACCCTGGTGGGAAGAGAGATCCATCAACACCTCAGGCCCCCCTGTGCCAGTTGTGACCAGTCCAATACTGGTTTCAAGGAGCTCAGGCTGGGTTGGCAGTGATGCAGCATGCCCTCCCCTGGCTTTGCGGATGGTGGGGACCTCCCCAGGGTCGTGAGACCGCTCAGACCAGCTTGTGAGTAGCTCTGCTCGCTGTGTGCCAGCCCGCCTTGGTGGTTTCTCTCTAACTTCTTCATAGGTAATCCCCATGGTGGCTTGTGGCACTATTTGGGCTGAACCTCAGTAAATGTCTCCTCTTGCAGCTCTCCCATCTGGTCCCCAGAATCACAGAATCATTATGGTTGGAAAAGATCTTTAAGATCCAACTGTAAACCCATCACCACCGTGACTGCTAAACCGTGTCCCTAAGGGCCTCATCTCTACATTTCTTGAACCCAGAACTGACCCCAGAGATGGGCCAGGCCAGGTTGGGGTAAAGGAGAGTCTGGTGCTGCTGCGCAGAGCCCTTCCCCCTTGAGGTGATGTGGGAAACTGGGAACTTGCTTCAGGAGGCATCTGAAGGCAGGGGGTTGACCCTGGGGAGGCAATTAGGGGCTAACCTAGTGATTTTTCCACTCGCCTGCCCAGCACACACGGGTTCTAGAAGCGATGTGATAAGAGCTGAGCGAGGTGCTTGGGCTGAGTGTCTGCCCTTTGGGCAAGGCACTTGCCAAAGCAGGAGCGGGGCCGCTCATCTCGGGGTCTACCCCCTATCTGAACTGACTCCTCTTGCACACAGAGGTGGGCTGCGTTCCCTGCACTGTTCATAGACACATCTGAACTGACAGCACCTTTCCCCCCATCCAATTTGTGTCCATCCTACATCTTTGGAGTTGCCTCTGGCCCATCAGCAAGTGTTGCCATCTCCTCTTTCCTTCAGGCTGGCGTGAAGAAGCCAATGTGGGGCTCGCTCAGCCTGCTCTGCCGTAGCAAAGGGGTCACAGCTCTCACGGGCCCTAGTAGGACTTTCAGCAGGGGACGTGTCTCTGTAGGTGCTTCCTTGTCCCGATTTTGGCAGCGTGTCATGGTTTGCCTCATGGCACGCAGGGTAAAGATGGACAGAGGGAGCTACTGGCTCCTGCCAAGGCCCCTTTTGCAGCAGGTCACTGTGCTAAATGCTGGGGCTGGATTTTTTAGGTGATTTTGTGGCCAATACATGGTCGTGGCACTGCATGCTAACGCGCGGGTAATTAGATCTCATGCTCCAGGGAGTACAGTGCTGCGGGGGCAGCAGTGGGACCCCCTGCCCCAACAGACAGCACTGCACATTCAGCCCGCGGCTCCCCAGGGCTGTCTCGGCAGCCTCCGCTGTGGGCCGGGGGCAGCGCGTGGGGCCGGGGGCAGCAATTATCTCCTTCCACACGTCAGCTTCTGTGCGGCCTCCTCTCTGATCCCTGTGCCTGCTGCCGGCGTCCACGCCTCTCCACCCAGACACGGCAGCAGAAGCGCTGGCGCCCCGGGGCTCTCCGGCTGCTCTGCCATCCCGCTTCCCTCACAGTGGTAGTGCCAGGAGGCCAGGGAGCAAGAGGGGACCCTCCTGCAACACCGTGATGACTCCATGAGAGCAAAACCCAACGTGCACAGGGCACAAGTCACACAGACGCTGGCCCATCAGGGCGACTGGGAATGCTTCCATCCAGTCCAACTCAGAGAAGACTTTATCCTAATCATGGGTGCTGTAGCAAGGGGACAAGGTAGGTGTATCTTGACCCACTTACCTTCTTCTTGACGGCCAGGGGCTGCTCTGTAGCCAAAATAACCAGGAGCTTCTGCAGCGCCCCCGCCTCGATTGCCTCGATCTGCACTTTGGGGTTGCTGCAGGGAAAGAACAAAACGCGTGCTCAAAAATGCATGTCAATAGACATAGAAATATCAACAGAACCAACAACCTGCAGTGGACGCTGGTGGGAAATGAAGGAGAGCCCTGCCCTGCCTGGGCATTGTTCTGGGCCTGCGGAGCCAGTGGCCCGGGCCTGGAGAAGGACCTCGTTTGTCCCCAGAGCCTCTGAGTCACAAACTATGCCTGGTCTCACCACCCGCACACACCTCACCAGGAGCAGTTCCCTTCAAGGCCTGCAACTGGCTAAATTCATTACTTGTGAAAGAACCAGGCTAACATGTCCCCTTTGGATGTGAACAACCAGCCAGGAACACAGCTAGGACATCATGCAGGGATGTCCATCCTCACGGACCCTCATCCTGCATTTGCTGTCCAGAGAGACTT
>JAUBNY010000168.1:888629-901353 GCA_032275445.1 Crypturellus soui | reverse complement strand
CAGCTCCACATCCCTCTTGTACTGGGGGACCCAGAACTGGACACAGTACTCCAGATGTGGCCTCACCAGGGCTGAGTAGAGGGGCAGGTCCCTCGACCTGCTGGAGACGCTCCACCTGCTGGAGATGCTCCAATGAATTCTCTGTTTTATATTTTCCTGTGGCAAATCTGCCTTTTTCCTGCCATGCAGTTGAAGTGGTGGCTGAACACGACTGGAAAGAGCTTGGTAGAAGGACTGCAGTCCTTTCCTTTGCTGTGAGACTTCCCTGTCCAGAAGTTTCCTGTAACTAAAGAACTGGAGGACTTCTGAAGGAAGCAGCATCCATCCCAGTTTGGAATGGACCTTTTTGCCTAATTCCACACTAGAAAATCTGCCAAGATGATTCTCCCATCTCCCAGCTAACAGCAACAGCAATTTCACGATGCTGGGACAGGCAGTGCTGCTATGACAACCCAAAGGGGAGATGTGTGGAGAGAGAGAACTCCCTCTCCAAGTCTCTGGTGCTCTCCAGGTATCCAGGAGAGCTACGGATACTGCAGCATTTCCCTGGATCTGCTTGGATATTTGGCAAGCTCCAGAAGATTGACATGCACGTTGGAACAGCACAGTCCTCCTAAGTACAACTTGGGAGGACAGGCAAAGATTCCTGGGGAGCGCAGATGAATATTCATGAAGGAACTCAGTTTGGGAGAGGAAATGAATCAAGTATGACAAATGCCGCCTATTAGAAAAAGAGGGAGGTGTCTATTTTTAGTGGAGTTAAGCAAACATTAAAGCTCACTCTCCAAGAACTCCAAATAATACCCCTCGCTGGCGATGCCTCTCCACCGCTCGATAAGAATTTAGCAGCATGTTGCCACTGCCAAAAACTGCTCCTCTGAACAGTTTTTCTGATTCAGCCCCCATATGTGTTTTATAAAAATAAAAGTTTTTAATCTATAATCTGCATAGGAGGATGTGACAGCTTCCACTAGGATTTCTTCCCCCTCCCTCTGGAATCATGAGGCTCGAAGGATCCTTTTTAAGGCGGAAGAAAACGCTGCATTCACATCTCCGAAAAGAGCACTCACGCGGAGCTGTAATCACTTCAGATGCACAGAATTATCAGGAGGAGAAAATTCATCTCACTTAGAATCAAGACCCAATTTGAAGCAGAAAGGAAGAGGCTTGGTTTACTGCGATGCCAAGCACTCAGACTTCTCACTGAAGGCAAAGAAGCCCCAGCTGCTCGGAGCTATCGAAAATCACGCCCAGAAGCTCTAGTGAAAGTTGTTTGCAGAGATTACAGCAGGGCTGATGATAAGGATATTGACTTTTCCAAATAAGCCCACATTATTTTATATTTTTAGAGATGCTTAGCCTGGGTGTTATTATTATTGCATGCAGAGGTGGAGTAGTCACTGCCTCCTTCTCAGAACCCAGTAACGCTGCTGCCTTTCAGTGGGCTGTTCTCATCTTCTTGTTAATATTAAGAGTTTCCCTCTCTTACTTTTCTGGCCTGTAAAATGTGCCAATTAAATAAGACAACAGAAGGAGACTATTGACAGACAAAAATAACAGGATTCCCACCAAGTTAATTGAAAGGACTTGAAATTGTAATGTAAGCTGCTCCAAACCCAAGATGGACACCAGTGTGCTTGGAGGAGACATCCCACTAGGCACTTAGAAGATCCCCTGGGCAAAGGCATAGATCATGTGCTTGGAGTGAAGGACCCTCCTGGAAAACCCTCTGTAGCATCAGTTCAGACCCAGTCAGCTCAGCTGGCTGCCGTCTGCATTGTCGCGCACCGAGCAGGCAAGGACCAACTGTCAGATCAAAACATGCCAGTTCTCAGCGATTCCTCCAACTGAGCACCTGGCTTTTGTTCCAGTTTCTCATGGAGTTTCAATCACAGTCTAAAAGGCCTAAGATGAACAATCTCTGAAGTTAGATGTGTCAAGTGTTTATTATTGATCACCCATCTGTAACATTCAGCAGCCACAAACTAGCCTGGCTCTGGGTCTCACTGTGCTGGTCTTATTGCACTCAAAGCAGGAACTGTACAGATGTACCACAATCTTGCCTCATAAGGACAAGAAACAACATTTTCAAGAGAAACTAAACAACGTGGAGTCTCTTGAAACTCAGAGAGGTGACTCAGTTGATCAAGATACCTACATTTTGCTCACAGACAGCATGGGAGAGATCTGCTAGCTTAATGATGAATCTGCCCAAAACCAAAGCATTTGCCAGATGCTTGGTGAAAGTCTAGGGACTTGGGCTGGACAGGCCCTTGAGGGAAGGGTTTCTGGAGAGCCATCTGCACACTAGGGGACCAGAAACAAATCCACGGCAAAAGGATGCAGTCTTTCCCAAAGTTGGCATCCAAATAAGATCTGTGTTTTGAGGTTCCTGCACACAAGGTGGGTAAGAGGTGATGGCGCTTGCTGGGATTTCCCTCTTGGCCTCTCCCTCCTGACTGAGCATCTCCAGGATTCCCCTGGCTTTCAGGTTAGGAGTCCCCCTTTCTTCCATGGGAGAACAAGCTCCGTTTTAACGAAGGCTTGTGGATGCGTCCCCTGGATCTGCTGGCATCCACGCCGAGGTGGCCCCAGCTGGGTCCCCAGGAGGGCTGACGAGGTGACCAGCTTGCAGGGCCCGGCCATGCTGCGACGCTGTTTGTTAGCAACGTCGCGTCCGGCGTCCTTTGGAAAGCACTGCCTTGTCCCCTGCCGCAGCCAGCCCTCCGCAGCTGTTGCCATGGTTATTGCATTTGAATGCTTTTCATCAAGAAGAAGCCGCAATTCCCAGTTTGTCTCCAGCATGAGTTATTTGGGAACAGCTGGCTACAACTGGAACAACAGCGAGCTGCAATAATGGGCTCAAACTACCTACGGAAGCCAGTGATTTCTGTCATTTGTGGTTGGCCTCTCTGGTCTTTGTCAGGTTCAGATTTAAAGCAGGGGTTAGGAGATACATAGAAAAGAATACATGCTTCCTGGAGAGAAACAGTCGTCTGTGTGAGGAGATGAAAGGTGTCTCTTTCTACGCAGCCTCTGCCTTTCAATCAATCATAAGGAGATATAAAGGAGCACAGCAATAAGATGGAAAAAAAAAAGCATATATCCTCACCTGTTGCATACAGGTGAAGAAATGAGGTGTATTTTCCATCTCTATCAATCATGTTAATTGTTCATCAGGATATTACAGGCAAAACCCCAAGCACGTGCATCGGTCCAGGGCAGTAACTAACCCGAGCCCTTCCCTTTGCGCCGGCAGACAGCTCTGCTCCCACGGTGCGTTCGGTTTCATGACACAGACATCCGTTTCTACTCTACTAGCAATAGCTAGTTCTGCAGAGCCAACCTGATCGAGAGTTTGGTTCTGGGCCACAAGAAGCAGTGTAGCTAAGGGAGAGCCGGGTGCAGTTGATTCCAGCCCAGCCCGTCGTGCCTTAGGATTCGCAGGGACCCAAGGCACTGGGGGCTCTCACCCTGGGGCAACCTCAGAAGCAGGAAGAGCTCAGTTTATTTCAGGAGCTAGTGTTTAAGAGCCTAAGGGCAAGAAAAAAAGACATGCATAAGCTGGAAAGCAAGTGCACGGCACGCTGAGGTGCTCCTTCAAGCTCACTGCAGTGGTGCACACTGACCAGTTGCCCAAGGCAATGCCTTCCCCGCAAGAGTTAGAATGCTAAAGTTAAATAAGTGAATTTATATTACATCAGGTCCAAGGAAATCTTGTTTCTGCACTTTCTTTGAGTTTACCAAAAAGAGCCAGAAAAAGATTTTACTTATTCCAACTAAACTAGCTGGATTTAGAGAAATTAAATTTGTCAGCTCATTAGCGTGCAACATAAAAATGAAATGTTCATTTCTAATTCCTGATCCACTAATCCACAATCCGCTGATCTGCAATCCCCCAAATCCCCAGGGAAAGAAAAGAAATTCCCCAGCAGCCTCCCGCTATTTCCCTCAGACTTCCCAGCCAGGTCCTGCAGAAAGAGCTCACATTACGGAGCCTTCCTCCCTTTACAACATAGACCAAGGCACATTTTCTGCCATGCTAGAGGGTATCATGAATAATGAAAACCAAATTGCACTTGTCAGAATAAATGAACAATGGGTGTTTTGTGAGGTGCCAGGCTTGATGCTTGGCATGTTTGCTCAATCCCCCATTGATCTGCAATGTCAGCTCCTTTGCAGCAGCCCTCCCACTTGTGATGGACAATTAGCAAGGCCCTGTTCAAGCCCCTGACTCTGAATAGCTGCCCCTGCATTGCAGGAAAGGGTGCTGGGAGCCTGTGAAAATGCTGCTCTCATCCAGCCTAAGGCATTTGCACAGGGATGCTGGAGGTGAGTCCATCTGCACCTTCCTCCATCTCATGTGCCAGCACCCATGGAAGCCGCTCCTCAGGAAGGAAGAGATTCAAAGCACCTCTTCTCCAGGGGAGGCAATCGCAGGCAGGCAGCTCTCTCTGGAGCATGCAGATTGCAGATGTTAAACCATGACCTCTGTGTGCAGCATCAGCCTTCCACACAAAATCCTTCTTTCCCTTAATTTTAACCCTTCTATCTCATTCAATGAGCTAAAGTGGAGCTCTCACTCTTAGCTCCAGCAGGACCTGAAAGAGTCTGAGAAACATGAGTCCTGGGCAGCCTGACACATCTGCCCCTCAGCCCACATTAACCACACATCGCTTCCACATTTCTGAATTTTTATTCCCAAGTTCACAGAAATATCCCCCTGCCTCAGTAGCTCTGCTGCAGACCTCTGCAGTGGCACATAGACCATCAACGTGCAGCCGCGGGGAGCCTGAGTCTAGACATAACAGCTCATTAACAAAGCACATCGTGACACGTAGGGACCTTCATCGGCCTTTTGGTTTCTTTACCTGTCACCCTGGGCCTGCACTCCGTTTGCACATCTCTTCCAGGAATAACGCGATGTGCCACTCTGCACATCATCTCCTCCAGCTCCACACGGCAGCCGGGAAGGTGACAACCCAGGACCGACTCTATCAGCAACATCTGTACTTCCCTACGCTGAGCTCCTCAGGCTGGGCACTGTGCGGTGATTCAAGCTGGCTGGAGTGTTCTCAAGATGCTCACTGGGTAGGACCAAGGCTTGACTCCATTTGACTCTAAAGGGATTCAATTAATCATAAAGCCAGTTCCATTTTGGGCTCCATCTGTCTTCTTGCCTTTGGGGACTAATAATGCCTCGCTGTGTGTTTGCACACACTAGCTGAACTGAAATTAGGGAAGATTTCAGTATGAAGCGTTCAAGAAGAAAATGCATTTTTGGAAAGGAAAATTTCCAGAGTCATTACCTTTCTCCATTCAAGAAAAAAAAAGAAAAAAGGAAAGAAAAAAAAAGATATTTAAAATAAAAGGAGCAGCAGGATATTAATTTGGGAAGCAGCTCAGGTGAACTCCTTGTTGCTTCAAGATGTGCAAACATACTAAGGTCATGTTTACAGGCTTCCATGCCAGAATATATAAGGAAATGTAACATGATCTGTCTCCAAAGGGAGATGAGAAACATGCAGAGATCAGAAACACTCGTGCAGAAGCTGCTGAAATGGATTCCTGCGTCAGCCCCTCTGCTGCACAAGGCACAGACCAGAATTTGGAAACCCATTTCAACTCTGTTACCTAGACAGAACTAGATAAAAAACAACCACCCTTGTGCTTCAGGACACAAGGTAGTTTTTAGCTGCTTAGGGCTAGGGAAGCCTTAGCTACATTTTACCATACCGTTAGCACACTACGTGTTTTTGTTCCTTCCTGTGCAAAATCCAGCCACAAGGATGGGACCGGATTGAGCATCCACTTTGATAACGCTGTTCCTATGCTGACTGGGTGGTTTATACAAAGCAATAGCCCAACAATTAGTTGGTCTTGGCAGCTGGAGCTAAGGATTAACAGTCAGGCCATGCAAAGAGTCACTGTGAAGCCCCCAACACCATGTCACACGCACTGGGGGTGTCTGCCACCTCCCAGGGTGTCCCTCCAGCAGCTACTCATTCACACGCTGAGATGTCCTCTCACCAAAGGGCCGCTTTGATGACAGCTGAGAGGGACACACACACGGATATTCAAAATTCAGGTCAGCTTCAGGACTAGTGACAGAATTGCATAGGTACAGCTGGGCTTCAGAACCAGAAGAACTAAGAAAGCATCATGAAAGTGGAAAAAAAGAAGTGTGATTTTGAGTATTTGCCATGACCCATATGTTGCACCCAACACCCATCTGATTGCTGGAAGCGTTCTTCATCTCTCTCATCCTCTATTTTCAAGGCATTCCAAAAAATACAAGGAGAGACCATCTGGAAAGTACAATTGCAAAAAACCCTGTGTGATGCATCCCCGATGAACTCATTAGGGACCGGCGCAGAGCGAACGCACGAGCGCAGCCGCGCGCTGGAGGGACAGCCAGGGGCCCAACACTGCAATAGCGGCCGCGGGGCCTGGGAGACGTCTTCAGCGCAGCAGAAGGGACCGGTGATGTACGGCAAGAGCGTCTGGGGAAGCAAATTCCCCCTAGAAGCTGCTCGGCTCTCAGGCAGCCGCATGTCTGGGGCCATGACTCTTGAGAAGGGCAGGGCCAACGTATCCCAGGCCGGTGAAACACCGCTGAGGCGCCTGGTGGGACGGGGCTGTCCACCTGGAGAGCTCCTGGGGGATGTTTCCCTGCAAGGGATTTACCACCCGGACCAGCAGGTCTCGGATGGCTGAGCCCCCAGTCAAGACAGTGAGTCATCACCTTCAAAACACACAATGGACATTTCCTTTTAAGCAGGGACAGGATGGTATAAAATAAAGAGCAATCCAAAGCCTGCTCAAAGGCGATGCAGAATGTCAGCACCTGAGGGAAGTGCCAGTAATCAACAGTGCTAATGAGCTGCCTCAAGAAAAAAGGATCATTTGGGATAAGCTGCTGTTTTTTCTCCATGGAAAGCCATCCTTTTCAGATACTTGGGGAGTCTTGAAGGGAGTGAGCTTGGTTGGGAGTGTGGGGGGGAAAGCCCCGAGGATCTGCCTTGGAGGACGACTAACCAAACCACTCCAAAGGAGGAGGCTTCATCTTTTAATCTTAAAACAGATGAACAGAAGAGTGAAAAATAAAGTAGCAAAGCACCAAATCTGGATGGTGAGCAGGCAGGGAGGGACCAGCCTGCAAATGAGGTCCCCTGCCCGGATTTGGGCAGTCAGGATGGGCAAGAGCCAGTCTTGGACACTCGTGGGGCCGCTGGCTCCTATCAGTTTGCCTCCTATGCAAGCTCAGGCTAAGGCAGCCCCTCAGGTCCTCTCCAGAAGCCCAATCGTGCGGTTCGCGTTCCCTCTGCAAGCCTGCACCCATCTGCATTGGCATGTTTGCAGCATACAGCCCGCCAGCAATTAAATCCAACAAAAGCAGCAATCAGGGAAGGAGAGGGGTGCGCACAGCAGGGCCAGCACAGAAAGAGATGGGCTCTGGATGCTCCTACGTACCAAGGATTGACGCAGTCTCTAGGTCAACTCTATCCACCCCAAGCTCTGCTTGGAGCAGCTATGTAATTGAGGCTAAATCCTGCATTTCCCGCTTTCACTGCTCGGCTCTCTTCCCCTCTTAGCTTTTGTCCTGCTCAACACACTCTTCCAACCTCCTTTCTAAAGCACATTAACAACAGGCTGCTACCACATCCCACACAACCTGATTAAAGAGTAGACCCAGATACCTCTTCTTTGTGGAGCATTTTGCACCTATTACAGGGAGAGAATGCAGAGAACACACCAAGTGGAAAAGTCACAGCAGGTCAGGAAAATAATGTTGGAGTTGGGTAGGAAAATCTTTGAAGCTTGTGAAGCCATTTACCGCGTGCAGAGGCTGCAGAAGAAAGGATAAACAGAAAACATGGGCGAAGAATAAATTAGAGTTGAAGAGAAAAAGAAACGCGTGCGGCATCCAGCCATGAAACTGGGTCTGTGCTGGAACCACTAACTCGGGGCTCTGTTTTTTTTTTTTTTTTTTTTCAGAAAGTGATTAGATAAGCTGTCTGAACGCATATTTTAAATGGAAACTGCAAAAAGTGGAATACGTTAGCGGATAGCACGCACTACGCACTTACTAAATAAGAAGAGACAGAAACAACATGTTTTATATAATGCATGACCGAGCTGCGATGATATTTTTCTTCCTGCAGGTTGTGACACCAACCTCCCTGCTCGAGATGGAGCGCGGCAAGAGCGGCTTCCCGCTGCTCCCGGCCTCTGCGCTTCCCCGGCCGCGGCAGCTCTCCTGCCGAAGTTGCGTTTTCAGGTTAGGCAGTAGGGTCGTTTCACCCAAG
Organism: Crypturellus soui; assembly: GCA_032275445.1. Taxonomy (NCBI): domain Eukaryota; kingdom Metazoa; phylum Chordata; class Aves; order Tinamiformes; family Tinamidae; genus Crypturellus; species Crypturellus soui. The sequence continues at coordinate 893,044 of JAUBNY010000168.1, read as the reverse complement.
TTTTTCAACAGTGAGCGGCTTGGGAAGAAACAACTCCCATTGTCACAGTTGAGTAGCATTAAAACCAGCAAACCCAATGCCCCAGTGGATGGGCATGACCAATGGATGGGATGGGCACGACCAACCTCAGCACTGCAGGCAGATACCTGATGTACTTGGCCTCTGTGGGAGCTTTGAGACCCGTGCGTGAAGAGCAGGGGAGCACGGGCTGAGGTTGCTTCCCACAAGGTTGCTCCTCACAAGGTCACTTCGCTGTGGCACAAGAGCTGGGTACACGGTGGGCCTTGGCCAGGGATACAACATCGCGGAGCAGCTCCTGGGTGGACACATGCCCAAGCTCCAGCAAATCCAGGCCTGTCTGCAGTATGCTGGGAGCAGGAACCATGGGCTTCAGGAGGTGACCAACTCCACAGCATGCTTCCCCAGCAGGTTCCTAAATTCTGCAGGATTGAGGAAGCCCTCAAGGAAGTCCAGCAAGCAGCACAGCTGAGCAGTGAACAGAGGGAAGAGTCAGGTTTTCTCGTGGCTGAAATGCAAGACCAAGCAGATCTGGCTCCAGCCTTGGCCATCTACAACTGAGCTCAGACTGCGCCTCCTCAACAGCCTCCTTGCTCTCGCCACCAGCACTGCAACCCAACCTCAACATTGAGGACTGGGAACATCCTCAACCTAAAAGCAGTCCTAATTAGGCTAAAGCATCCCACTAACCTAGCAAAGTTGCCAGCGGTTGCAGTCCGCTGGGGACCCCCTGCTTGGCAAGAACAAGCACATGACCCTGTCAGCTTCCCCAGACCAGCGCAGCATCTATTATCTAAATTATCAAAAATGAAAATGCAAACAAACCCTTGATTTTAGATACGTCTCTCGGGGTCTGCTCTACCTTCCTTCCCAGGAGCCCAAAGCTGCCAGCTTATGCTTTTATTGGTAATTACACTTTCTTGTTCCATTTCAGACACCAGAAAAAATGTGTAGGGATTTCGTCCTCTATGCAATTACACATAATGATGAAACGCAGTTTTATACTGCACTGCAGTTTTTGTTAAGGTTATTTATAATGGGGAAAGGCTAAATAGTTTTGAGTTCATTATTGTTAGAGAGGAAAAAAAAATGGAGGCGACCCAATCAAATTAATTTCAAATTAAGTGCAGTGAGGCTGCTACCTCCGCACAAGTCAGGAGTTCACATAAAAATAGAGGAGAGAGGCTGCATGGCAAGAAGTTAAAAGGGAGCAGGGGATTGAGGCAGAATTGCCTGAAAGGTGGCAAATGGAAGAAGTTGCCAGAGAAGCAAACAGTGGAAGTGAGTAGATGGGAAAAGACTATAGGATGTAAAAAGAGAAGCTGGAGGAGGAAGGTCAGATATGAAGATGGATTTGAAATAAATGGGCAGGGGCACTGCTTGTTAAGCTAACCAGATTAATGTTTCTGCCCAGAAATTCTTATGTCCTTAAGAGACCCGATCGAAGTGAAGTCTTTAATTTTCATTTTCTTGGCTTTGTCGCTTTGCACTGGGCCTTAATGTTATTTAACAGGAGTGAATGTCAACCAGTTTCATTGCAGAGTCTTGACTTATTTCAAAACTGTTAAAACAGAGGGGAACTTTTGCCTCTTGACAAATACATCCTGAAGACAGAGATCAGACAAGCTAGGAAGGCTGACACCACTGAAATGATGACAGATGCGGTAGGGGCAAGGGAGGCAGCATTCCCTTCTCCTTCCCGCTCCAAAGGAAAAGAGATGAAAAAGCAGAGGATGAGCACCCAGACAAGCAGATATGATGGTGCCGAGCAGGATCTACAGCGCCCTGCTACAAGCTCATCCTGAGAAGCAGATGCATCTTTCATGTCTCTCTTGGCTCCCCCAAGCTGTGAAAGCTCTAAACCTGCCTGCAGGTGAGTGATGCTATTGCGATGTTCAGGGCATGCAGTGCTGTAGTTTTAAGGGGTTTCATCTCATGGATAATGCAGAAGACAAATGAGCAAGAAGGGAGACAACAGCCTGACACGAGCCATCTCAAGTGGCCTCTCAAGGGCGCTTACGAGATATTGTCTGAGTTTAGCTGAGATTATTAATTTATTTTCAAGTCTTTGCCAAGTCATTCATATATATACATATATATATATGTATATATATATATTTGAATTATTCAGGACCAAAACTGTGAACAGAGAGATCTCAATAGCTTTGGGCTTGTTGGGAAGGCCATCTCTGCCCCTGGACAGGCTGTGCCCGGGAGCCGCTCTGACACCCAGTTGCAAGGCCAGCCTGGCCGCTGCTTGGATGCACATGATGGACACAAGCCTCGACTGTCAGTTTGATTCCTTTCCCCCACTACTCAGTTTGAGCAGCATTTGGGATTTAAGAGACTGGTCCCAATGCCACCAAGTCCAAAAGAGCCACCAGCAGGTGTCCCCGTGCAGAGGGAAAAACACGGAGGTCTTTGAAAGCTCTGCCAAGACCAGCTGTCCTCTGTTCAACTCCTCTCTTCCTCCTCAGCTCTGAGCGCTGCTTTCCACCACATTTTTTCTCCTCTCAAAATGCTGCTGCATGGGTGAGTTCTCACCCCTGCTTTGGGCCACGCCACAATCTCACTTTTCACTCTTTTCCCTATTCCCCATGAACTATAAACTGCTGCTCTTCGCTTGAAGGCCTCACAGCTTATCTTCTCTCCATCCTCATCTCTAATTCACCCTGACGCATATGGGGACCATTTGGGATAAAGCTTCAAGAGTGCATTTGATATAATTATTTCCCCCTCGTAAACGGATTACAGAAATCCTTTTATAACAAAGTACAAAAATGTTTAAATTATTGGTGTGGAAAAATGCTTCGTGGTGGCAAAGTTTTTTTAAAAAGTTGAGGTTTAGCATCACAAACATAATCCTTTCTGGTGAACATTTGCAGTCTTGTGAAAACATCCAGCTACAAATTGTGCACAGGGGCCGTGCTGTGCTAAGAACAAAGGAAAATGCTGCCTGTAAATAGCTTAGAGGACATCAGAAGACACTTCTCTCATCAGCAATCTTCTTAGCCTAATATAGCTCCTCTTTGCATAAAACATTGACATTTTTGCAATGTTTGGACCCAATGGTGCGAATGCTGATTGTCATCCTAAGATACTAAAGTGTACCTTCAAAAATCCGCAAGAACATTTTAGAGACAGTAGTTCTGCTTGCCTCCAAAATGTTGTGTTTTAATATTTCATACTTATATATATTTAAATGTTAGTACCACTGGATAAATGCTAACATGCTTTTATGCTAATGCAATCACCGAAAATCCAGATAATGTTGTGTATTGGCATATACTGTTAGTGAATTATGGATACCTAAATGTACAATCCCACATGCCTAGCAATTATTTTTGTTAGTGCATTTAACTTTTATTTGCAATCAGAGCACTCGAGGATTGTTCAAATGAAGTTTACTTTTTCAAACTGCTGAACAGAAAACATTTTGTTAAAGGTTTAAAAACAGTCAGGCTGTGAGGAGGTTACAGAGTTACGGTAAGGGCAGACCTTGGAAAACTCTAGCAGATGGAACAGTGTTTGACTTGGTCACAGACTTGGCGATTAAGTTCAAAATGCCCTAAGTGAAGGACGCACAAGAGAACAAGAGATGGAATCCTGATTTCTTCTGTACCCTGTCACCTTGTTCCAATATGTGGATGACCAGAACATGAGACCCTCTGCTTTGAGGACCAGACCCATGTGCTCCGGCTTCTTTTAGCACCATTTGAAGTCACTGAAGGAGAGACTGTCAGGAGGGAGAAGCCCTGGCTGTCTTTGCAGACTTGACTCTAACCTGGCCAGCTACGTGGTCTGCTCAAGGGGCTGATGCACAGAAGACTGCCGGGGCTGGGGGGACACTGACCACCCTTCTCACAGCAGCTGCATGTAAACCCACCAGGAAACTGCTGCGTGAAGGAAGAAACCACTGGCGTGCACCAGCCTGGCTGGTTTTGCTTGAAGGCACTTGGGAGGTGGCCACAAGCCCATTTGGCCATTGCCCCTTGCACACACATGGCTCAGTTCTGATGTCACCAGTTGTCGCAGCCTGCCCAGCACATGCTAACAGTCTGCATGGGCAGAAGACACCACCCGCTACAGACTGCCTTGTTCTTTGCTCGAGCTCCTTCCTCCACTGACCTGCATCTCCCTGCTGTCTTGTCTGATACTGTCTCAACTATTTACATAAATTGCCATGTCTAAAAAAACGCAGAGTTAAAAAAACATAGTATGTTGTGTGTAAGTGGAGGTAGAAGTGGATTTTATGCTTATTCCACCATACTTAATTGTTGGATTTCTAAAGGCCGGTGGCCACGTTGTGAACGAACCAGACCTGGATGAGAGAGCAGGGTGAGATTGCTAACTAAGGGTTAAGATCCCAATGAAAAAATAAAGGGTCTGTTCATCTT
>JAUBNY010000168.1:860356-872055 GCA_032275445.1 Crypturellus soui | reverse complement strand
GCTCATTAAGCTTGAGCCTAGTTATTTACTGGCGCTTGCTGGGCTATTATTGTCCTTTGGCTGATGCCACAAAAAAATCACTGTGTGGTCTCAAAGTGCCAAGGGATCAGAAAACTCAAGATTAAGGGGAGACAGCTCTCCACAGTACAATTTGTGGGAACTTTATCTTCTTTTTTTCCAGAAGACTTTAAAGCCAACAGCTCATTTGCTGCAGTAATGACCATGTTGTTAGACACCATCCATCCAGGCCACTGCTCAGGCATTTGTTTATTGGAAAAGGGTTTTAAAGCCACCCTTTTGTTCTGGTGCTAAGAGGTCTTCTCGGCAATTTGTTTTTCTCAGTAGATATAATGAAAACATTTTTTAAAGTGATTGAGGAATGAAAGCTCCCCTTCCGTGATTTGATCTGCAGCTAGAGCAGAGCATCTCAAGGCGCGCACTTTCCAATAACTAACACTTAATTAGACATGCAAGCACATCAGTTAGATTTGGACACTCAGTTGGACAACCACTTATGTCAAAGACAGCACTGCCAATTTATTCGGGGCCAGCGCGCTCCCACTGCACTCTTTCTGCTCTCTCAATTGATCAGCAAGTGTTAAGGGCCGCAAACCTGGTTATTCCATCTCACGCCATGTGAGCACTGGGTTCTGGCACCCTAATGCCCCCCTAACTTGCTAAATACACTTGCTGCCTTTGCTTGGCACCCTGCATTTAATTCCCACCTGCCATCACTGGTGGTTATTTGCCTGCTTCTCCTAAAGGAATCTCCTTCCCCATTCCTTCGCTCTCAGCCTTGCTTTCCATGATGAAAGTCCTTCTGCCGTGGCCGTGGCGAGAGTCAAAAAGACTGTTTTCCCATATGGCACCCTCAAGGAAGAGGCCATGTGTTAAAGGCTGCCTCAAAACCCATCCAAAACTCAAACCTGTCTTGGTAAAGCAATCGACCTGGCTATCGCACTCCGGGGCTGAGCACGTGTCTTCTGCAATGTTCCTGCCACTTCCCTGGATGCTCCAAAATAGTAAACAAGGGAAGCGAAGGTGGATGCTTGCAGGCTGCTTGGGGAGAAAGACCTCAGGAAGGAGGGACGGGAGGGCTCGAGAGGGACAGATGGTGCCTCTCTGATGAGAGCTACTGCTGTAGCATCTGTTGAGGTATCTTCCGCTGCTGCCAACAGTGAGAAGCTTCATATGGCAAAGAGCTCTTTGCAACAAGTACTTCGCCTTTTCACCTCCCTTTCTGCAAAGGCTTTTTCACTAAAACAGCAGAAAATAAAACGCACCACAGCGGGGAGGAAGGAGGAAGAGTTGCCCTTCTGTGAAGCTGTCAAAAACACAGGTTTTCACGTTACAAGCAGAACCTCATCCCCAGCTTTTGGTCAGTTGTTTCTTATGCATTACCACACAGCCTTGCTTACATGATGCATGCGCTTAGCGATTCAGTACAAAGCACTTAATCTGTTTTCTGTTCCCACATATTGGGCTCGATCCTGGGAAGTGCAGCACAGCCTCACTGTTTGGAGAGTTTAATCCCACAAAGGTCTGTGCTGCAGCAGGAAAGTGGAGATTGAAGGTGTCCAGCCCCACACCGAACTGCTCGGCTGCGAGTCTGAGTATTTCAGGTATGAAGGAACAGGCTGGGCTGCATGGACATTGCAACGAGCCTTGTCCCACTGCGCTGCCAAGCCAACATCAAACACAAATGTTATTTACACAAGTCAGCCGTAATCCCTCTCCAGCTAAGTTATTTATCCCTAAGCCTAAACTACTTTATAATGTCACCACAACCTGCTAAATAATGACGATCCCAGAAGTACACTTGTTATCCTTGAGAGCCCATCTGGAGTGCTGCAAGCTGTCCTGCTCATCCGTGTTTGGAGATCGGTGCAGGACACAGGCAGAGAAGGACAACTACAACGATCAGGACAACTGAGAACATGATGAAAAGGTCTAAGGATGGATTTTATCCCACCAAATTTTCAGTATCTAAGAGTTAAGGTACTTTTTTTTTTCTAAGCTGGGCAAAGCACCTCCAGAACATCATCCACCACAGCTGTCTTCAGTGTTTGTCCTAGAGAGAAAAAAATCACCTTCAAGGAGCTTCTCTTTCTGCTAACTATTAGGATGATCAGAAAAAATGAACATTAAGACAAACTGCCCAGGAGGAACCTGCAGGTTCTTGGGAGGGAGAATCAGGCTAGACTAACACTGGTGTGAGGACCAAGGGGTCTAAGCTGTCCTTGACTAATCCATTTTTGGAAAGGAAAAGTCAAAGCCTAAGAAGAAAGACAGAGGGGCAGTAAGATGCTGTTTCCAAGGGAAAGGCTGAGAAGTTTGTGATGGGCTCATGACAGGGTCTTGGTGATATCTGTTCTGTATTTATAAAGCACACTATGTTGAAACTGAGAAGACGCACGTGTGTCACAGAAGAGAACTGCCTCCTTGCAGCTCCAGATATTACAGAGCGTTTCAGGCCGTGTTGTGTCACTGGCAGTCACAGTGTGCAGCTCCTCAACTCGAACTGGCTCTCTACTACATGTGTGTCAGTTGGTTCATCTCAAGCTTTCGCCTAAGTGGTCACATTAGCATCCCATCACCTGCATTTCCACAAGCTGAAAGTATCTGTCACAGCCAAGAGACTCCAGGTCTGCTGAGAGGGGGACAACCATTTCCCCCGTCAGCGCTGAAGGGTGGCTGATCTGGAACTGCAGGCTGCGAGACTAGCAAACATATTGAATAAAAACTTCTGCCAGCTACGCTGCCAAGCTATAGTGAGAATGAATTTGAATAATAAAAGCTGGAATAAGAAAATGCCTTAGAGGATGCATTCGTATAGTACTTTCCTTAGCTTCAATTTAAAGGCTCAGTTCCATAGCTAATGCAGTCGTAAGGGACATTAGCCTAATTTTTGTCAGGAGAACTTGTCAACACTGCAGTATTTAAGATCGACGCTAAGGACTTGTTTCATCTCAAAGACAGATCACAGAGAACGAAAATAACTGTGCCACACTCGGTTCACTGAAGAATAAATCCACGTTCTCTCTGGGCCTAATCATGGGGTGTTTTTTTTAATACTAACACGTGCGTGAGCTGCCTCTGATCTTACCAGGTGTGCAGAGCCCACGCTGCAACTGAGAGCGGATGCAAACGCGCAGCACGGGAGCCTTGTAGGACTGCAGGCCAGGCCAAGAAAATGAGTGGAGGAGACAGAGAATTGGCTTTGTCTCCTTGGGGATTCAAGCAGCAGGTTGAAACCCAAATTGCCTGCCCTGATCTTCAGAGCTACTGCAGGGGCGAGTCAGCAGAGAGTGAAGAAAGGAGAAGCTGTATCCTGCATTTTCAGAAAAATAGTTGGCATGATCCTGCTTCCCCCACGTCTTCCTTAATTACTTTGGTATCCATCACAATGGAGTCGTTCAGTGATAAAAATTGCAAGTTCCTTGATGAACTCCTGCCCGCCACCCCTGGCACACTCACTTTGGGTGAGCAAGGTGGCCCACCAAATAGGAACCTTTTTAAAGAATGAAAGTGCACAAAAGCTGTGTTCCTACAAACCCACGGCTTGCCTCAGTTCCTTAATACTGCCCGGCTTCATACTTTCCACATGTCCGCCTGAGATCTGCAAGGGCAAGTCTAAAATAATTAGGCTGGTGCTGTGGCATGTCTAAGACGTGTAGCTTCCTTGAGTGCAAAGTTGAAAAATTCCTTTTTATTTGCATTTTTTAAGCTGAAGCAAGGGATGACCTTACCCCAGCTTTGGGATCACAAATGTGCTGGCAGAGGAAGCCCTAGAGCCTCGCGACGCGGGACTGCGGATTCACAGGCAGGACGGCAGCTCTGCTCTCTTAAGAAATCTGCACTCGCACTAGAACTAAATCATTACAATGGCCAGTAACGTCCCTCGGGAAGGAAATCCTCTCAAAGATAAATCAATAACTCAGGGTAATTTTAGCACACAGCCAGGAGAATTTACATTGCCAGGAAGGCTGACAGCTCCGCCGCGGAGACAGAGCTACAACATCATCAAATGGCCATGAAGCGGTCCCCGGAGCCCAAGCTCAGGCTCCTGGTGTATAAGGCAACACCAGGAGCCTCTGGAGGTGGCCTGATCTCCACGGTGTTGGGACCTGCAGGGATCCAGGACAAAGCAGCAGCCGGCAGGGATGCCTCGCAGCCAACCTAGCTTTCTCCAGCTGTGCTCCAGCTGTGCTCCAGCTGTTCTCCTTGCCCGGGAGCTGGCTGCACCTCCACGGGCAGAATCCGCAAACACTCTTGAGCCTTACCCAACAGCACCACACAGAGATGAAGTGTGAGTTCAGATAGGCACAGATCACCCAAACACAGGGGAAGCGCCGCACTCTTCCAGCAGTTCCCACCAGCCAAGACATCGGCAAACTAAGGCAACTGCAGGACATACTATGATTGATGATACTGCAATTTCTGTAATCATATTAACGCAAAGTACACTTGGACCAGTAAGTTCAAGGAAACTAATGACACTTTCCAGCTGTGGCCCAACACTGTAACTCTGGCAAAAGAGAAAAATAAAAGCAAGGTCCCTAATTATTCACTAGCTCTCCGCCCAGATTCTCAGGGTCAGCTTGGAGGAGAAGGTGGCCTGAATTATATTTTCGTTTCCAGAACATCAACAGAATTGCTAACTAAGTTGCGCCGGCAAGGTCAGAGCCTGCCCGTCGTTATGTATGCTGTCCCCCTCCCCACTGCTGGCTGGCACGAGCGCTGGTCCCGCTGCAGCGAGGAAGAGCTCAGCCCGGCAGTGTCCTCTATTTGTACGGTTAAAATAGCAGCGCTCTCCGAGTCCGCTGAGAGACACGGTGCCCATGTCTTTCTGCTGTCCTTCTTCCCTGGTAGATGGCAAGTTCCCAGCGCACAGAAAGAAGCCACAAGCACCAATTCCTCAGAAGCGAAAACCGGCCTCCATAAGGCAAAGAACATTTTCTCTTCAGTGTCTAGGAACTGGGGCTTCCTGAAAATAAACCTGACAAGCAAACGCCTCAATCCACCCAGCAGCAACTTGCTGGCTCCCCGAGCCATGTACATCTCGCCTACGTTGTAGCCAGAGCAGCTTGCTTACACCCCACCCCAGGACAACCGGGCTGACCAGCACTCCGCTTCTGAGGGTCCCCATGGAGGAGGACATGGAGCAGCTACTGCTAATGCACAGAGACCTTGGGAAGAGGCTCCCTGCAAGCAGGTCAAACAGCAATGGCCCTGGTGGGCCAACATCTGCTACCAGAGCTGGACAGTGTTAGGATTCATAGGGCTGGAGAGGTGCTAGATACCCCAAGCAGAGCCAAGTCGTCCCGTCACGCTCCTAAAATGCTCAACTCCTGCACGAAGTTGCCCAAGAAGCCACATGAGAACCATCTGTGATGGGGTCTCCTGACTTGTGTCAGGAGACCCCATAGGAACAGAGACCCCAAAATCAAACCCAACTAGATAACCTGAAATGAATGGTTATGCATCAACCCAGCTCTTATGATGCTAAAGCTGACAGCAAACCATAAAACAGCTGTAGCCCCTGTTCTTAACGGCAGCTCAACACAACAGGTTCAGTGCCTTGGGCCATGCTCATGGGCTAGGAAGCCAAGTAGCTTCCAGGCTCAGCAGCAGCATCATGTAAGAGGGAACACGCAATAAAAAGTCAACCCCCTGAGGATCAGGAAGACATATATGAAATAACTTATCACGCAACAATTTGCGTGCACTCAAATGTTCTGCAATGCAATTAGAAATCAATAGCAAGAAGCAGAAACCTTCAACCACACAGTAAAATATAAAGAATACTTGTAGCATTGATTTTAAAAGAACCTAAGAGAAGACAGTTGCAGAGGAACCTGAGAAAGTAAAGCAAAGTGCCTGAATTGAAGCTTTTTTTTTTTCCTTAAAAATACATTAATAATGGTTTTTCAATGCAAAAAGAAAAACTGAAACCCACACCAAATTCTCCTGGTAATAACAGCTTTCTGCAAAGCCGAACTATTAATGTAACAAGGATGTCCATCAATCAAGCACAAAGAAAGTACTTTCTGAGCTAAAAAAAAAAAAGAGCATGCAAACATCTGCTTTTTTGTAACTTAAATACTTAAATTTTGCCCTTAAATGCAAGGAGTAAAATAAATTATTGGGAGGCTGGGCTTGAGCCAGTTTTCTTCCATCCTGGACCACCAAGTGCTGAGCACAGGGGTAAGGGTTCACAACCACCTTGCCCCAGTGATTTATTCCTGGTGGGAAGCGGGAGGAGCGGGCAGGGTTTTATTTGGAGACGGAGCATCGCTTCAAAACATCCCGTGTCCTTCTTAGCACCCACGACACGACAGGTTCCCGACAGCAAACACCGCATCCGTCAAGGTGACAGCCAGCTGTAGTTTGAAGAAGTCTTTGAGCCAGGGCTTTTAGCAACTACCTTTTATAATTAAGGAAGTTCTTGTAAACTCTTCTGCACCTTCAGCCATCCTAAACCTGTCTAACTCTGTTTACATGCCCAAGTGCTACCAGTGTAGGATTAAAAGGAATAAAATCTTGCTCCAAGGTGACAGTCGCATCCCTCCTCGTTACTGCTGTCCTTTTTTCAGTTTCCTCGTGCTCCCTGCAGGCAGCTACAGTTATTAGGAGAATTTCTGTTGCCTGCATTTCGCTGTGCTCTCATCTCCGGGTCCGTGCTCTCAGATGAGCACTGCCTGACTGCAGCAGCAGGAGCAAAGCTGAGAACTGCTGGATTTACACCAAAAAAAAAAAATGTAGCCAGCAAAGAAGGTAATTGGGGTGCCATTATACCTCCAATCCTTCCTCTTTTTTTAAGCAGCTAGGGGAAAACAGTGCTGGAGATAACGAAGAGGTCTTACAGATTCAACTCAAAGAAGCGGCAGGCATCACTGCATCTAAGTCTTAATATATTCTGAAAAGTGACACTCAAAAATGACATTACAGAGGTCTGTATTTACTGTCTCTCTGTGCTTTCTGTAGCCACCGTGCCACGTTACATTTAATAACAGCTCTTCAGCCTAGCTGCTGGTGTTGAAATTCCACTTGACACCTGCCAAGCTAATAGCTTGGGTTTACCCCCCTACACGAACACTTGCATCTTCACCCAGTTTAAAGTTTTGGGAGCGTGTACAGGGATAAGGCATGAAAAGAATCCTGCTTAGGCGACGCGCGGGAAAGACCAGACCTTCTCCATGGGTCTTGAGTGTGTTGTCTCCACGAGACTAACTGCAATACAAGAGGAGAAATGTATTTTTGTCCCTGCTCAGCAAGCTGAACTGATGCAGACAAGAAATAGACCAATGGGTAAGAAGCCACATTACACACAAGCACTTCTCAGAGCAGCGGTAAATCCAGAGAAGAGCTGTGCATAGGTCTGAAGTCACCACAGATGGTCAAAATTAAAACAGTGCTCTCAAGCTCTCCTCATACAAGAGATGCTCCAATCGTGGAGTTCTCTTTGTGGCCCTTCACTGCAATCCCTCCGTATGTCTGTGTCTTTCTTGTCCTTGAGCCCAGCATTGTACCTAGATGTGTCTCAGCAGGTCTGAGCAGAGGGGAAGGATGATCATCTTCTACCCGCTGGAGATGCTCTTCCTAGTGCAGGCCATGATAAGGCCTTCTCTGCCAACAACTGCTGCCTCATGGTCAACCGTCATCCACTAGGACCCCCAGAACCTTCTTCTCAGCAAACCTGCCCTCCAGCCAGCTGGTCCTCGGCCTGTACAGGTGCACGGGGTTAGTCGTCTCCAGGGCAGGACTTCGCACCTCTCTTTATTCAGGAGGTTCCTCTCTGCCCGTTTCTCCAGCCTGGTGAGGTCCTTACGAATGGCAGCTCAACCATCTGGTGTATCAACCACTCCTCCCCATTTTTGTATCATGTAGTCTGTAAATACCAAGCCTTCATAATCTGCCACCTCATTAGAGCTCTAGTTAATCAAGATACTGAGATGTCTAACAGGCTTCTGCGTATTAATAAGTGCAGTGAGATAACTACTTAGTTGTAGCCTGGTTAGTGGAATAAATGGTATTATAATTCATGAAGATCAGGTGGGCTTTGTTCCAAATAAGCAAAGCAACAGATTATATCAAAACCTAAGTGCATCTTCAAATACAATCCCACAGATAACTTAAAAGGATAATTCAAAGGTGCTTTCAGAAATATCGACAGACGTGAACAGAGAGGTTTCACTTGGGTTGAATGACAAATTCTAAAAATAAAGCGTGGTCCAGGGTTAAAATGTAAATTGTTGATTAGATCTATTTATTCACACCCTGCAGTGATGGTGGAGACATGCAGCTTAATGTTTTCTCTTTTCCTTTGCAGGATCATGGGCACATTCCTCTTATTGCCATTGCCGCTTGCAAGGTCTTTGCAACCCTGGGAGATCTCTAGCAGAAGAACGGAAGAAATACCAAGTGACAGACTGCATACATTAAATCAGTATTCAGATAACATCCTGTTGCAAGCCACTGACCCAAGCAAAACTTTTTGCAGTCTTGAATAATATGCAGGAGAGAAAAAAAAAAGAATATCCGTAAGTAAGGTATTTTGAATGAGAAATGCTATCCTTAATTAGAATTTCCAAAACTAGCATGCTTAATCCTTCCAAAAATGTAAGCACATCATAAAAAATTAAACTTGAATATAGGTTTGGTAGAAGTTCTTGCAATAAATGGGAATTAGCTTTACAAAATGTCAAAACAGACCTAAAGAGACTACATTTCTTTTCCAAGCTCGTATGGGTAAAGTAGAGATGGAAAAACAGATAGATATGTATTTTTTAATCTTTAGTATCCTTAAGATACTAAAAAGAAGGAAGCTGTTTTAGGAAAGTGGAGGCATTTGTTCCAGCGAGCATTTGAGTAAGCATAAAAGCAAAAAAAGCTTCTAGACCTCTAGAAACATCAAACAGCTGTTTTGATTTACATCACAGACAAATTTATTGCAGATTCCAAAATGAGCAGAGAGCAGAGAAAAGATCTTGCCAGGGCAGGACGGATATTCAGAGTTTTCCTCAGAGGAGCAAGGTGTTTTTAATCCAGAATGGAGGAGGTAGAACAGATGGCTCTGAAAAGGCTTTGTGGAAAGAGAGACTCTGTTGCTGGTTTAAGGCTATAAATAAATATTGGGAAAAAAATTTAAAAAAAAGTAGTTACAAACGCATCTGAGCAGGAGCACTAATTACAGCTGTGAATTGAAGGACCTGTATAAAACATTCCTTGCAGAAGCCACTTGATTGCCTGCTGGCTGCCTGACTGAGAAAAATTTAATTCTGTGCTCACCCATTTAACTAAAATTGGCTTCTTACAAATTTTACTAAGCAGAGTCTGTGTGTGCAGACCGCCCATGTGAGAGACAACAGAAAGGAACAGTTAGAGCAAGACCACAGGGAAAACACGTTTTCCTAATTATGAGGAAGACACATCATGGAACCGTTTCAGGGATGTACACCAGCGAGACTGAAAAGGGAGACTTGATCTCCAAGAGCTTGATCTCCAATGCATTTTTTTTGACAACCCTCCAACATACCCCAGACTAAAGGCATGAAACTCTTGGACCATGTGGCTACAAACGGGTCTTGGGGAAAAGGGTTCAGAAAAGATCCTTCTGGTCCTAGGCTGTAGTGCACTAAAGTTGTCTGGGGGCTAAACAATCCTTCTGCTCCAAGAACTGTTTAATCAAGGAAGGCAATCTGGATGCAGAGTCCATGGTGCTAGAGAGAATAATTTGGAAAGGATTGGAAAGACGGTGCTTCTCCCCAGGGATGGGACAGACCGCCTGCCTTAATCAGGGCCAATCCTGGCAAGCAAATTAGATACAGTGCCGCAGAGCTTGCTGAAGATGCAGCTCCTGGATTGTGTCAATAGGTCAGGGATTAATCTGTGCAATTATGTAATACAATTGAGAAAATGGAATAAAACAGTTCTACGGGAAGGCGTTCTCTCCATGGCGGACTGCCAAGCTCTGCAGGAGAGCCCACGGTTAAACACGGCGCAGAGGCAAACACGGACCCGCCTCACTCAAGGGCCAGGGATCCATAGCACAGACCTTTATGTTTCCACTCCGGAAAAAACGTTGCTCTGAGATCCTTCCATGGCCAAAGCAGAAAGAAGATCACCCAGAAGAATAGCGGAAAGAAGACACCACCTGCAGCGAAGAGCTTAGCAGTTAATGACCACATATGGAGTTGCATCTTCCTCCAGCGATACCCGACGTCATCCTCTGAGGCTGTTCTCAGCAGGAAAGCAAGAACTGGAGCCTACTGAAAGCTCCCAGCAGAGAATAGGGCCACGAGCCCAATACCAAAGCTCTTCTCACCAGTCTTTCCACCAACTGACTGCAACAGGAGCTGGGTGATTCACTTGATCCCCAGCATCTGTGATCCTGCTCCCATGGGAGTTCAATACTTTCATGGACATGTAAGCAGCATCCTAGGGATGAAGGTCCATCTGCAGCTGAGCAAGCATGCACTGGGATGCTTGGAAAGCTTCTCCCACAAAACAAGACCATAATATTTGAAGAGGGGAAGTTCTGATTATATTTGATCAAATATCAAGTCATCAAACCTTCAAAACTCTTAAATCACTCTGGAAGCCTATCTACACTTTTTAGAAACATTTTCTCATAATACCTGATTAGAATCTTGGAACCAATATGCTGGAATGTCTTCTTTGATCTGGAAGCAGGAGAGAAGATGCTCAACCTGGAAATTCAAGATGACCAAAGTTGGATACACTCCCGAAATGAACTGTGAAGGTGCAGAGCCTCGGATGCTTTCCTCCTATCATAGGGGCAGGAGCACTCACCGCCAGCACTAACCTGCCTATCATAGGTCCTGACCTCATCATCTGTCTATCTCAAGCTAGTCAGTCTGAATGCCATAGTACAATCCTGTGCACTCCAGGAGGGAAAACATTTTTCTTCCAAAGCACTGTTACAAGCTTGAAATAAATGTGCAGACTGTTAGATAAAGGCAGAGATAAAAATAGGCCAGTTAAATATCTCTTCTTTAATGAGGTTCATCCTTCTAGAGAGTCACACAAAGGTTATTAACGTTATTACAGAAAATATTGTATGCTCACACATGAAAACCATGACAAGATCTTCCTAATCACCCAGCAGGCATTTAAGGATCTCTCAGGCGCTCACATGCTCACAGCATCCCTGGCTTGGAAGAAACAAGATAAGAGAGAGATATCAGCGATCTCCCTTGGAAACAGTCGCTCTTCTTACTACTGTTTTCTTTTCCCACTCCAAACAATGTAAATTTAACAGTGAAAATGATATCTACTCCTTACATCTATTGCAATACAGCTAATGTTCTCTTAGCTAACATTAAACCTACATTAAAACAATACAAGGCAGAGCATCACTAAAGTTAATTTTGAAAATATTTTGAAAAATGCTGCCCAACTTCCTAAAGTTACATCAAAGAACCACCAACACTGGATTCTAAAACACCTCCATTACCTGGTTTATAAATATTTCAAACTAAACCCCAACATGCTGCAAGGGTAAGGGAATGATACAAGAAGCTAGTGGGAATCATATGGCCTATCTTGCATAAGAATTTATCTTACCTACTTATTTCAGTTATGTTCAGTCTTCAAAAACACCACCATGTGTAACAAATGCTCGTCTGGGCTAACCAGTAGTGTGAGTTTGGGCTGTACACACATTATTATGGAGA
>JAUBNY010000168.1:825575-841190 GCA_032275445.1 Crypturellus soui | reverse complement strand
TGGCCTGTGATCTGTGAAAAAGAGCACTTTCCTTGGGGAAGAAAAGTCAAGCTAGCACTCATCTCCACCTTGTCATCACAGAACAGACGGAACTGATGTTTCAAAGGACTTCTCGATCTTAAATCCTTATGACATGGTGACAAATTAGGGAACTTGTCTCACAGATTCCAGCAGAGGTTATGAAACAACAGTTCAGTGAATGCCTTACCGGCCATGGGAGCCTCTGTGCGTTGTCAGAGCTGCATCAACCCCCCACCTGTACTGGAGAGCCGCTGATCCTGGACGGCTCCACTCAGAAGGGAGCCATCCCTACACACATCACTACAGCCACTTTAGCTGCAAATTCAGGACAGAGCCAGACGTGCAGCACAAAGAGTTCAAGGAATTAAATCATTTTAACGTTTGTGCCTAAAGGAGCTGATAAGGTTACAAGCTAGACTGGGACTAAGGGCATTAAACACCCAACAGTTCCATTTTTAAAAAGCAATAGTGTCTCACAGACACCCAGGAAAGTCAGCTCTCCATTAGCCAAGGACAGCTGAGAAGCTCTCCAAGAGGAACAAGCAGGTAGCTGCTTGTCCAAACCTCCATTAAAAAAAATGATTAATAATAATAATAAGGGAGGGGGGATAGAAAGAGGTTAGATAGAATAGAAAGAGGATAGAAAAGAGGCAGGACAAGCAAGGGAAAAGCAAAAGAAAATTCTAATCCAAAGGAAAAATAACTCTTCCAAGCAGTAGGAACGGGCTGAGACCATGACTCTCACCTGAGCCTATGACTGCACTCACAGCACTTAAAATTAACTGTCCCCGGAGTTCAGTTCGGTGAAGTCAACTTCGTTTTGTCAGGTTAGCAACGAGAGGAACCCAAAAGCTTGAGTGACTGAGGGAGGAGGAAAGCAGAGGGCAATTGGCAGCAACTGTTTCTCCTCTGTGATCTTCTCTTCCTAGTGACAAAAGCTGTGTTTCTATCCTCAGCATCCTTTGATATAGACTGAAAAGACCCAGTGCTTCTTCTCTTGAGCTTCCATCAACAGCAGGAGACCTTAAAAGAAGTCACTTAAAAGGAGAGATGCATGGCAGAGGGGAGCAGCAGCCAAAGGATGTAGTGATTTTTTTTCTCTCCGTTTCTTGGCCTTTGCTCTATGGTTTCTTGCTTGTATGACTTTGTTGAACCTTCCTTGCCTGCTCTAATGGCTAACAGAAGATTTTTTTAGGCACTTACTCCCTTTAAGCTTAATGAAAGAGGTGTCTGGAGCACCTTCAGCTCTACTCCGACACACGAGGACATCCTGAAGAACTTTTCCTGCATCCTGGTGGCGCCACAGATTCTTCCCGCTGTATCAGATGGGGAGAGGCAGGAAGTCCATCATGAGACTGCCAGGGCGTGTTTTTGCTATGAGGGCTTCTCCCATGAAGATTACGGATTTCGGCTGTCCCTTCCTGCAAGCAGATTTTAATTTAAATCATGCGAAGGACAAAATATCCAGCAGAGTTTTCAGGACAGCTGAACCACTATAAACAACTGCTACATGAATCCGGGTTGTTTCAGTGACAGCCCCATGCTGACTTTCAGCACCTACAGCTGCCGCACATCAAGAGAAGTTTTGGTGAGGCCCTAATCCAAGGAACAACTAGAGGAGTGAGATACCTTGGTGCATTCACAAGATCCACGCAGGGAGGCAGTTACTAACATATGTAAGAGTTTGCAACATCGGGGTCAGGCGGTACATTTTTGCAAGAGCAAAGAGTCTATCATTTATGCATTAAATGTTACACTAAGGCCACAGTACAATAAAAATAACTAGTGGTCTCCAGCCTCCAAATAAAGTAAAAAATGTTTCTTTTTGTTTAAAAAGGCAGAAAACAAAGCAAGCAGCACTTCCACAAAATGTCCTGAACTGGCTTCGAGCTGCGGTACAGAATGGAGCCGCCTGATGATCCACTTGCCTTGCGGTCACGTCTAGGCGATGCATCATAACAGGCAGAGCCCTTTGGGAGAACTGACCTTCAGTCTCCTGCCTCTTCCTCGCACCCGCGGAGTGTCATAGCTACCCACAGACGTGCTGCCTGCTGCTCCTTGTTCTTTAGTTACGGGGTTAGGGAAGGCAATTCAGACGGTCTCAGCGTTTGGTTGGCCTCACGCAGCTCAACCCTTTGGAAAGAGCCCCAAAGGAGCCAGCACACTCAGGTGCATCGGTCCACGTGCGCCGTGGGGAGATGCTCTCTCACAAATACATCTCCTGAACACATAAACTCTCCTTTAAATCAAGCAACCTGTGATGTTTTAGTTAAGATTTACTGAAAGGTTTCTTTTTTTTTCCCTCCTTTTGGAAGCAGCCATAGATGGACAGAAAGAGAAGAAATTAATGAACATAGTAATTATTCCCAAAGTTGCAAATAGGAGCGATTCTTCACGCCGAGACAAGTCTGGAAAACATGATTAAAATGCTCCAGGGACATATTCTTGAAACTGCAGGTAATAGAACAGATAAAACATATTTACAGTATCTCATAGGGGACATGTACTTTTTAGGTATCAGCTATAATTCTGCTGTGAAAAATAATATCCTTCCATTCTTCACTGCAGAGTTAAAAGGATGCTCCAAAAAAACCCCACACCAACAGAACAAAGTGTCTTTAGTGGTGATCAGGTCTGGCTCCGGAGCCGCAGCCTCCACTCCGCAAATGGTACAATTCCACACAGCAGCACGAGGAAGGTGGAGCAGGAGGTGGGCTCCTTCTGCGGCGCCGTCGTCCCCAACTTCCCTGGCGCCCACGACGCCAAGGCTGCCAGCTAGCAGTCTGTGCCTCGAGTACCCACTAGCAGCAACGATTTGTCATGTGTCACATCAGATACACTCTTCGGAGACCACCGCACTCCCTTAAGCAGACGGCTGCCAAACTCCAAAGAAAAAAATCCAAGAAACCTGGCTGGCCGGTGCTAAACCCAAGGGCCTGCAAAGACCAGAGCGCTTCTCATGTTTAAAACCCATCAGTAGGGTGCAGTCTGCTCCCCGCAGCACCTTCCGTGCAAGGCAGCCATCAACAGGATCTGTTATTGAGGAGGACTCCTCAATTTTCTTCCTCGTCAGGGTCTCTTTTCCCTCCTCCTGTCTTCACCCGTCCTCTCCAGGGTCACAGCACAGGGTCTGGCAAGCAATACCAGCAGCCCAGTGAAGTGGTGGTGGCACCAGCATCCCAGTGAGGCGGTGGTGGTACGTTCCCTGCGGATACACTCAACCCAAGCTCCAGCATAGCTTTTGAGACAAGTTTCCACCAGAGTGCTGGACAGCAGAGCAATTCCAAAGCCAAAAAGTTAATTCCCGAGCATTATCAGAGCTTCCATGGCCAGCTCTCCTGTGAGTTCACAGCTTGTGTTGAAGCCCCTCGTGAAGTGAGAGCTTACGCTGCTATTCCCAAACCAGCTGCTTCATCCCTGAGTTCACCCAGAATCTGGCACAGAACTTCCAAGTCTCTCAGTCATTTCCACACCATCTCCAAGTCAGCTCTCCCAGCTGCCCCTTCTAGCTTTGGCTTCATTCTCCTTTTTAATTGGATACAGCTTCTGTGGGAAGCCCCTGCTCTCCATTGACACCATGTTTGCTGCTAAGCTAGATGTGCAGAGAGCTGAAAATCCTTTCAAAACTTTGGCCAAACCTCTCAGAACTCAAGGACATACCTGCACTTCCAGACCTTGGCTACTGCAGCCATATCAGAAGCCATCAGAGACCAAACACTCGATTGCCCAGGCAAAGATCACACTTCAGTGCTTAGTGATCATCACAGAAGACGAATCCCTCAGCCAAGAACTCATCCGTCAGCTCCAGATGTTCCAGTAGCCAGAGTCCTTCAACTGATAGTAGCCATCTGAGACCAGTGGTAGCCCCCAAAACCTCTCCTATAGAAATCAAATAATGGCCCCAAAATGTTTACAAAAGACCTGCGGTTTTCAGTTGCTTGGGGGCTTTATAAACCTACAAAGGGGGAGATTGTTTCAAAAAGTGACCATGAGCCACAGAAAGACAAGAGATCTAAAGAAAAGATGAGAGAAGTAGGAAGCCCTGCCTCAAGTCACCAAAAAGCGACTGCCTGCCCCAA
This sequence comes from Crypturellus soui, assembly GCA_032275445.1. Taxonomy (NCBI): domain Eukaryota; kingdom Metazoa; phylum Chordata; class Aves; order Tinamiformes; family Tinamidae; genus Crypturellus; species Crypturellus soui. The sequence continues at coordinate 837,090 of JAUBNY010000168.1, read as the reverse complement.
ACCGCAGCACGACCTTGAGTGACACTACACAGAAACAAGAAGTGAGAAAAGGAAAGAAACCCTGCAGCAAAGAACAAGGAAAGAACAAGAGGGAAGGCCCAGGGCATTCCCCATGGTATTGATAGCACCTGCACAGACCTTCAGCAGCATTTATTTTTTCACAGTTTATTTAAAGAGCGAGTGATGCCTCATGACAGGTTATATTTAGACACAGCTGGGTCTGTACCAGGATTTCTCCCCAGCCACAGGCACTGGCATCAAGCAGAGGGCACCATCTCCCCATCCTCACTCGGCCAGGATGGCTCTCTCTTTTTGCGCCCAAAACCCAGCCGGCAGGTACACGTGTCAGGAGACCTGCCGAGCTAACGTGGCAAAGCACAGAGTGTCATCGTAGCAGACACAAGTCTCTGCCACTTGCGGGGACTTGCAGCCACAAAAACATGAGTCAAAAGCCGAGGAGACGCAGATCTTTCCCAAACCTCACCCAGGGGTTTCCATCAAATAGTTCTTTGGCCTGTGACCGCTCACCGAAGGACACGGCTATTGCCACCGTGTTTCCCCAGCCTGGATGGCCGGGGAGCTGTTCACAGCCAGGTTAAGCAGGCAAAGCTTTGGGCATAAATCCAGAAGGAGACTCACACACGTCTCTGAGCAGAGGACAGAAGGCTCTAATCACTGTTTACCATTCCCCCGCGAGGCTTCTGATGCCTTTTAATGCACTTATTACCCAATTTATTTGTAATTTTTTGCTCAGATCTCCGACTTGCAAGTATTTCAAAGAGAAATCAAACAGCCACAGAACTGAAGAACTCCAGGGCATCCACACTGATTTCCTCAACAAATTCCCGTTATGTTTCTCAACAACGGAAAATTTTCCCACAGGGTGAGAGAACAAAACGGACGCCGGCTACCAGAAAACGCGCTGCAGCTCAAAGGCAGCGCCAGGCACCAGCCCCGCGCGGCGCCTGAAGTGACGCTCTGCCAACACCCGAACAAAGACGCTCATCTAACAACACCCGGCAAAGAATTCCATTAAAATGTGTGAAAATCCCACGTTGGGGAGTATCTTTATGATTTACAGCGACCTCCCGCTGACGTCAAAAAAACTTTTCAAGCATCTTGGTGTGTTTTGTGCTTGTCTACCCCAAGCCTGTTGGGTGGAAAAGGAAGGTAACCGCCCTGAGTTTATTCCTAATCTTGGTGCAGGAACAGTGGATACAGGAAAATTGCTTGTGCTTCCCTGCAAACTCCCTTTGCGAGGGATGTCCTATCCCATGTCAAGCCATTTCCAACCCTGCAGCTTTCCCACTGCAGAAGCGAGCAGCGTTCCTCATAACCAGTTCTTCAGTTTTGTACCTTTGGCTGCAATCCATCTCTGTGGGCATTAAGCAACACAACAGCATTCAAAAAACCATTCCAAAAGCCCAGAGTTTTGAGTAGACTCTAATTCATGCAGGGCTCCCCCTGGAAATTTTGCATAGTGTAATAGGCTATTTTGTGGGCAGGGAGAGATCAAGAAAATTAATTAAGTCAAAGTAAGAAATAACCTCCCCAAAAGAGAGTAATGATACTAAAGCAGCTATCATGAACTGGCCAAGCACATTTTAAGCACTATCCATTTTCACTTTTACATTGTCTTGGAAAAGAAAATGGAGTGGATTTGTTCTGTGTGCATATTGTCTCCTATTTGTTACTGTCTATCTATTGAAGCTTACTTGAAAAACAAAATTTAATTAAAACCCACAGCGCTGCATGGCCTGCCTTTGAAATATGCCTGCATTAGCAGATCATTACAGCAAATGAAATACAGCTTCGTATCATATTTTTCAAACACCATCCTAAAACATTTACAAATTAAATAATACTCTCGCAGAGGGAAATTAAGTGACATGGTGTTTAGCAAGGGCAAAGAGATGTTTACAGACGTGAGGCCAACGAGGCAGGAGAGGATGCTCTAGTCAAGGTGGTCTGCTAAGCAGAGACGAGGGGAAGAAATGGAATATGTCAGTGCAGGACAAGCAGAAAGGAGCATTCCCAAGCCCCAAAGGGGACCTGCAAGCCCTAAAGAAAGGAAAAATAATAATGGTGGCAGAGCTGCCTGGCTTCATGCTTTTCAGGCTTCATCTGGGGCTTCTGGATACTTTAAATCAGCACAACTGATGGGCATAAAGGCTAAGAATTGCTGAGGTTTCCTGAGGGAAAAGCAAATCCATGTGTGCTGCAATCACCAGGCAGCAAAAGCACCTGCAAAGTGAACTGTGCTACTGCAGGAGGAGTTTGGAGAGGACCAGGCTTCACATTTCCAAGCATCTCACACAACCTGCTCATTGCTCTGTGCCTCTGAAAATACCGAGAATGAGTTTTTAGCATTTAAACCATCCATGTCGTTCCTCCTGGTTCATTTGAGGAGGCAAAGAGATGCAGATGTCTAACAGGGAGGAGGGGACGCGGCCAGCGCAGCTACACGGGTGCCCGCTTTGTACAGCGGTAGTTCAAGGTTAAACATTTCCCTTGCACAAATCTCCAAGGCTGCCTTGCTCAAAAGCTGTGCAAGGTAATTAGAATCATTATAACTATTATTAGACCATAATATTATTATAGCATTTTTGCTACACTTGACATCTGTTGGCTGATAGATTTAACTGGTACATAAGAAATAATTACGCATAGATTTCTTGCAAATGAGTGCCAACACGGAAGACATTAAAGTGTTCCACGTTGCAAAAGTTAATTTTACGGAGGCATGCTCGAAATAAAAATGCTAAAATTAACAGTTAAACCTTTACAAACTCCTGCTAAAGAAACCATTTTGGTTTTAATAGGCAGCTTTTAAAAATCACGACTTTTCTTTTGAGGCTAAATGATAGATACCTGGGCTTGGTATCGCCCTCAGAACAACACAGGCATCTTCCTCCCACCTCTCCCAGTGATGCACAAGTTTCCAAGACACTTTCATGTGTCTTGCTCTCTGTGCAGCAGATTTTTGAATTGGCAAAGATTCTGGCTGTGCAGAGAACCAAATAATCAGGATTCTTCTAAACTGCTCACTGAAAACCCAACAGAATTATCAACACACAAATACCTAGGATGAAAATACAGTGTCTTGCATCCCATGAAGCCCAAAGTGCTTCACAAGCTGAACTGGGGAAGCAATTTACCCATCACCAAGGTTCAACCATACCCAGAGTGGAACGCAGCCCTTTTACCAATATTTAATAAGAGCACGCAGCCCCCGGCGAGGAGGAGAATCCGATCAAAACCACAGGAATGATTCAGGGAAGCAGAATTTGCTCCCTTCAAGCTGAGCTTTGGTCCGGATTCCCCACATCTGGACTCTTCAAGAGAAATAAACCAGCCCGCAGAGTCACCTCTCCCCACAGCTCGCTCTGCACCCACCATCAGCCATGGGGCAGTAAAGCAGGACATACAGGGCACGGTTTCTCCAGCACATTGACATTTCACTTAAATCAATTTCTTCTCTTGGAGCTTAGTTTGCACTGGGGATGTGATCAGCAGCTGGACAAGATATTCTGAAATTGCTCCCATGGGGAGACCCTATTTGGGCATAAAAAATGATTGTAATTAATTATTCCAGAGCACCTCGTTTTTATTCCAGCAGGGAGTAACCAGCCAAGAAATTTCTTTTTCAGAATTACCTGGGCACAAAAATTTATTTTTACAAGCACAGTCACCTGCAGACAAGCCTAAATCACACTGTGGATAGTCTTGGGGAGAATCAGAAGGGAGCAGGACACTGTGGACACAAGGTCCCTCTGTGCCTGTGCCCACAGAGTCACCCCAACACGCAAGGACACTTGGGCACCCTGTTTGCTGTGGCTGGAGCAAAACCTGTCTCAAAAGCTGCTCCTTGCAGTGCCGGTAGCCACAGACGCCTGATACCCAGGGAGGACATTCCCAAAGGGACCCATGATAGAGAGCAGGGCATGGGGTGGCCAGGGGACACAGGGTTGCCTCTGAGGGACACCAGCAGAAGCTCCCAGCAAGCAGCCAGAACGCAGCACCCGCTCAAAGGAGATTCACAAAAGCTCTTTACAACTGGGTCTTCTGATTCCTCCTCTGCAGCAATCTGCCTGCGTCGCCTCCAGGCCAGCAGCGAGGAAGCAGCCAGGCTTTTCATTGCATCTGACACTCCAAAGAGAACCAGAGGAAATCAGAGCAAGCGAGCTCACCTTAATGAGGCACCGTGCTGTTAGAGGGAAAACCAAAGCAATCCCCCCTCAACCACCGCCTATTCTGAGCAGCTACCAATGATTCTCTGTCAAAAAGCAAAAAGGAAGGGAAGAAAATTTCAAGTAGAGGTCCTGGTGGCTCTGAACAGGTCTGCTGCTATTCAACCTTTTCATTAATGGCCTGAGAGATGAAGAAAGTACTTTTAGAAAATCTGCAACCGTGCCCAGCAGCTAAGAGGGCGAAGCGGTCTGGAGGTCAGGATCAGAAGGGGTAAGGTGAAGAAAACTTCTGAGAAACAAACAAACAAAATCAATACGAAGAAAAGTGATAAAGACAATGCAAAGTAAGAAAGGAAGAAAAAAAAAATCACAAATACAGTGTGGGGAAAAATTACCTAGGCAGAGTTAATGCTGAAGAAAATCAGCGACTGGAGCGACTAAGAAATGAAGTGTGTATTAGCAAAGTGACACCTCTGCTCCAGCTGCAAGAACCAAAGAGGTATTTGGGGATTTAATAACAGCTGTAAGACAAGAAATGAAATTATTCCACTCGGCAGGGCAGAGCTGGGAGGAAACACTGAGTGCTGAGCTCAAGTGCGGTTTAAAACACAGGTATAAAGATGACTTTTCTAATCCTGTGTTTGGTTTTAGCCTCCTCCATCTGGCCACTCCTACATCACTACAGCAGTAACTTTTCAGAGCTACTAGTAAAATGCATCAGAGCTCCTTATATTCCTGAAAGGTGCCCACACAATACCCCAAAGAAAAGCCATTCAGTTCACGTCTTCATCAGCTTTTAGAAAGGAAAGGATCATCAGCCAGTCCAGCAGGAAATCCTTTAAAACTTTGGATCATCCCACCGGACATAAGGGTTACTAAATGCAGAGCAAGGAAGCAGGTGCTTTGAAACATCTTGCTTCAAGGAGCAACAAATGCTTGAAGCGGAGCAAATCTCATGCAAAATTTGTGCCTAACTTCCAGGAAAATTAGTGCATTTAGGACTTTACATTGCCTTGAGAGGATTCATGGGTTTTTTTAATTAGAAGCTGAGGAACAAACCTCCTCTTGAACCACAGCCAGAAGAGGTTTGACTAAACCTTTGGGAGACACTTTGTCTGCTTTCACACGGCTGCTTCCCAGAAGATCCCTGGTGTTGTGTCATTACCGATTCCAGGTGCTAAGAATAGCTGCACGTTAATAATAAATAATAACTAGCTTTATAGAGAGCTTATCAACAAAGCGCACAGCAGATCTCAACTGAAGCTCATTCACTGACTTTGAAAGTCAAAGTGAAACATTATTTCTCTGGGGAGAAACTAAGTGGCAAGAGAGCTGAAGCAGGCGATAAAGGGCCACAGAGGGAGTGGACAGCAGGGAGGATTAGCACATAGGAGACCTGTGATGCCTCAATTTACCATTTATCCCATTAATCTGTTACCTGGCAAATTTTCGGGGTAGAGTTTGTGTGCGTTCAGTGACACCTGCCCAGCTTGACCACTTCTGTATTTATTAGTCTTCAAATTCCTTGAGAAATAAGAGCAGCTAGGGAGGATTTGGGGATGCTGGGGAGCTTTGTGGAGTATTTTACTATTCACAGCAAGGAATTTCTGGACAGTGAGACAGAAGGTGGCAATATCCACCTTTCACCTCTCCGGGCCACTGGGGCAGCTGTTGTGACAGCTCATGGGGAATTGCCGCTTTCCAGCTTCCACTGAAAGGAATGCATTTGTACGCCTTCACATCTGTAAGTACAGGCCATATAGAGGGTAAAGCGGGTCCTGCAGAGCACGACAGAGGCTGCTGTCCTCCCTGTGAGCTGCACAGAGGCCTCGGGACAGACCTCTGGCCCTTTCCACCCCATGAGCACCTTGGAGGCTGCTCAAAAACCCCGGGGTGATGCAGCATGGTCATTTTAAAGCAATTTAAAAACTGCTACTGCAAGAAAAAAGAGGAAAAAAGGAGGAGGAAAGAATGAATCCCCTAAGAACACTACTCTTAAGGCAGCAGCGTGTTCAGTGAAAGACACTTCAGAGACTTCTCTGCGCTCAGGAGCTCTCTGAGCACAGCAGCAGCCTCCGGAGGGAGACAGCTCTGCCAAGAGCAGCTCCTCTGCCCCAGCAAGATCACCCTCTTTTGGCAAGCAATTAAACCGTATCAGCAAAGTCACGCTTTCTACCTCTAAACTGTATTTACACGAGGCTAGTTTTGCACCAGCAAAGCACTGAAAGATAAGTAACATACCACTATGACGCAATGTCTAAAAAACTTGCTCGCGTCAACCCAGGGCACCTTGAGAGACGTTGATTATTTGTGAAAGGCGGCTTCTAGCATGTACATTCAACTAGAGCAATCGAGTAATTTATGGCAGTATTTGGTATTTGTATACAAGTGTGTCACTTGCTGGGCTTTCGCTTCCTTGCTTTGTGCAACGTGTAATTCCCCCCCGCTCTCCAGTGAAGGAGCCACACACGAGCTCCTACCAAAATAATTAAAGGGCAATAACCAAGACCTGGGTAACCTGGCGGTAAACACACAGTTGAACAGCCTGGAACTGCCTTGATTTCCGTGCTGCCTTACCGCCCCGCCTCGCCAGGCCAGGCCGCGACCCCCTGCCGCGCCGCGCGCCAACGGCCCCGCCCCAACGGTCGCCCCAACGGCCGCCGCCAACCGCCGCCCAACGGCCGCGGCGCCCGAAAAGGCGGGAAAGGAGGGGGCGGCCGCGACCCCCGGCCCACGTGGGGGGCGCCGCACTCACCGCTCCGCACTGCGCACGCTCCGCTCGGCCCCTCCCCGGCACGGCCGGAGCGCCCCGCCCACCGCCCCCTCGCCAATCAGGGCTCGCCGCACGGCCGAGGCCACGCCCCCTGCAGGCCCCGCCCCGCGCGTTGCGACCGTTGGGGCGGAGCCGCCCGCCGGCCTGAGGGGGAGCGGGCGGCCGGTCCTTCTCGCCCCGTTCGGTCCCGTTAAAGTAGTACCAAGCCGTTAGGAAACCCAGCGTGGAAATGATGGATTAGCTTCTTTTCAGCATTAACTGGAGGGAAACGGTTAAATTACTTTTCCAAGCGGTGCCTGTGTTGCTCAGGGGACAGGGTGGTGGCCCGATGCCGAAGCCAGTCGCTTGCTGGCAGGTTTTTGCCTTTGGGTTAGCACTTGAGTTCTCCCCTCTTGCGGTGTCCTGTGCTGCCCTTGATTTTGCTTTGGTCATCTCACATCATCCTGCTGAGTTATATTAGCCTGTGGAGAGCACTCTTTTTTCATTATTTTTGGGCACCAGCTGTGCAACAGCTCATCCGAAATCTGCTTAACCAGCACAAGGGGAGGGACGAAGGCAAATAAAACACCTCGTATTTGCTCTTCGCGGGCATCATCACTTTGCTACGACATGGCAGGCATCGGTGAGCACAGCACTGCAGAGTGCACTGCTGAGGAACAGGCATTGCACATTCGCCTCTGTGTGCTTATTGCTGCCCAACAAAGAAAGAGAGGAAGAAGGAAAATGATTACAGGAGCAATCAGGAGCCAGAAAAGCTCCTCCACGGCTGCTGGCTGGCTTGAGCAGCCATTCATCAGCGTTTGGGTTGAGCTGAGGTATCCCTTGGGCACCAGAGGCAGGGCAGCCTTCAGAGGCAGCGGCTTCTGCCACTGGGTCGTGTCGTGAGTTGACGCCTGGACTGCACGTTTTTGGTTTTGAGCTCCAAGTCAGTTGGAAAAGTCACGGAGGAGAGACAGGGTTGCTGCGAAGACCCTGCAGTGGCATTTCCTGCACTCGAGATGTGGCTTCGGAGCTGCCTTGCCTGTGCTGAGCCGCTGACCCTTCACGGGGACACAGCTCGGAGGGAAGTAGGAGGGGAGCAGAGAGAGCCGCAGTCCCCCAAACAGCAGTAACAGGAGCGTGGACCAGGGCCATGGTGGCCCTTCCCTGTCCCCTGCAAGCAGGGCTGAAGCGGGGCCTGGTTTTCTGCCGTCCCGTGTGGTGGACGGGCAGCGAGGAAGGGAGGAGGTGACATTTGCACATCTGTGCGTCAGACGCAGTCCAATGTGCCCTACCTGCCACTGGCCGCTTTCACCTCACATCTGTCCCTCTTCTTTTTTCACACTCTTTGAGGGAGATAGTGAGGCTTCAGGTAAATACAAGAGTGTTAATTCATAGTGTTGGCACCTAGAGTCCTCTGGACCATGCTGAAAAAGAGGTGAGAAAGTCAGATCAGAAAGCACGCAAGCTGCTCCTCCTGCGCCGTCCCCAGAGCAGGCCCCAAAAGCTGTGGGACCAGGAGGCCTGGAGGTCCCTTCTGCCACAGCATCGCGCCCCTAAGGTCACAGTGAGGCTGGTGTCCCCAGAGAGACCCAGGGAGAGAGGCAGCCGTTATTTACTTCACCTTTCTTACCTTCACCTCTTACCTACTCACCTCTTCTTCACCTACTTCACCACAGCCTTTCTTATTCCACATTTCCCTGCAGCCCAAGAGCTGAGGTCTTGAGCCGAGCTGCCAATGTACATCTGGCAGCTGGAATTGGTTTTATTTTTACAGTGTTGTTTATTTTTACAGAGATCGGATTTGCACTGTAGGTGCCTCAGACACCAGCACCACCATCAGTACCGTGGAGTCCTCCTTGATACCAAGGCCTTTGGGAGGGCTCTTTTCTCCCTTGTTACATAAATTGCATAAGCAGACAGAGATCTGAGGGGAAAGCAGTGCCTTGCAGAGCCAAGACTGTTACATTTTCTGGCACCCTTATTATATCAGCACAGTAAAAGCAAAGACAGAATGGATTCAGGCAGGAGAGAGGTGAGAAAGCAGCGTGAGGGATTTATGAGCAAACTGCACCGAGGAATAAGCTGCAGAGTTGCCACTGAACACCCAAACGGCCGGCAGCGAGGCTGAGATGCTCTGGCAAGTGCACTGTAGGCAGGATTCCAGTCCTCATCATTTTCTCTCAAACCTCCTGTGTTTTGTGCCTCCAGTCCCCGCAGTCAGGTGATGGATTGTATTAAAATCGCAACTTTCATTTAAAGAAAATGAAATGTTTTCAATCTTTCCTGGGTGGGTATAAACACCTCAGAATCAGCATCCTGAAGGCTCAAAACACAGAAAGCCCATAAAACGCACGCCACGGATTTATTGGGTTCTAATGCCATGATTTTTCAGGCAGCTGCATGATTGCTGGCAGGACATAATTCCCGATTTTCCAATGCTAGGAGCTGAAAATATTGCGGTAGTCAAGTTCTCCCCTCCTGTTCGCTGTGGCACTCTTGTCTTCTTGGCTCAGCGGAGCTGTGAGCGTTGCCATCAGCTCCGGACAGGGCTATTCCACATCAGCAGCGGCGCATTTGAGGACCAGGGCTGGGAAAGAGTCGAGCTCTCTTTCAGGCACAGCAGAAGGAGCAATAATAAAACCCCAACTAGTCCCACTGCTTGGAAATCACTCCCTTGTGAAAGAGATTAAAATATAAACTCTGCACTGTATTTTTTCCTTTTTTTCCTTTTTTTTTCTTTTTTTTGCATTTTGTGATCAAGTCTCTCAACAATATTGTTTTGATCTGATGGGACAGGGTGTTTTTCCAAAAGATATTGAAGAATCAATAGTGCACGATAGTAATTTAGGTCTGGGAGCAATTTGTCATCAATGTACTTAAAGACAATCACAGCACTAGGAGGGAGACCTAATTGTGGAGTTGTGTAATTAGTTTTTATGTCGCTGCAATTACTCTGTTGGCTACATATAAAGAACATGGCAAAATGCAGCACTTAATTTTAAATCAGGACTTGAGTCTCTTTTAGCAGGTAATTGATGTTGAGCACATCACTTAACAGTGGCTACAAAACGTGCTGTTTAGATCACAAAAGGGTGGAGAAGGGACTAAGCGGGTAGGAGACTGATGGAACAGGGGCTGGGTTGGTGGGAGGTTGGTTGATCCCTCTGACACCTGGTGTCGCTGCTTCCAGGCACTTTGGAGACAACGTTAGAGGCCCCATGTACCCGACCCACTATGTGCCACCATGAGCAGTGGCTCATAGAGAGGTTCCTCGTGTTTGAGACCCTTTTCAGGACGAGCTTTGCCTGGTGGCTGCTTGGTGCTCAAGGACGAGCTGCTCCTTCATCGCCTTCACCCTGGGGCTGGCTGCCTCCTTCGGCTCCCGACCTCGGGGCAGATGAGCACAGGATCCGCAGGGCTGCAGGTTGCTGCAGTGCCCGCAGGCAGCGGGGAAAGCTTCGTTCCCCCTTAGAATAATGGTCTAAAACTTCACCTGCTCAGCACCTGCCCCCATCATTAGCTTCCGAGCAGCAGAGGCCAAGGCTGGTGCTTTACCGTCACACCTTGCGTGATTTACCGTCACACCTTGCATTTCACTCTGCATTTTGAGCAAAAGTGACAAGAAATCCTCCACAAAAAGCCTCACTGGAAATTGAAACAATTCCCATAAAAGCTGCAGAAGGCCTGGAAGTGGCTCGGGTGCTGTAAGTCATGTCAGGGGCGCTCACGAGAGCAGCTTTCTTTGGCAATACCCTTCAAGAGGGGGATAGCAGAGACACTTCTCAGCTTTCCCAGACCGTTCAGCTGCCTTCCCAATGTTTGGGGTGTCCCCAGGAAGAGAATGTCCAAGTTCCTCCCGCCACTAGCTCTGCTGCTCATGGCTTTGCCTCTTCCACAGAATTGACGAGAAGAAGTTGAGTCAATAAAACTTTTTCCTGCTTTGCGAGCGGCTGTAATTACTTGATTTCAATGAATATTTGCAAGTGGTTCCATCGATCGCACGAGGGCCAAGTGCTGCTTCCCCTCCGGGCAGCTCCGTGCTGCCGGCTGAGCCACAGCAGCGCCTTGGGATCAGCCCACTACCCTCTGCATCACAGATCCGGCTCCCCCATCGACCGAGGCATGGCAGTTTGCCCTGGATTTGGTTGGAAATGGAAGTATTCAGCCGCTTCTGGATTCCCCAGACGCTTAATTATATACTCAATTTAACTCCAGAAGCAAAACAAAAATAATCGGTTAGGAAACACTTAGTGATAGTAGGTAGCTGGTCTTTTTTTTTCCTGCTAAAGTACTTGCAAGGAGTTTTTCTTAAGAGGAGACCAAGAGTAAATGCATGCACAGTGAGGGCAGGTGCATGACCGTGTGTTTGAAGCACAGCTACATGCAGCTTGAGTACAGCAAGAAAGGGAAGGACTTTGTGTCCATTTTACGTCTGAAATTCAATGGAATGATTTTGACTGGGCTTAGAAATAAGAATTCAGAATTAATGATTGTACCAAGAAAGCCAAGGGGCTTCTTAGGACGGTGGGACCTGATCTGGTGTCCCCATGTCCCACTGGCCCAGCACCCC
>JAUBNY010000168.1:814621-825475 GCA_032275445.1 Crypturellus soui | reverse complement strand
TACCAAGAAAGCCAAGGGGCTTCTTAGGACGGTGGGACCTGATCTGGTGTCCCCATGTCCCACTGGCCCAGCACCCCCGCCAAGGCTGCCCACCCTCTGTGATCTCCTTCCACGTCTCCAGCACTCTTGGTGGCCGGGTTTGGAGGTGTCAGTTCTCCTAGAAACACTCAAGGAGAGGCTGCTCCTCCGTGCCCAGGAGCAGCTGCCGACCTTGCCCACGGGTTGCCCTCCTCTTCGCTGGAGGTTTGATCTGCAGCCGAACTCCGTGGACCGCTGCGTGCCGGGCTTATCCCGTGCTAAGCACACCGAGCATCTAAGAAGGGATTATAGCAGGGAAATAATTGCTGGCTTTCTTTGTGCTCGGAAAGATTACGTGCTCAGGAGCTAAGCGCTTGGAGTCGTGCCGAGAAATCACCTCTGAGCGCACGGGGTGTCTGCACATCCTCCCAGCTGCCTTCCTCTCAGCCTTTGCCCACCTGCTCGAGCTCAAAAACTCAGATTAAATTCAGGCTCGAGCCGATGTGATCGTTTAATGACTGGAGACCCCGGAGCCGCAGAATGAGCTGCCTTCCCAGCTTCCCGCAACCCCTCTCCCTGCTGTCAGAGCAGAGCTGGCGATGTCCAGGACAAGCCGGTCTCCTCGCCAAGATGATGAAACAAATGTTCACACAGAAGCGAGTTGCGACCCTGATAGATCACTGAGCACCCGGTTTCGTAGCCTTGCTGCACTCGAACAGGGCTAAGGGGAAATGAACACCAAGATCCAGTGGCCTCCCAGCTACGGCGACAGTTTTGGGGCAGTCACTGCTCTTCATGCTGGGGTGACTGTGTCCCCACAGGGCTCGTGCCAAGGCATCGCCCTAATCCCTGCACCAAATCCCCATTTTTGGAGGTTGCGGGTGCAATCCCCACCAGACTGTGGGACCCAGGTAGGGCAGAGGCACTGCCGGGGCTCCGCTCGCCCCGCGCGGCTCCGGAGGGCTGCTGGAGGCAGCAGTGCTGGCTGAGTGCAGCTTTTCATTACGGGTTATTACGGCGTTATTCATCACAGCAAAGTGCTTTAGCCGTATGCCGGCTTTGCCCCGCGCGCCAGGGCTTCCCTCGCTCGCTGCCATTTGATATCAATTTCTGATTAAATTAGATCAGGCAGCAAAGGTGATCAATTCAAAGCCGATTTCCTACGAAGCCATACACAGATGATTTATAAAGAGAGAGGTGGATAAAGGCTGTAACAAGAGGAAAGGGAGCTGGCAGCTCCGGTGCAGAGAGAATGGAGAGGTTTTTTTGCGGAAGGCATCTGATTTTGCTGGAAATTGGACTCTGGCTGCAGGGGCCAAAGCACCGCTGCAGCAGGTTCAGCTCCTTCCAGTGCCCCTTGGCAGATGAAGCCACAGTTGGTGACTCCAGGAGCAGCCTCTCCAGGCACAAAAAAGCTGGAGGGGGACAGGGTGCTGGAGCAGGATGGGGTATCTGAAGGACAGAGGGTGACTGAAGGAGATGGGTGACCAGAGAGGACAAATGCTGCAGCAGGAGAGGGTGCTGAGAAGCATGGGGTGCTGGAGCAGGATGGGCTGCTGGAGTGGGATGAGGGGCAAGAAGGAGAAAGAAGAGGAGGAGGAGAAACACGGGGCAGGCTGAAGCTGTGGTTTTGTCTCTAGGGAGAAGGGATCAGCCAATATTCTTGGTCAGACCTCGCAGAAAGACACGAGGAATGAGGACCACTGCTTACCTTCGCCTAGCAAATATTCATAGATGCAGGATATTTAGTGCTATCCTCTCCTGATGTCCCTTCTGGTGATGGTCATTCTGTTGGAGATATCTCAGTGGTAGAGAGAATAGTTTTGTAGGGTTTATACATATTAGAAATTCAATAACGGCTCTATATGTCCCCAGAAACAGGTCGATGCGCAGTATGAGCCTTTGAGGGTTCTTCTGGGTTTAGGTTCTCCAGCTGTGGTGCTTGCTAGTAGGGCAAACTTGCAGGACAAAATTCATGACCCAATGAATAATTTTAATGATGACACTTTTAATTCAAGACCCTCCTGAGAGCTCAGAGTGAGTTCCAGCTGCTAACGAATCCCGGCTCCAAGAGGTGCACAGCCACCCCTTCTCTGGGGTGAAAACCTGCCATATTGGTGTCATGGCATGTTTGTCCCAAGAAAGACTAATTCCCTAACAGAAGGATACTCTTTTATGTGCTATTAATGTAGCTTGTTGACGCTAACGTATCAAACGAGATGCTAAAGCAGGGAAAAGAGATGCCCCAGCTCAGCCCTTCCACGTGCTGCTGCCTTCTGTGCCGTTCATGCAATGCAGACCCTGGATGAGCAGTTGGCACTAAGGGCAGCTGCATTTTGCTGGGATTTGTCACCTCCTCTGGACAAATGCCACCGTGTTAGCTCTTGGTACCCCACAAGGAGAGTTCTCCCAAGAGACACTTGGGTAGGATTGGACCTGATGGAGCTGCAGGATCCTTTGGAGACCTGCGGATTTGATTCTGCCCCAGTCACTAGTTATTCTGAGCCAAAAGGAGGGGTTTTGCTGCAGAAGCAAGACCTAAAAGATAGTGCTTTAACCCCAAATGCCTTCGCTTTGCTAGTTGGAAGTTGTGCCAGACCAGCCTGGGTTTCCTTCTCATGACTGTTCTGCAGAGCTCAGACTTTCTTGTCATCTATTGGTTGAACATAATGCCTACAAATACAGTTAAAACAGGCTGCCTTTCTGGAGCTGTTACCTGATTTCTCTTTTTTCCTCAAGGGAGGAAAACAGGAAGAATTAGTATGCAGCTTCTTCCCCAATAAATCAATGTGATCTCACTCACTGTGAAGTTCCCTGACTCGGTTAGACAGAGCACACTGGTAAAAACTAATCCCTGGAGCAGAAAAAAAATAAAAGAAGGAAAGAAGAAAAGACATTTCAATGGCTACATCAGGGTGAATCGTTGCTCAGCTCTTGCCAGTGCTGGAGTTTGCTTGGAAGTCCCACAGCGGAGAGGGCTGGGCAGTGGATTCAGTCCAGCTGTACATCACACAGCTAGAAATCAGCTGTGATTGTTAATTCTAATTAAAGCTGTTGCAAAAAAAAAAAAGTGTAATCAAGGCACTTTCCTTTCAGAAAGAGACATTTCATCTAAATTAAAAATTTTGTTTTCAAAAAAAAGCAGTAAAATGTTGAAAAATTTGAAACAACCCATTTCAGTATTTTCAAGATGAAAAGGGCTATATTTTCGTTGAGAAATGCCTCATCAACTCAAATGTGCTTTATCTCTCAGCCTAAAGAATAAAAATAGCTTTCAAATCAAAGTGAAATGTTGTTTTTAGACATTTTCTTAAAAAAAAAAAAAAGAAAAAAAAAGCTATTTGGGGGTTTCTGTCGTAAGAACGAAGACTTCCACATTTCTTTTTTTTAATATTTTTTTAAAATCAAATGCATAGCTGTACTACACAATACTGGCCTTGGGCTTTCCTTGACGTGTCCCTTGTCACCTTCACCAGTCGCAGGCCCCGGTGGCGCGGGGTGCATCAGCGCCGCCTGCACCAACCTTGCTCCAGGTGCCAGCACCAGTAAAACTCCCCTGGGACCGAATTGGGCTTTGCAAAACCACACAGAATTAAGGCAGTAATGAAGAAATAGCACCCAAAATAACTGTTTGGGGTGGGGGGTTGTTTGTTTTGTTGTTGTTGAGCACTTGAGTGTTTCTGTGCAGCCGCTGTTTTTTTGGACCCGGATTCCCGGGTGAGACCTTGGGTTAATGCCATGCGCTGAAGGGAGGGAGAGAAGAGGAAAATGGGGAAAATAAAAACTGGGAAAGGAGAGGGATATCAGGGAAGGTGAATCAGCTAGGGAGAAATCCAGTAAGAAGGGGTGGATGAGAGAGGAAAGGGAGCAGGGCATTCCCAAGGTCTGGAAAAACAGCACAAAAATGGAAAAGCAGCCCGAGCAATTACGGACGAAGCAGAGGGCCAGCAGCACAGTTTCCCTCGTGCTGCCTGGGCATGTTTTGAGCAACTGGAGAGCAGGGGAGCAGGGCTCGCTGCAGGGATGGCCGTCCCTCCAGCACTGGTTAATAAACCCGGGTTGTTTTTTTTCTCCATATAACCTTTCCTGATCCTCCGCACTGCCCAGGGGTCACATCTTGCTCAGAGCCACTTCAGTGACGGATCTCGTCCTGTTACTGCCTGCTAGGGAGAGCTGTCACGCCAGAGGACAGCACAGCCACTGATCTTGCAGGAAAAAAGAAAGATATATATATATATACACACAAGCACACATATATACATGAATATATATATATATAAAGCTCCTGTGGGAGGTTGTGGGGCCCTTCATTCCCCAGGGCCTTGGTCCTCATTAACGGGCACAGGGCGGGCAGAGCGGTACCAGGGCGCTGGGAACAGGGTCTGCTGGTCCCAGACCCAGCAAGTGTCAGCCCAGATCCAGAGTCCCCCAAGAGGGGCCACTCAAGAGGGGATGGAGCTAAGGACAGGGCTGGAGACCCTGCTACATTATGGGTCCATGTCCATCCAGGAGACCGGGACAAAAACA
Organism: Crypturellus soui; assembly: GCA_032275445.1. NCBI lineage: Eukaryota > Metazoa > Chordata > Aves > Tinamiformes > Tinamidae > Crypturellus > Crypturellus soui. The sequence goes on along the minus strand of JAUBNY010000168.1, from coordinate 820,930 downwards.
CAACTACAACCTATGTCCAGGGGCTCCAACCAGGAGACAGATCCAAACATGCAAAAGGAGCTTTTTTTTGACATTTTATTTTTCTTATTTTAAAGATGTAAGTTACTGAAAGACATGTTATTACCCTCCCAAATCACTCTCGGGTGAACAAAAGACTGTTTAATTGTGCTTCTCAACCCAGCTACATTTTGCTCGTGATTCACCCCTGCCTCCATGTAGCCACATCACCCGCTCCGTCAGCACTTGGTCTGATTAGCAGTGTCTGCTCAGGGGCAGGGGATGCACTGGGGGAGCCTGAAGTCTTGCAGGTCAAGATTAAAGCGCTGTCAACGCTGTAACTAGCTTAAATCAGCGCGATTAGATTGCTCACAGTTTACAGGAGCGACTGCGGCAGCTATTCATTCCACGCAGAGCACGTCTGTGTGCTTAAACCACAGCCTTGACACTAACGTGACGTGATTAAAAGAAAGTGTCTGAGGCTCCGATATATGGGAAGCGCTCGGCAGACAGGGTTAAGTCCCCAGCCTCTCTGCAAGCCTGGTGGGGCTGGGCACGCCAGGGCCTCGGAAAGATCTCAAGCTGTGAGCGGAGTTGGCGCAGCTTTTAGGCCTGTGATGCCATCTTGTGATCACACCCGGGAAGCAGAAATTGCTGAATTGCTCTTGGTGGAAGGGGATGGCATCCCAAAGAGGCTTGGAACATGTGGCTCCTGTTAGATGGATAGAAATACCCAAAGTAGCCCCGCTTAACAAGGTACAGGCTGAGAGAAAATCTCTCTCTGATGGAATAGTCCCCCTGAGTGCTTTGAGTGAGCAAAAATGATTCATTTCCTAAAGATGTCTCTTTCTAGTTCCATTAGCAGGCTAAGGCAGCCATTTCCTGCAAGTTGAAGGATGCAGTTTGGTTCCTCCTTGGATTTTGAGGCCCAGTTTTCTTTTTCAGTACAGAAGAACGCAGTTTTGCCTGTGTGCAGCAGGAGCACCTCTGGTTAACGGTACTGTACTCAAGCAGTAAATGTACTTTTCTTTCCTGGTGGAAACCAGAGTGTTCTGCAACATCAACTTCATCGTAAGCATCCCCAAACATCGCACGTTGAAGGGTGCACATTGAAGAGTGAGGCAGACCCGCACAGGATTTGTGGGCCTGAAAAAAAACCCCCAAATTTATCACTGGCTGCATCAGCAAATGGGAAACAGCCTGCAGGTTAGCCAGCCTTCACGTCACCCGCTTTACTGCACTTCAGACACGAGAGACTCGGCTTAGAAATAGCAACAGTCTGCGAATAGACCTAAAGACCTAAAACAAGCAGGAAAAACATGTGGCCCTGCCATGTCACTCGCTGGGAGGGAAACACAGTTCTTCCTTCCGCAGCCCCTGTGGGACATTAGCCCTGTGCCCCGAGCCTACTGCTGCCTGCGCGAGCTGAGACGAGCGCCAGGCACAGCGGGACCCCGAGCTCGTCTGATCCATTTGAAAGCCTTGGAGAAGCTGGTTTTGCTGCAGGCTTTGTGCTCCAGTGGGATGTTTCAAGCTTCTCCCAGAAAAGGCTGGGCTCCCTTCCACCCACCCTTTCCCGTAGCCTCGTTGCCCACGGCGTGGGGACACAACCGGGGCTCTTTGGAGCACGCTGGTGAGGCCTGCTGCGGAGAGGCAGCTGGAGCTGCTCTCTTGCCCTAGGCCATCATCTGCTCTTGTGTCTGCCTTCTTCAGGGCTTTTGGGGTTTTATTTCTTCCAAGGGGGGCAGCTGTTATTCCTGGATGCAGCAGAACCTGCCGGCACGTGTAGGGGCTCCTCATCAAAGCGGCCTGTCCCTGCCTTGCTCCAGTGCTGGACTTGTTCTCCCCAAGGCTGGGAGACCCTCTTGGCTGCTGAGCGGTGGAAAACATCAGGTGAGTTCCCATATAGTGGTGAAGTTAGTGACTCTCATTAAGTTTCCCCCTCAGTCTCTCGAATATCTCAACAAGACAGTGGACATCGTAGAAAAGGCAGCTCCTCCACAGACCAGCCTCACAGCCTGCGAAGGGAGGGGCTGGTTCTCAGCCCCGTCACCTGAGGGGTGTCCACGCGTGCTTTTCATCATGAGACCGTCCGCAGGGCAAAGACGTGTCCACTGGCGCCCAGAAGGGATCCTGGCAGCAGCGCAGATCCCTGCTCTGGTGCTAAAAACCCAGGCTTCTGGGCAAGGGTTTTGGAAAGTTGCTGCGAGTGGAGGGCAAGTAGCAGCAGACACAGAGGGCACCGCATGATTTCATTTCTCATGAAGGCTGAGGGCAGGGGCTCACGGGTATGATCAGTTCTGTGATACCCTGAGCAGGCTGCGCGAGTGACAGCTCCAGTCTGGAAGTTGCACATAGCCCGTTAGTGCAGTGCTGGGCACACGCTGATACACCCGGCCTCTCATAACGAGGCTTTTCTGGCAGGATTGGGGAGATGCTCCAAAATCTTTCTGGAACGCCAAATATCAGAGCTGAGCACATCCCAGTGCCAAGGGCAGCACCTCACCACACAACAGCACAGACTTCCCTGTGTCCCTGCACGGCTTTCTTGGCTGGTAATCGGCCTTGGAGCGTTTGTCAGGCCAAGCCGACATTAATATTGGGTCACTGTTTTTCCCACTGTTTTTCCCACTGGACACTCTCTCGGCCTGTTGTTCGCCTTAGCTCCAGCTTGACAAATGCTGAACGCACCCTCACTCCCAGCGCCTGCAGAGCTCCAGGGAATGCGGCAGGCTCCAGGGGAATGTGCAGCCCAGGGCTACATGGAGGAGGGACTCAGATTCCACTCTGGTGCTCGGCAGGATGACTGGAACCAGGGCATGAATCCGTGGTCCCGTGCTTGAAACGCTCGCACCACCGTGGAGCTATAATGCTACAAAAATATCTGTGGGGAAAATATCCCTAGGGAAGGTGGATCTCCTGCACAGAGTGACACTGTGCTGAGGCACTACCCATCCCCACGCGTTATTAAGCTACTTTGAAGCCAGGAGGGAGTAGCGATGTCCCGCCCGGCCCTCCGTGGCGCTGGCGCCGCCCCGAGGGCGAGGCCGAGGCGGGGCCCGCGGAGCCAGCCCGGCGCCCCGCGCCCGCGCGGCCTCTCTCGGCGCCCGCAGCCGCGCGGTTCGGTCGCGTCGGAGCCGCCGCTGCCGCCGCCATGAGGCGCCTCCCGGCCGCCATGAGGTGAGGAGCGGTGCGGCCCCGCGGGGCTCGGGGCACCGCGTACAAAACACGATTATACTATTAATATTATTTTTATTTATTTTTAGCTGGGCCCATTAAATTTCCGCGTCGTTGTTGCGCACGGCGGCCCGCCCGCCATCTTGATGCCGGTGGGGCTGGGGAGGGGGCAGTGATTTATCCCGGCTGTGCCGCCGAAAAGGGATTTCTCAGCCCGATGCTCCGTTTCGTTTCCCCTCCCTCCACAAGCCCGATCCCAGCTGTTAGTAATCTAGTTATATTAATAACGGCTTAATTAAGTGGGCATGGGAAGTGATGCGGTTTGATACTCTCTTTAGGGCTTTGGATAGATGCGCAGCTGGAGTTTTTGTGGAGGGATTGCTGCGGATTATGGGTCTCGGGGGCAAAGAAGTGCCTGGAAGATGAGGCCTTTGCAGGTAACTGCTCCTCATTACAGATCTTCATTGCTCTTTTCCAGAAGCTCCTGGGTTTTGCCAGCTGAGGAGGTGCCCAAATGAGGCTCCCAATGGAAGCGCCGTGGGAAGGATCTCCAGGGCAGAGCGTAGGGATGTGAAATAACAACCTGCACGTTGGAGAGATGGAAAGTACAGGAGTCCTTGAGCTTTCGTGGGTGAGTTTTCCAGGAGGCAAAAGTAGAGAGAGCAAAAAGTAGTAACTCTTTTCAGTATTAATTAATATCTGCTGGTCTGTGAATGAAACTCTTCAGTGCTCTGGGTGGGGAGAAAGCCCCCAAGTTCCTCTAAGGAAGCAGGCGCTGTGTTTGGTTGTTATAAGGAGGTGTTGGTACCGATACCCCCATAACCATGGGGTGTAACTAGGAACCTCTACTCCCTCCTGTGCTTTCTACAGCTCAAAATGTATTTTTTTTTGTCGTTTTTATTGGAGCCAGTGGTAGTCAGCTGCCCATTGCTGCTCAGTGCAGGGGATAGTGTTATGCTGCTGGGAGAGAAACGTGCTGGCAGGTCACGCCTGGCACCACTCGTGCTGTTCTAGTGCTAGACGGTGCCAGGTTCTGGCAGCACTCTGCATGCTTGAGAGTGGAGTAACTCTTTTTCAGTAGAGTTAATCCTAGATAGGATGCAGACAAAAAAAATGTGCACTTTGCTTAATAAGGTCTTGTTCATTTAAAAAAAATACTGTAGGTCAGGTAGTTGACTTGTTGATCTTATGGGGTGAATTTGGGGTCTTTGGGGATATTTCTGTTAACTGTTTAACTTATTTACACTTTTTTTGTTTGTTTTATTACAGGAAATGAGTTTGCAGGTCTTGCTGCCAGCAGAGGCTTCCTTGGACAGTAGCAGTTGCCTTAAGAAAAGGAATAAGCGATTGGTCTTGCTTTGAAGATCTGCCATTTGAGAGATTTGAGGAGAGAGGGAAATCCATAATCCACAAATGAAATAGATTACTTCTATAGAAGTATCTAGAGAAGTACTTCTTTTGGGGACTTGGATATAACAACTTGCAACAGCAAAGGTGTTTGGGGCTAGATATAAGAAATATTTATGTAACTTGTTAGTAGTATGTTAATTCCTTCCCACTACTTGCTTGAAAATGGTGGATTTTTTTGTGAATTATTTATTTGCTATTTATTAAATTTATATTAAACTTATTTTTATAAACTTGCTTATTCTGTTTTTATTGTATCACTATCCTACCTAGTTGAAATGGCATGTTTTATAAATTTATAATTTGACTGCACTGCAGTCCTCTCACCTTCTTTTTAATGTTATTACCTTTCCTCCTGTACTTTGAAGGAGCTCAGATGTTTAAAGTTTTCCATGATGAAAACAAGGTCTGGAATTCTTCGTCACAGCAGAAATAAGTTTATATATGCTGAATGATATCACAAGGTAACCTCTATATGCTGCAGTCTCTGACTCAAAAGGATTACCTAATTATCTCCATTCCCTGGGCCTGGAGGAAGTCCACAGAAACTAGAGATGCTGGAAAGGCTGCCAGACACATAAAACTGAACCTGGTAAGGAGGGGGAAAGAAGTACATCTTGGCTTCTGACAAAATTCTGTCAAATGTTTTAACTCGAAGTGATTCTTGCTGACTGCAAAGCAATATATTGCTCTTGCCAAGATGCTTGACCTATTTGGATTTGACACAGTCTTATGGGGGGAAAAAAAACATGTTCTGAAGTGTTTGGGAAAGGATCCAAGCTTAGAGGGTATTTCTGTTGCTGTGTGTTTAACGCTGAATCTTCTCTGTAATTTTCAGCTTAAAAATGCAATCAAACTATATATTAAAACAGTTTCCCATCATATAGTCTAGTATAGCTGTAGTGCTCTCTGTATTCAAATTCAACTCTGAAAAGCACTTTCACACTTTTTCCAGTGTGATGTGCAACAGCAGTTGAAGATCAACATTAATGTATATAGGCTGTCAGTGACAGGATTTTGATTAAAACTTGGGCTTTTGGTAAGAGGAAAAGTACATTGAAGGTTAGTATCATATATAGACAGGCATTTCAGCTGCACAATTAGTTCTATATATGTGGATTTACAGACTTATTTTTTTCAGGATACTCCTCATTTGTAAATGGTTCCTGCCCCTCTGAAAAAATGATCCTTGAATCTATTTGATGCTCTCTGCAAAAATATTCAGACTTGTTTAAAGAATATTGAAAAATGCCTTTCCTCAGTTGAAGGATATGACATTTATTGGCTCTCTAGGGATAGGTCCTACATGTACATCTAATAAGCTGCTTTCCTATGGGTTTACATTTTGTGTCCAATACTTTTTTTTTTTTTTCTCTGGTACTTGCAGCATCCTTGCCCTGCTTTGGAGGGTGAGCAGCAAGAACCAAGAGGGAAACTACGAGTGCACCTCAAATAAGGATTAAAAGTCACTAAAAGGGAACATGTAGCTTTATTTCCTGCATAGGCTGAAATGCAGTATGTGCAATACTGTCAGTCATAATGTATAGGCTATATGAACTCCAAGTATGCGCTGGCTCGTGTATATAGTGTATAGCTCTAGTATATAATTAGAGCTAAACCCGAGGATTGTCTCAAGGATTGCTTGGCAAGAGCAAGGCACTAAAAAGGGATGGCGAAAGCCTGTGCTGGGGTAACCTCAAATCCCAGCCATGCTGATAGCACCAATTA
>JAUBNY010000168.1:784600-812627 GCA_032275445.1 Crypturellus soui | reverse complement strand
AAAGCCCCGGGCGCCGCCGCCATGCGGTTCCTGGGCCGCGGCCAGCGCGGCTGCGGCGGCGCCGCTGCCACCCGCGCGCCCTTCGGGGCCGGTTTCGGTGCCTCTCCCGCCCGCTGGGCCCCGCTCACTGCCCCCTCGCCGAGCGCTGCTGCTTCGGAGAGCTCCCCTCATCTGCGATACTTATCCTGCTTTAAGCATTAATGAATTTAAGATAGCGACAGCATCCGTTGGACTTCTCTTTCTGCTCAGTTTCACTTTTATGTAATTTGCACTCTGGTTACTAGTCATCCTGCAGGGATTTTTTTTCCCTCCCATGGCGTATTGGTAACGTTCTGCATTTTGTATGAACGTGTTTGTTATCCAGAATCAAAGCAATGATATAGAGATTCATTTATGCTTAAAGAAAACCTCTTTGGTTGGCCTTATGGATTGCTTTGTTTAAATAAATGACGCATTTATGGCATAGAAAGAAAGCTGAAAATACCCCTTTAGTGCCTTAAACGTATGTCTTGTCCACAAAGATTCCTTTGGGGAAAATACCATAAAAATAAAAATATTATACAGTTTCCTTTTCTTTAAACTTATTTTAAAATTAATTAGGGTTTTTGAAGTGTAGGGGAAATAAATGGTCCTGAGTTCCTAAAGCAAGATAAGCAGTGGGTAGCTTCTATTCAAAGCTGGATGGTCATATTTAAAACAGGATCTGTAATTTTTTTCTCAGAAGACAAAATAGGGATGTGTTATAAAAATTCTTTTGAAATGCAGTAATACTTTGAAACATATATTAAAACATATTAATCTCTTTACCTCTATTTTAATATTAATCTCTGTTATATTACCTGGGAATTAATAAAGTTCAGTCTTTAGTTTTATTTTAAAATATATAATTCATTACTTAATTACATGGGTTAATTAAGCTTAATTTAGCGTATTGGCAGCTAAGCCTTGTGCATATGCTTGGTCAGCATTAACCTAGTATCTTTATTTCTCTACAGGGCACTAGAATAGTCAAGGCAATGAAATCTGACAACAAATTCAAGAGTTTTCAGCACTTGCTCATGGTTCTGGTTAGACTTGAGGCTTTTATGGGTGTTTTTGTTTTTGAGAAATTTTCTGAAGTTTACTGCTTATTGCAAACTTTACAGATTCTGGTGTTTTGAAAGTATCCAGGTGCCTTATGCATTCCAGCAGGAAGGCTGGAAGGAATACCTAACAAATTAAGAAATTCCTAAATGGATCCCCAGAATGTGAATGTGTCTTAGAATATGAATATGTTTCTAAAGATAAAACCTAAATAAAGGGAAAGGAAAAAAATCAGTCTTTGAGGTTCCAAACTAACTTAAGGAAACAGAGTATCCTGATTCATGTTAATTTATAGATGTATTTATGTAGCCTTTGTGCTACTTTTATTCTTCCTTAGCTTCCTGTAAGTCAGCCTTGATAATAAATACAAGTTCCTTGCAGTAGCGCTGAACTAACTTAGTTTGCAGGTGTCTGAGTACAGCTTTGTGCAGTCCTAACCTAAACAAGGCAGCTTTTACTTTGGATATAAAAACAGTCAAACAGGCCATTGATTCTTCTCTGCAGCTAGAGCACACATTGACAAACTCATGAGCAAGATTTCAGTCAGGAAGGAAGGCTCTTTTCTCCCAGCTCTACAAATTCCTGGAGGCAGACTTGTATTTACTGTTTAGTCAGAAGCTTTTAATCACCTTCCAGATCACTATGCAGAAGTCACAATATGAGGTAAAATTAGTTCTGTATTACACTGGTACATTCCCTGTTTTTAATCTATTTTTGGATCCCTTTGTGTATGAGCATTTATTTAAAAAATAATTACGGTATGTCTCGAGCTTTTGTGAAAGTTCCAGTTCCTGTCAGACTATTCATCTCCAAACATGAATTGTGAATGAATAGTGATTGTCCCCTCACTTTGGCAAGGACCTGAGCATGTGGTCGTTGTTACAAGAGCTTCCAGTGTAAGATCCTAAACGTTTGGCGGTGTCTTTGTTGCTGGCAGATGCTGTCTCTTGAACAAAGTCTTAGAGGATTCCTGGAACTTTACATAGGTGGAGGAATCTGTGAGGCTGCATCATGCTGCAGATTTGGAGCACTGAAGTTAATCATAAGCAGGCGATGTTTAAATTACTAAAATATTTAATGTGTAAAAATAGGAAATCAGCATCTTATTTTTATAGTGCTCCTTTAGGCATTCAAATACCGAACGTTGTGTAAATTCTTGTAACATTCTTAATTGCCAAGCTAGTTATCTTCTCATTTGCAAATAACAAGCTTCGTAACATGTAACGTTGAACTGTTTTGAAGCAATCCTCAGTTACGGTAATTTCAGATTGCAAATTTTGTTGACCTGCAATCCAACGAGTCACTGAGGTGAAGCTAAATATAATTCTCAGAATTCAGACTCTTCAGTTTTGCAGGGCCTACAGATGATTGTCTAACCAATGCACTAATAGAATAACATAGACTGAACAAGAGGAGTTTTCTTGTGTGCAAAGCCAGGAATATTGAATATTGTGCTCTGAGGAAATACTAGACCATGAAATTAGGTGACAGTCTGCATTCTCTGTGTGCAAGGTTGCTTGATGATTTAATTTTTGCTCCTCTGCCTGCAGGAAAACAGCAGCCTTTTCAGTATTGTGCAAGCAGAAGCAATCCCACAGGCTTGAAACCCAACACAGTTGTGTATCCAGCAGCTAGTTAACATCTGCTCCTCATTTCCTTGCAAGTTCTGGTCTTTTTACTACCACTGTTTCTCAGAGCCATACAGGGAGTCATCTGTAGTTGTCATATGAATTCTTCAGCAGCAAAATAAATGGCTGCAAAATGAATTCACATATTGAGAATTACTCATAAGGCTAGCAGAAGAGGAAGCTGTAGCTTGTTACCCAGAGAACCAGGATTGTGGATGTGAACTGTTTGGGGGCCTTTGTTTCGAGAGTGTGCAGTCCTCAAAAATTATGCCCTAACAACTAAAGGAGTGTTTTTTTCAGCTTATAGATTACTGTATTTCGTGTCTTTTATGAAAACTGTTGGAATTAACTTGATGAAATTTAATGTGTTTTAAATAATTTGCTTTTAAGTGAAAGTGAAACTGACTAGAAAGTGAAAGTTTTTTTCTTCACGCTTGAGACTTCTAAATAGTAGAAAACAAACATAGAGAGTTGTACATATAAAACACGATACTAAAAATCTATTGTGTAGACACAGGTAAAGAAGCTGAGGGTGGTGGAAGGAATACAGAATAAAATGATTTAGAGCCTACTCATGTTCCATAAAGGCTGGTAATTGAAAAGTGTTATGGCCAACATGATCAGTATAGCCCAAGATCTTTCTGAATTAAACCATTCTCAGAAATATAACTTAATATTTCCATGGTTTCCTCTGAGAGTGAATGGCATGATGTGGTTGTTAACATGTTTCTAAATATATTCAAGAGTTATATCTGTTTTTAATAAAACAATTTATTATTACTTTCATATAAAAAAAATCCTTCTGTAGTGTTTGAAATTCAGCATTATTTCTGCCTTTATTTGGCAGCTGTATTCTTTAGGATTAAAATTTCTTGTTATGTTTTCTACCTTTACAGAAAACTCTTGTGCAATTTCCAGAAATAAAATGTTTTTTTTTCATTGTCCACATTTATCTGTAAATCTAGTAACATTTTAACTTTCCACTTATTTCAAAATAGCTTTTTAGTGTATATTTTCAAATCTTAATATGGCCAAATTTCTGACTACGGATCTTAAAAATGTTAACCCAAAAACCTGTCTGTTCCCAGTAGAGCAGAAATTATATGGAGAATATCTAGCACGACACTTTCAACTGAGCTAAATCGTATCTAGATCTTTAGACTGCTTTGTTCAGTCCTAGTCGTCTTGTTACTTTGACTCAGTTGATGGCACATTTCCTTCAAAGCCAGCAGACTTTGGTCCATGGGAACCTGTCTCTATCAGATACTGGTACTGTATCACAACGTTTCATACGAAATGTGATCTTAGATTTGCATATTAAACCTGACCATGTGGAAGTTAAAAATTCTTTGGTTCGATTTTAGAGTTCTTCACCCCGACATGCACTTTGTTTCCTTGTCTTCTATATCTGGTCTTGAAGAATGGGGAGATTCAGTTTAATATACGGTAGCAATCGCAAAATGACAGTGATGTTGCAAATGGTGGATTTCTGAAGGTAGCCATCAAGAAACTTAGCTGCATTTTGGTACGCTAATCAAATACTTAATTAGGTGTAGGACAAATCAGGAATTGGTGTCCTAACCATTAAAATAACCTTCTGCATCATTATTTAAATGGGTTAGTCTGCCTTTATGCTTTTTCATAAGTTTTCCCCTTTTTCTTGTTTCCACTCCCCTTGCCCAATTTCTTCCTTTTTTTTTTTTTTTTTTTTTTTTTCTTGAGTTACTTCATTCTTTTACCAGGGTTTGCAGCAGCATGGTGGTAACATTATGTAAAAACTCCATTTGTAAGTGTAGTTGACCTGTAGCGTGTAATTGGTTTCTCTGTAGCGCAGTTCCCTACTGGCCTGGGATGTGTTGGGTTTTGTTCTGTGATAATCTCTCTGAAGCAGCTGACAATGGATTGCCAATGGAAAGACTGACAAGAGGATTAGTGAGCGTCTGTTCGGACAGAAATGGTGTTTTTGGAATGTAGAGAACTTTCCTGATTTATTGAAAACTTGAATAGTGCAGGTCCTTGCATTAATAGTAGCACACACCATTCCTTTGCTGGCCCCATGGTTGTCTATGGAACCGCTGTCTGGTTTGTAAAGCCCTCTGGTATATCTGAGTTTAAAAAGGACCTAGTAAACCTGTTTTCAAACTGCTCGAAGTGTGTGAATGAACTAGAAGGAGATTTATACATAAAAGTAGAGTAAGATGAACTTGTAAAACTATTCATGAAGTACTTTGAAGACTGCTGAATATATGTATGATTAAAAATATACATCTAAAACAGGTGAATATTGGATGTTTCATGTTTGAACTTGAATAAGTCTTCATTTCATAGTCTAGTTCTTAAATGCTTTCTATTTAAAAGCTCTTTAGTATGTTCCATTTGTCCTTGATATCTCAGTAGTTGCCTCCTCTGCTCTCCCTGTATTCCTGTCTCCCTGACTGCTCTCTCCTGAAGCTTTCTGCAGCACTTTTCTATCTTCTGCCTTGGATGCTTTAAAACTTATTTTCATTTCTCTGCTTCTCAATCTCTTATTCTTAACCAAATCCTGTGCAATTAAGTTTGCTTTAAATGACTCCAAAACCTGCATTTTAAAAGTATAGATGAAATGAGTCTAGAGTGTACTAGTAACAGGAATGCACAGAAAATTAAATAAGGCAGTTACCTGTCCAAGAGGGACGTCTGTTGGGTACTTTATACATCTCCCGTGTTTTTGAACTGTAGCATCGCAACGCCTCGTCGTCCCTACAAGCAATATGTGGGATTTTTCACCCTAGAGAATACCAAAGTGCTTTACAAATTATGAAAAGCGGAGAAAAAAAAAACCCTCTGCTTTATGCACCCTGGAAATAGGACTTAGAATTCAGTAGACACTTGGGAAATATCTGCACTCATAACCCTGGCCTTTTTTTTCCCGTTTCCAGTACAAGAGAAACTGTTCTTTGTCTCTTTGCAGAGAGATCCTTGCTTTCTTTTTATCCCTTTCCACTCTTCCCCCAATGTACCTGTTCCTAGGAGTTGATTTTGTTTTGAGCTGTGCGGTTTGTGCCTGTTTCTTCCTGAAGTGTTGTGTCATGTGTTGCATCTGTGGTGGTGCTGGAGGAGCCCAACAGTTCAGCTGAGATCTGCAACATCTTTACTGCATCTGGGCCTCCAAACCAGCCTGCTTCTGGGGGAGATGTTTCTGTATGTCCTGATTTGCTTTTCATTTTGTGTATACCAAGGTTGAAGGTGTGCAGAGGAGACGAGATGTACCACAGTGTATTTCCCATCTGTATAGAAAAAGCGACCTTTTTTGGAATATAATCTATGCTGCCATGAGAAGAAAAAATCTGTGGGCATTGATACAATGTTTAGTAAAAGCTTTAACTAAATGCATTTGGGCCAAGTATTTAAATACTAGGTTAGGATTTATGCAGGGGACAGGCCTGATTTCTATCTCTTGTGAGTACTGCTTGAGGATCTTTTTAACTACCACATGTGGTCATGGTGTCAAAATCAAGCCTGAAACAAGGAAATGAAGTGCTGGTAAGAGACATGAACACCGCTGTCATGCTCAACTGGCTGCGGGGCGTAGTGCCATCTACTGACTTACTAGTACCTCTTTCTGCAGCTCTAGGATTTTCCTTGGTTTCCCATCTGAGCACTGACTAAGCCTGACTTTGTTTAGCTTGAGGTCTGAAAGTACAGGCTGATGTCGTAGCTGCCATAAAATGGAATAAAGATTCACTTCATACGTGGTATTATCCATATAACTGCAATTTGAGCAAGAGGTCTTATTTACTTTCTGCAAATTTAAAACTTATTTTTCTTGTTCACATCTGTCTTCACATCAGTAATTTGATTTTACTGCATAAAGATTGAATATTATGTTTGGTCTTATTTACCAGATCTTACAGCAGACACTTGTTGCCCAAACTTCAGTTACTTTTAACTTCTTTTCGTCCTATTCTGTGGTGGTTTCATTTTCAAAAATGTATTATATGCCAAAATCATCTTGGATTCTGTGAACTTATGATTTTTTTTTTTTGTGGTCTTCTCCTGGAATGTAGTATAGCAATGTAGGATATATACAAAATCATTAACCAGAGATCAAGGCTTATATACTAGTAAACTTTAGATGCTTTCAGACATCCCAAACTTCTGAAATTCACTTGTCTTCGATATGAAATTAGCTTTTTGTAGAAGGAGAGTAGTGTGTAAAGGAAGCACTGCTGTATTTTTATCTGAAATAATATATGTAGGTTCTGGGTACATCTTGAGTCTGTTAAGTTATGTAATAAAAGCCTTGTAAGATTGAGATCTTTAATGTTTTTAGATCAACATGATGCATAAGTTTAAAACTGCATCTGTGTAAAGGGATTTATGACTAAAACTGCTTGTTTTTCTACAGAATTGTCTGGTGTTTCTCAGCTTGAAGAAGATCTGCAGTCATTATTGATCCTCTTTCTTGGCGTTACCATTTTCGAAGTGAAGTTTGCCTAGCTTTCTAGTGTGAGCTTTCTTTTCAGCCATCTTTAAAAAGCAATTTTTGATCCGTAAAGTAGACAAGCTCTAGCTCTACAATGTCCAAGTCATTCCAGCAGTCATCTCTAAGTAGGGATTCGCAAGGTCATGGACGTGACCTCTCTGCAGGAATAGGCCTTCTTGCTGCTGCTACACAGTCTTTAAATATGCCAGCATCTATTGGAAGGATGAACCAGGGTACTGCACGCCTTGCTAGCTTAATGAATCTTGGAATGAGTTCTTCATTGAACCAACAAGGATCTCATAGCGCACTGTCTTCTGGTAGTACCTCTTCCCATAATTTGCAGTCTATATTTAACATTGGAAGTAGAGGTCCGCTCCCTTTGTCTTCTCAGCACCGTGGAGATGCAGACCAGGCCACTAATATTTTGGCCAGCTTTGGTCTGTCTGCTAGAGACTTAGATGAACTGAGTCGCTATCCTGAGGACAAGATTACTCCTGAAAACTTGCCTCAGATCCTTCTACAACTTAAAAGGAGGAGAGCTGAAGAAGGTTATGGTAGAGATGGCAGATCATCCACACGGGAACCACCGTACAGAGTACCTAGGGATGATTGGGAAGAAAAAAGGCATTTTAGAAGAGATAGTTTTGATGATCGTGGTCCTAGTCTCAACCCAGTGGTTGACTATGACCATGGAAGTCGTTCTCAAGAATCTGGTTACTATGACAGAATGGATTATGAAGATGACAGATTAAGAGATGGAGAAAGGTGTAGGGATGAATCTTTTTATGGCGAGACTTCGCATAACTATCATAAATTTGACAGTGAGTATGAGAGAATGGGTCGTGGTCCTGGTCCCGAGAGATCTCTCTTTGAGAAAAAGAGAGGTGCTCCTCCAAATAGCAATATTGAAGACTTCCATGGATTCTTACCGAAGGGTTATCCCCATCTGTGCTCTATATGTGATATGCCAGTTCATTCTAATAAGGTGAGTTATGCACCAGATACTTCTATTTTCCTATACGTTGTAGTATCTGTTCTGTTTTTACCTTTTTCTTTAATTATTTCTGTAGCCTGGTTGCTTTTTAAATGATCTGAAAGTTTGTTTGAGAAAAAGGCACTTGGTTTATTTGCAAGGTAATTGTTAACAAACATTTTAAACCAGGGCTTTACATTAATTTTTTTTTCCCAGATTGCTTAACTTCAGATCAGATAGCTATCATCTACTGGGATATCTTATTTATATTTTACATCTACATGTTCTCTTAACCACAGACATCTGCCATTTAAGTAGTTTTTTGGTGGGTTTTTTATTTTTTGTTGCTGGTTTGGGGGTTTTCTTTTTATGCATATATATATATATATATATTATTTTTTGTGGGGTGTGTTTTTGCAGTGTATCTACTGTGCTATTCAGGAAGCTAGTTCAGCTCTCCTCCACATCTGTCTTGATTGCTGATTTATATGTAGTTAAGCTGCATTCTTGCGCAGTTCCATTTTTTCCCTGTCCAAAGGGAAAGAGTTAATGTAGAGCCCTGGAACTTATTTACAAAAGTAAAAATCACATTTTAGGTTAGCTCATTCTTGCCTTTTTAATTTCACTTTAACACTCTATCTCATACTATGGCTGAAATTTGTCGTCATTTTTCTCCTTTTTTTTCCACAACTTTCTTAGACACTTCAGACTCACTTTTTATTGTCACATGTTGCATCTATCCCTATAGATTCTCAAAAAAAAAAAAATCAGTCTGCTGCTGTAGTGTCCTGCTCTGTTCCTGGTAGCATTCTTCACTTGGCTCACAAGTATAGTGCATCATCTGGTATATTTGGTTATGCTGAGACTTCCCTCTTAGTTTATTCAATTCTCTGAAAAGGTGGCAGTTCACTCAAAATGGCATGTTTACTTAGACATTATTTTCAGAGCCTTCTCACTTTCAGCTTTTTCAGTTTTGTTCATCTTACTGATTTTTAGTGTACTAGGCAATTTAAAATTGGCTAATGCAGTGCCCCTCTCGTCACAGCTGGTGACTTATTAGCTAAAGGGCCTTCAAAGGAAAACATAATACATGCTGTTACTGTAAAATTGACACAAATTGGAATTACTGTTGCTAACCGTTTCTTTACAGTTACCTCTCCAAGATACTGGTTCTATATCTCTAATCTTGTTTTTTGAAACATATGAAAACAGCGTTCAGTCCTTAAACTATCAAAACAGGTTTAGAACATAATGATCTATATTGTATCAACTGGTCTCACAGTTTATAAACTTGTGTTGCTTTGACTGCTTTTATATAAATTAATCACAATAATTCAGGTTTCTTACTTCCTTTATATTTGAAGTTTGTTTAATTAAAAAGTGTAAGTATTAACAAATTAGATGCTACACTCAGTTCTATAAAAGGACTTCATTTGGTTAGATTGAAAACATTAACTTCCGAGGCCCTTGAAGATGGCACCCAGTGATCCTGTAAGTAGGGTTCTTTTTAGCACTTTATTTAAAACTCTTGTTATTCTTAGTTTGCTTTGGTATGATGTTTTTTCATGTTACAGAAGAAATGTGCTGTCAAAAGAATTTGATACTTCTCATATTTGGAAAGATATTTCAGGTTTCATATCCTTAAATCACATCTTTTTTAGAAACTTGCTTTGACTTAAATTGCTACTATGCTATGCAATGTTTGCAATTAGATCATGTTTCTTATGACTCAAGTTTGGGCTTTGCTTCTAAGTTTACAGATCACGTCACTGCAAGAATTTTTTTCTTCCTCTCCTTTTTTCCCTCCGCTTTGCATACTTAACAGTTAGAGAATTTCCTATTCTGTATGCTGCAGAACTTCTAAAGTTATCTGATGAAACCCCAAATTTACAGAAAGCAGAAAGAGAATGCTTTTCTTAGCTGGGATGATGTAAATTTATCACTTCAGAAATCTCTCTTTTCCTCATTCCCAAACAAAAATATTGCAGATCATAGGGCAAAAAAGCAAGTGTGTGAATAAAGCATTTAAGACCAAGCAAGGGGAAAAACACTTAGTGTAACTTAACCTGGCAGATAACTCCTCTATTTTTTTTTTCCTTTTTAACGATACTTCTTCAATTTGATGTGTAATATTTTTGACCCAATTTGTTTTCTAATTTTGAAGTCAATTCCCACATTACCACATTTTCTTAGGCATTTTGTCAATCTTGATCCCTTCCTTAATCAAGAAATGAGATATAAAAGGTGTAGGGTTTGCTCTCCCTACCAAAGAAAAGGGCTGATACAACATGAGCACATGAATTTGGAGGTTAAACACTTGAGAAACTGTGATATACCTCAAAGGAAAAACATGGCCGTGTCTCTAATAAAGGCGTATCTAAAATTAGGTGCTCAAGTTCGGCCTGATTTTTTTTCTAAAGAACACAGTGTCCTCTCACTTGCATCAGCTGAAGTGAAAGGTAATCTCAGTTTTAAGAAATTCAATTCAGAGTTTCTTTTAAAAGCTTAACTTTAGGCCTCCTTATTAATTAGTATCTAGAAATATCTAGTGCCCTGAATGCTGAGAGGAGCGGCACGTCACACTGGGGAGAGGAAGGGACTAAAGGGAAGTCTAGACTAACAGTTGTTTCTAACAAAAACAAACAAAAAAAGCCATCGTTGTCTTGGAAACTTTTCCTGAGGAAAGATATCCTTGTTCATACATCAAATCTCCTTCTGGCCAACTTAAAGATGTTTCAAATATTATGAGAATTACATCCCCAAACTTTAGCTCTAGTTTGCAGATAATTTACACTATTTTAGAGTATGCGTTAAGACAGCTTTAAATGCATGCTGTATCTAGCAGAATTGGCCGTTGAGGATCTACAGATTCTGTACTAAAATTTAGAGGTTTTTTTCAGTGTTTAAAGGGCTGCTTTCTGTATTTCTATGATGAAAACCTGTTAGCAGCACCTTTTAAACTGAAGAGACCTTTGTTTTTCTTGAAATTATTAATATTTTGTAGTTGGATTTTTTTTTAATCATCAGAGAATTTATTAATTTATAGTTGTAGAACCTACATCTGAACCAGTTCACAACAAAAAAATAGTGCCCTCATTTTACGTTCACGTAATAAAACCAGTGAGTTTTTCATCCTGCTCCATGTTATACTTCTTGTATCATGGAAGAAATGTATAGTGTAGCATAATGACAGTATGGTATGGGAAACATCAAATCCATTTTTTTCTCCTTTTTGTAAAAAGGCAAAGATAGACATGAAATCCATGGAAAGCTCCAAGGATGTTGTCTCATTTAGCCAGGAGGATAGAATTTAAATTTGGGAAAGATCAGGATTTAGGAAAAGCACTTGCCACTCTCAAGTAGAAAATCTACATGAAATAAGAGCTACGTAAGACAGGCAGCCAGTGCAGTACCCACATTGACATTTGAAGGGCAACTGTGGAGAACGAAGAACGGTCAGTTCCCCAAACCCTCTCTGCAAGGTTTGTAATTACCTTTCCCTGCATTTCCCTCTGTAAGCCTGAAGCTCCCCCTTCTTCCATGTTTTTTGTTACTGCATTTCCTTCCTGAATAGCAGCAGAGTGCAAATAAGTGGCTCCCAACTGCATACCAGTAAAACTTTGTGGAAAAAAAGGAAAAGTCCCTGTGCCCTTTTATTTATGTGAATACAGCACAAACTAATAGTGCTTTTCGTAAGAAAGGCCATTGAGATCAAGCACTCAGGACCGTGATAAAGGAAGAGGTGAACCACTTCGCAGTCCAGATAGTGTGCAGAGAAAAAGGAGGATGAAGGAGTAGGAAGATCTCATTCCTTTGTAACAGCCTTTCCCCAAAAACATGTGGAAATGTCTGTTAGATATTAATATCTATACATGTGTTAGACATGGATGAGCTCAGCCTGGAGGGAGCAGTTACAGCCTTTTCTCCTTAGCAGAGACTTTGTCTCTTCTGCAGTTTCTGAGCTTGCCCAGGACACCCTCTCTGCTCCTACTGCTCAGTATCTAGTCCCTTTTCTATACAGTGCAGCTTTCCATTAGGAACTTCACTCTGAAACTGAGGTTTTTTGGTTTAACTCCACTGATCCCCCTCTGTGCCATCTTGAACAAATCTCTTCTTGAGACTTTTTCCCCCCTCAAATGCTCATACATTTTATATTTTGTTTGTGTAATTCTAGTTTATCCTAGCTACATGCTTTCATTTCTTTTAGTCTTTCCTTTCTGAATTCCTTGCGATTTCTTGGCTTCTCTCTGGCTCTAAAACCACGAGTGTTTAGTGCATATTAATCTTGGAAAATCTGAGGAATGAAGCAGAGAGAGTAGAGGAAATTCAAAAATTATTGAAGGAGAAAAAATCTCAGCATCCTGTTCCAAAAGCTGAAATCAAACTGATGCACACATATGCTGTAGCAGTTTTTTTCTGGTAAGCTTTACATGTTGAGCCATAAATTGCAGAATATTTTTCATCAGACACTTGTTTTTACACTGCCCAGGTTGTAGGTTAAGAGGTAGGTTCAATTTCAGTTTCTCTTTTAAAGTGCTGCAAACAGATTGCAGTATCTGCATGCATTTTAGATACTTCAGTTAAAAAAGAAGCTATAGTGTTATATAACAACATTATTTTGTGAAAGAGGGTTTACCATACCCGGCTGTTAATTTTTCATCATTTACTTTGCTGCAGGAGTGGAACCATCATATCAATGGAGCGACTCACAGTCGACGTTGCCAGCTGCTTCTTGAAATGTATGAACTTGAAATACGTTGCGCATTCTTGTGGCATGAGGGCATGTACAACTGTGAATTACGTTGCATAAAGCAGGCTTAAAAACATGCTGTGTGTTTTGGGGAATAAAAACTTGCAGTTTGAAGAGCATCTTCGGGGGGGGGGAAGGGATCTTTAGATTATGGATAGAAAAGCAGTTCATAAACTCTGGATTCTGCTGATTTGTATGTGCATTTTAAAGAGAATCGGCTCTTAAGAACTGAGGGTGTGATGTAGTTTTACAGCACCTTAGTAAGACTTGTGCTAGCCTCTACAATTTTGTAATAAAAAACAAACTACTTAAGTGCAAACCATGTTGCAAATTTTTGGATGTGTTATATTTAGCACGGAAATTTTCTCATTAAGAATAACATTCCCTTTTACTTTAGCTCTCTGGGTTATATCTGTATAGTGTGTAAAGATAATGCTGCATGTAGGAAAAACAGGTATGCATAGTATTAAGTATACAGAAGAAGAGAATTAGAAATTTTATTTTTCTAACGGCTTTGTTTTATTTTTCTTTTTTTTAAGATATCCAGAATGGAATCCTGATAGTGATTCAGGACATGGAATGTAAGTAGCAATGAATGCTAGAAAATATAGATTATAGACTGTGCTTCCAGTTTAAATGGTGCAACTGTTCTAATTCACAATTTTGGTTGGCAATTAATTGATACTTTACCTGTAGTTTTTCCTATGAAGGGGAGGAAGGTCTTAGTATTTGATGTAAAAGAGCACACCTTCATGTGTTTAAATGGATAAGTCCATATATTTTCTACAAGCTGAAGAACAACAGTAAAAGTATTTTTTCTTTTTTTTTTTTTAATGAAGACTTCACTCTTTTTATTTAAAATGTATTTGTTTGCTTGCTTTTCTCTCTAGGGGTGATCCATTCATGTTGCAGCAGTCCACAAACCCTGCACCAGGCATTCTGGGACCCCCGCCACCTCCCTTTCACCTTGGAGGACCCCCTGTTGGGCCAAGAGGTAAATTTCTTTCTTTGTTAAATTTCTGCTCACACAAAATATTAGATTCTAATAAATTGTTTTCCTGAGTATTTTAATATATTATATTTGACCTAAAGTCGCTGGTGGTCCCACCAGCCTTTCCTTGTTATCCTTAGAGGTTTAATTTCCGCCGCCCCAGTGTTAGAATAACAAAGCAAAACATGCAGTGTTCAAAGCAGCAGAACTGAATTATTTCTTTTTCCATAAATACTTGTACTCTTATTTGTGCTCTGCTACCATTTACATCTCAAACTTTATTTTGAGCTAATCTGAAAGTCTTTCCCCCCCCCCCCAGGGAATTTCCTAGTAAAACAAGCATTCACGGAGAAGTAGAGTTGTTTTATAACTATGATTAAGATTCTTCTTGTGTGCATATAGCCTGAATTGTATGAGGCAAACCTTCTGAGTGAGGAGTTTAACGTCTCCTTTGTCCTTTAAACAGGACAGTGTTTTATTTTTAAGTGGGCTTTACTTACTTGCTAGTATTTCTGTACATCTGGGAATACAGATGTTTGCACATATTCTTGTAATGTTGAACTGACCAGGATATTCAGGAAGGACCTGAAGCTGCTAGAGCTCTTA
This sequence comes from Crypturellus soui, assembly GCA_032275445.1. Lineage (NCBI taxonomy): Eukaryota > Metazoa > Chordata > Aves > Tinamiformes > Tinamidae > Crypturellus > Crypturellus soui. The sequence goes on along the minus strand of JAUBNY010000168.1, from coordinate 798,131 downwards.
AATACACAAATCCTTCCTTTCAAAATGAAATATGTAAAGCAGTTCTTTAAAGCTGTTGTCGTTTGATTTTGATATTGCACATGACTTATCTCTGAAGAATTTCTAAAAGGAGGCATGTTAATGGGGCTCCTACAGGTTGAACTAAACTTACTTATTCTTTAATTTCTTAAAGGAGCTGGAAATGGAAATATGCAAGGACCGAGACACATGCAAAAAGGCAGAGTGGTTAGTATTAAAAGTTTATTTCAAGGAGCATCTCTGAGGGATATAAGTGTTTTTGTGCATTCATACTTTTTGTCTGTTTTTGTGTGGTTTTTTTTAGTGGAAGAAATATTCTTTCTTTTTACATGATAAGATTTTAGGATTTATTTCTATGGGAAAATTGAGGTTTTGGAGTAAGGTTGGAGTTTCACTGTGCCAAATACTGCACAAAACATTTATTCCAAAACTATACAGGCTCCTCTTTAAATGTTCTGTTATGATGAAGCCATGGGGCATGAACATGCACGGAGGAGGGAGGTTTAGGCACAGCAGACATTTTCTGTGAGCCCCATTAGAGATTCTGTGCCTTTTCTGTATGCATCTAGTGTTAGGTACTGCTGAATAAATATAAAAAAATAATAATAAAAGTAGAGCGGGGCCTTGAAAAGTCTTCCTTTTAAGCTAGCTGCTACACATTTTGCTTTTGTGTTCTATTTATGTAACCTCGTGTCTTCAACAGGAAACCAGCAGAGTTGTTCACATCATGGATTTCCAGAGAGGGAAAAACTTGAGGTATCAACTGCTTCAGCTTGTTGAACCATTTGGAATAATTACAAATCACCTGATTCTCAACAAAATCAATGAGGTGAGGTTGGACCTTTTCGTAGTATACTTGGTACCAGGTGGTGTCTGGGAACTTGCTTGACTTGGTGACAAAAATAGTTTGTCACCAAGGCTGCATGCTTGGGAAAAAGAGTGATTTGTGTGTTTGTTTTAACAATCTTGTAATATTGCATTTTAACTTGGTAAAATATTGTTAACAATTATTTTTGTCAGCTCATAGCTTTCTTCAAAATACACCACGCTTATAAACAATGTTCTTATTTTGATATTCTCTGCAAAACTTATTTGGTAGCAGTTTGTACAGGACGTCATAGTGACAGTGTGAAGAGGGCCAATATATAACTCAGAGGAGAACTAAAAACGATAGGAGGAAAATATTAAATGTACTGAATCTAAACCTGAGTGGAATGTTGGCGAACCCATAACCTGAAATCATTTTGAGTGTGCGGTAATGGTTCTATTTGTACATTTAAATATTATGGATAATGTTTATCTTAATTATACAGATGAGTTTAATTTGTAATCAGGATTTCATTTTGATTTCACTTGTTCAAGCAAGGAAGAGCTTGAGATTTTAAGCAAAATACTGATTTTTGAAAGAGTAGTGATTAAATTATTTTTCATATGATTTCAGGCATTTATTGAAATGTCAACTACTGAAGATGCCCAGGCTGCAGTAGAGTACTATTCAACAACACCAGCACTAGTATTTGGCAAACCAGTAAGAGTCCACTTGTCGCAGAAATACAAAAGAATAAAGGTAAATAACTTCTCTTTTTAGTGTTACCTAATCTGGGGCAGAATGTTGCATTAAAATTATTGTTATTCCTTAATTTTATGTACATCTCCTCTGTACCAAATTAATCACAAGAAGGATGTCTGTAAAATTTACTTTCTTGCTTTAGGTGGTACACTATAAAGTATATTTTATGTAGTGTGTACCTAAAAAAACCCTTCATTAATTCTTCATTCTAGAAACCCGAGGGGAAACCTGACCAAAAAACTGAACCACCAAAACCAGAGCTTGGTCGTGTGATTCACCTCAGCAATTTACCTCATTCAGGATACTCGGACAACGCAGTACTCAAACTGGCTGAACCGTATGGAAAAATAAAGAACTATATACTCATGAGGATGAAGAGTCAGGTAACTGACCCTAGTAATATACCTAAATACCAGAAATGCAAATACTTGAAACTTAGGCTTTTAACTCTGAAGAAATAGTATACTTTCAATAAATGGATCTGTGGACTTTCTACTCTAGTATAGGAATGGAAATTATGAGAGGGTTATGTCGGTGCTGTTTTGCTGTCAAGATTGCCTAGAAATTTAAATCTCTAGATGCCTTGGACTCGTTTTTTAAAAGTTAAAAAACATTGAATGAAAGGCAAATATATTTAAGTATTAAACATATTTTCTGTAATTTACCTTTTAAACCCTCTTTTCGTTCTTTAAACAAAATACGATGTTGCTATAGCTGTTGAGCAATATTTGAAAAACATACTGCATTTGCATAGTAAAAAGTGGTACTATTTGTGTAGGTGATTTGTATGAATGCATAAGAATTGTAAATATTTGACTGATAAGATTTTTTTTTCAACTTTGCCATCTCAGTTTGTTATTAAATAAGAAATTCCAGGGCTTTTCAGAGATCAATGCCAGAATCACATAATGCCACGCTTACGGAATTAAAAAATACTCAATTTATTGTGTGACCTGTAAGAAGATTTCCCAAATCTTTCCCTTTGGATTTGGTGCAGAAAAAGATCTGTTTTATCTGCTGATGATCCCATAACCCAAATGTGTCCTCAAAGTTTTGTTCAGCAAATTTAGTGTATCAGAGACAAGAGTTTTGCTGAAGCACTTTACGTAGCACTGCTTTTGGACCAGCAGTTGCTGCCTTCTTGTTTCCTACTTATTTTTCTTCTTTCTCTCTCTCTCTTACAGAAAAAAAAAAAAAGTAGATTCCAAATTCCCAAAAACTTAGCACCAAATAACTATGAAGAATTTTATATTCAAAGTTATGTGAAATCATATGTCACTTTAGGATGATATTTTTTGCAGATTATTTAAATATTTGTTATTTAATTTCAGAACTTTCTACATGACAGACGTTACTTAATTGAAAATCTAGGGACTTTAGAGCACTTCAGTAAATATTAAAACACAAATAGTTTGGAGAGGCTGGATAGAGCTGAGCGTTATAATTTATTTTCAGCATTTCAAAATGTTATATTCTGAGAAAAATAGTGTTGCCTGTAGAAATATTGTGTATGTCACACATTTTGAAAGTGTATTTTCATCTTTTCAGGCTTTCATTGAAATGGAGACCAGAGAAGATGCTTTAGCTATGGTTGAGCATTGTGCCAACAAAGCTCTTTGGTTCCAAGGCAGGTGTGTGAAGGTGGATTTATCTGAGAAATACAAGAAACTGGTGTTGAGGGTAAGTAGGTCTTTAGATAGAAACTGATTTTGAATTGTGGTTGAATGTATAAAGTGAATTAAAAGAAAACTGTCACTTCCTGTTTCAAAGCCACCTATAGAATAAAAGTATGCAGTTAATGCCATTCTGGCTTTCAAATGCACCTATTTAGCTTGACTGTGATGTTCTGAGTCCTTGAACAAGATAAAAGAATTTTCCTTTCAGATTTCTTAAAATTTAGGATTTGGCCTGTTGACTAATCAAACAGTGCAAAAAATAAATTTTAAATATCTCTGCCTATGACACCTGTAATACAGATTTTTCCCGCCCTCTTTTGAAAATTATTTCTGATAAAATCAGAAGCTGGGTGGCAGTACTGTGTACCTGTACTTCTACACTTAATTCTTGACATCCTTTTCACAGTAGGTGACTGGTTTGTCCTTTGTATTGTTCCCATGCTCTTGTTTAAAGACAGAAATCATATTAATAAAGTATTATAACAGAATACATGGGGTTTTTTTTGGATATTATTCAAAACTTTAGCACCAGACAGCTTTCTAACTGGTAGGGTGCTGGGCAATTGCTGATTTTGGTGATGAAAGAGAGAGGGGATGTCTAGGTTAGTAAGGCTTGTGACTGCTTAGCAGTGAAGTGCTTGGCTAGTGTGTCCTGTCTGAATTAATGCTGTAACACATGTATAAAGAATACTGGACCATGAGTTATGAAAGCTATTTTTTATTTGTTTTTAGATTCCAAACAAAGGAGTGGAACTACTGAAAAAGGATAAAACTAGGTAATTCCTATTATTTTCAAAACATAGTGTTGTTTTAAAAAAACATGGAAATATATTATCCAGAGTACAGAAATTACAGAAGAATGGTCTGGCATTTGCTGGGTTTGATGGTGGAGATTTCACAGCCCCTTTAAGCTCCTCCAGAAATCTCTTTCCGTCCTTGACTGGCCTTACCTGCCCACCATATAAATCAACTAGCAGTTGTTCTGTCCTGTAGGGACAGCTCCTCCTTGCAGGAGCCTTTTGCATGTTCAAAGAAAGGTATCCTGTTTCCCTCAACCTTCCCTTTTCTAATCTTAAACAAACACAGCATTGTTAGTCTGACTAGAAGAAATGTGAGTTGCTTCGGTTGTTCCTGGACTCTATTCCGATGTGCAGCAAGTACTTTTTCTTTTTTACAGAAAGAGAACATACTCTCCAGACAGCAAAGATTCTCCAAGTGATAAGAAGTCTAAAACAGATGGTGCTCAAAAACCCGAAAGTGTTGGTACAGAAGAAAAAGTGAAAGAGGAGAAACCAGATGAGACCGCCGAGACCTCGGGCACTAAAAGCAGTGAACAGACAGAGCAAGATGAGCCTAGTTTGCTCCTTGAATCTGAAGATGAGCTGCTAGTGGACGAGGAGGAAGCAGCAGCACTGTTGGAAAGTGGTAGCTCAGCAGGAGATGATGCAGATGTGGCCAACCTGACTGATGTCACTGCTGAAGAAAAAAAGGAGCCAGCTGATGAGGTGGCTGTAAAAACAGAAGGAAATGTTGTGGCAAATCCAGCAGCAAAGAAAAAGCTTAAAAAGGTAATCATGTGGCAAGGTACATCAGTTGGGAAAAGAGTCTAAATTGAAAAACAGCCTCAGTATTCTATATCAGATATTTTTCTGTGGGTCTTTAACATACATGCACGTCACTTTTCCCTGAAGAGAAATGGGTGTTAAACTTAATGTGGAGAAAATGGAAGATCCCACTGGCTGCAATTTGTAAAGGAAATCATATATAAATCAGTCTTTCTGACAGTTTTGCCAGAAACTAATATTGCTGGGCTCCACTCATGTCACTTTCCTGGGTATTTTTTTTTTCCCTGCACTCCTTGTTGGACTCATTCTAAGCAGCAGCCAGGAACGATTTTCTCCCTCGCAGTTTCTCCTGAGGCTGGAAGTGGTTGGCCTTTTGAGCACAAAGCGGAATGATGACATTTAAAAATGATTTATTTGGAACTTCTGGCTGTGTTAGACTGGACAAAATTGTGGGTATGTCTAGTCTTAGCTGGCTAGAACGTAGAGAAAGAGATTTTGGGTTAGCCAACACCAACATGAAAAAAAAAGTTTCAGCATTTTTTCAGCCATATACTATTTACAATAACCTTAACTTTTTCTCACCAAATGTTCACACACACAGAGTCATGGTGGTTTATCTCCTACCAGCTGCTTTTTTTGTTTGTTTTTCCACATATAAAGCATACTTGATATGTGGAATAGCATACGAATGGCCAGTATGCAGAGCATCCGTAACTTGAAATATTGACTGGAATGTTGTTTTGTAAAACAAGTTAGGCACGATCCTTACTTGAATGCAGTGTGCATGGCTTTCAGTCTTGGGAATTCTTTTAAAGGGAAGCTAGTTACGTGGTGTTGGGATTAGCACTGCCTGGTGAAACTGCACTCCTATTATAACTGCTTTATAATAAACTGCCTTAAATTGATGCCTTGAAGACCTACATTCTTAGAGCATGAGTTTAAAGCTAGTGCTACTTTGTGGAATATTGCTGTCTTTCCATATCAGCTGTAGTGCTGCAAAGGATCAGAATTTGGATTCTTTAGACTCATCCAGTATCTCTTAGTGAGATTAAATTTTTGAGAGACCTGAACCATTTTTGGTGGTGACATGGCTTTTGGAGGTGACATTGCTTTATTTTTATTTATTTACTTATTTTATTGTATGGCTGAGGAAAACTCCAAATGGTTGAAAAGAGCTTCCTGAATTTTCTTTGACGTTCCAAAATGACATCCATTTGATATGAGTTTTTTCAATTTAAATTAGGATTTACAATGTAAGGAGAGACCGAATGTACTGAAGCTTTCAGCTCAAATATCCCATATTGACCTAATAAAAGAGTGGGCATTCTAATGATACTAAAATATTTACTCTGGTTTGAATGGTTCATGTCTGGACAAGGAGGAACCTTCAAAGGGAACTTGTTGCACTTCTGTGTCTTTGAATAACATTCCAAAAAAGCAAGGCAAGTGTTGAAGAATTTCAGGATTTTTTGTGGGAGTTTAGAGGTGTTTCTCCAGCAATTTAAACCAGCTTGAGGGAAACGCTTAAGAACAAGCTGACATAAAGAAAACATTTTCTCCACAGCGATACGTGGGTGGCTTTCCACGGAGCATGGAAGGTTTTGTCACTCTAGATGAGGTTGGCGATGAAGAAGACTCAGATCATCAAAAACTTCGCAAGTCTGGTTTGGCAGTGAAGTCTGCTGGCAAGAATGATGACAGCTTGGCAGAAATCAAGGTAGACAAAATTGAGGAGCCCGAGCAGGAAAACGAAACGTTGGAAAATGGCACCAAACCCGAAGATAATTTGAAGACTGAACCTGTTGAAGCTTCTGATACCACAACACCGCAGGATGCCGAGAAGAACACCCACGAAAATACAGACACTCAGGATGAACAGGAAACAAAGAATATCCCAGAGAAATCTATGATCCCAGATGAATTTAGGATTGGGCCCTACCAACCAAACATTCCTGTCGGTAAGGCTGTTTCAGTTTCTTTTGCAGTACATCTCTGTACATTGCACTAGCATTTCTCATTTCATTTAACTTTTGTTTCTGGCAGTGCATTGGCTCTGAGCATATTTGCAGAAAGGGCAAGGCTCACCATTTCATTTTAGGGTTTCCCACTCTTCTTTCCTTCATTCCTCCCCTGCCCCTAGTATTTTTTCTTTCTTTTTTTTTTAATTTTCATATTATTTTCCATAACACTTTCCTTAGCCAGAAGTTAAACTAGAAGAGGTTTATTTTTAGCAACACAAATGCAATTAATAGCACAAATCACACTAGTAGTATTAGTTCAGATTCATACTAAATATACAAAACTCAGACTAATCACAAAACCTTGTTAGTTCTCCTTGAAGGAACCAATAAAATGGACCCTTAATCTGAAAGGTTGATTTTTTAAAAAAGAGCGAAAAATCTGCTCATATTTAGTTGTTAGTAGGTTCCCTGACTTGAGTAAACTAAAACAAGGACATTTAAAGAGAAAGCAGCCTTTAATGTAAAGTGAATTATGGTTTTAAGATTTAGCTTGAAATGACATATGACATTAAAAAAAAATGATGTAGAGTAGATCTCTTAGTTTATTTTGTGGTGTTTACTTCTCTAGGTGTGAATTATGTGGTACCCAAAACAGGGTTTTATTGCAAATTGTGTTCCCTGTTCTACACAAATGAAGATGTTGCAAAAAAGACCCATTGCAGCAGCCTTCCTCATTATCAAAAGTTGAAGGTAAGGCAAAAACTTGTTCATTTTAAGTGGCGTGATTCTTTCCTGGGGAATAGATCTGAATGAGACTGGACGAGAACAAAAGCTTTCAGGCAGTGGAAATTGGCTTAATCTATAATCCTTAGTTCAAACTCTCCAAAATTTCTCTTAAAAACAAAGATAGACATTTTAAAAGATGGGCTCCAGGATTTTTTAAATAAATATGGATTCACAAGTGCATTCTGATTTGAGCGGAGGCCAGCCATAGAATTAGTGGTGCAGAGTAAATACAAATGACTCAACTCTTTCCCGTTTGTCCCTTAAAGGGTATTTTTAATCAGTCAACAGACCTTAAGGTGAAACCTTATATATTACCTGCTTTTTTAAACAATCATTTGCAACTTCTGATTTTGTGAGCATGTTTTACATTTTCTAATTGGATGAGGTATCACATGATTGCATGGTGTGAATGATTATGCTGCTGCTGCTGGATTTTTGTGTATTGTGAGCTGTTTTCAAATATCTGAGAAAGGAGGAATCCTAAACCAAACTCTAATAACACATTAGCCGATTTCCTATCAGTTGGTTATGAGCTGACAGATAGGCCTGAAGGCTCTGCAAAAAGAAGCAGGCATGTCAGACTCGAAAATTGGCTTTCTTTTCACAGTAGGGAAGCCTGAAACAAATGCAGGGGCCCTGAAAACAGATGGCACAAATGACTGTCACAAAGCAGAAGAACATCAGCTAAAAAATAAATTAAAAAAAAAAGCTCAGAAGATCAACTAGCATGCAGAAGCTTATAGTAAACTCACCTCATCCATCACCCACAGCTTTTTATTTTTATTTTTATTTCTTTTTTCCATTGGGGTGTATCTGCTCACGGGACTTGATGTACTTGATGTAAACAGGGGAAGTTGGGGAAATGAACTGGAGAGTTGTTAGCAATTTTTATCACTTAAGTGAAAGGTGATTTGTTTTGCTTTTTTTCCATGGCACAAGTGACTAGTAACATTGTGTGTCTGTAGAATCGGGAGAAGAATGGGGGAAGTTCAGCTTTTATTTCACAAGGGCAAAGCATTTCCCTGTCTGGCAGTCTATTTGAGCTGACCCTGCGAGCAGTAAGACAAACGGCTAACTTGGTATCACTGTTGGGTATTGTTAAAGTTACTACAAATTCCTCCAGTTTCTGTGATAACCCTTCTAAGAGAGGGAAGTGTTTTGGCCCTGGCTGTGTAGAGAGCAAACTTGGAGCAGGTAAGTGGCACAAGCACTGTCAAAACTCAGTGACAAATGGAAGGTGATTTCTCCTACCTTGCCAGGTCACCCAGCCTCTTAGGAAGGCGCTAATGGCAGGGCCAGATCAATATTTATCTAGGCTGCTGTTTTGGTGTTTGCTGTTGTTAAGCTGCACATTCAGTGCCTTAATCCCAGGTCTAATGTTTCAAAGAAGGCTGCACATGCAGAAGTGCCAGCCTTTGCAGTTCATATTCATGGGTTTGACTTGAAAATTGATTTTAGCTTTAAAATGTTAGGGTTGCTACTGTGAGAAGCTGCTTAATGGATCCAAAATATGGTTGCTTTCTTTTAACAGAAAATTCTGGATAAAATGGCAGAAGACCACAGACAAAAGAAAGAAGCTTAAAAGGAGAGAAGAATGTGAGGAAAACTGTGGCTTTGTTTTTAATGTTAATCTTTTTTAAAAGCAGTACAAGTAGTAGATGGAGATACTGTATTCTTATTTTTTGTTTGTTTTAGTGAAATACAGTAGGCGTTATAGATCTGTTCATGTGTTAAATGTTGTAGCAAAAAGCATATGCAGTTAAGTTAATGACAAAAATTTGTTCTTAATGTGGGAATGGCAACAAGTTTTCGTTCTGACACTTCAAGCTATTAAAAGAGGAAACCTTGCACCCTTGTGAAAAACTCATTTATGAAAAGTAAACTTCATTGAAGTGAAATTTACTTCTATCAAGCTTCAAAAAATTCTTCGTCCCATTTCCAATAAAAAGTAAAAAGTAACACTGTATTTTTATTTCGTCTAGAACATTCCATATCTCAGTCTGAGCCTAGCAGATATTTAATTTGGAGTGTAAGGCTGTCATTGCATTTCACTTTTGCAAAGTCTTTAAATGTAAGTTGCATTTTTAGATGTTGAATTGCAGTTTCTTTTTAATGTCATTGCTGTTATCTAGCATATAGGAGAACTAGTGGTTAGTCAGCTTTATAACTTCGTGATTTTTTTTCTAAGTGCTTGATAGACTTTCCTATTCAGCTATTCTGTGTATTTTTAGTGAAAAGTAAATGCCCATTCTCCTCTGACCAGTATTATTTCCTTGAGCTCTTCCTGCTTTTACTTGAACCTTGTAGCTGTCGTACATCTCTAGTATATTCAAAAGCAGCATTTGAGTCCTGAAATGTAAAAAGATATCTTTATATTCTTCACATGTAATTTTCATACCTGCATTTTAAAATTGTTTTTGTTAAAATCTGGTTTCATCAGACTCTTTAGAACTGTGCTCTTAATGTACCTGCACATGTGACATGTGAACAGGAATTTGCATGTGTAACCTGTGTTTATCTGTAGTTTTTGTTATTTACTGCTTATTTGTGAATCCAGGTTACTAAAGTGATTTACCAATAAACAATGCTAGGCAACAGTAATTTGTTCTAGATGTTTGGCATGTTAACCAATGTGTTCACTGAACTTCTGACTCCTGTGTTCATGGTACCACACTGAAAGCCTAATTCTCTTTTAAAAATGTGCATGCTTTAACATCTATGATTTAGAAGCTTACTGCTGCATAACTTTTCTTCCTCTTTTCTAAAACCTCTTCCATTTCTGAAAAAAAAAAAGAATTAAAATACCACTTGTTAAACCAGCTAGGTATATTCTGCTGATTATTTTATTTTTCTACATATCATGGCACTTTCACCTAAGCTAAAGTTCCGTTGGACCCAAAACAAAACAAACAAAACCACATTTGGAGCAACAGCTTCACCCTGCCCTTCTTTGCATAGTGCTGAGTCTTTGCACTAAAAAAGCTTTTCAAATGTAGGAATCAACTTGATTCCCTGAAACAAGCAGCTACGTCTAGCAGACACAAGATGATGCTTTTTCTCAAAGGAGACCCCTAATAACTGGGCTCCACAGTCTGTTACTTTCCTTGATCCAGCTTCAGAAAAAGAAGGGGTGTGGTCGCTCTCATGAGGATTTTGCAAAAATGTAAATGCTTTATACCTGATAGTAGCAGTTTCTTGGGCCTATGTGTACATAGTGGCGAAATGCTAATAAGCAGCTAATGCACAGATTTTTATTTAAACAGCATATCCAGATTTTTAAACTGCAATTTTTAACCAGCAGTGCTTACTTCATAAATTAATGAATGAATTCTAATAGCAGTAGCGCAGGAATTATCTGCTACACTTTTACAGAACTGATGAACAGAGTTTCAATTAAACATAATGTGGCGAAGACATTCAGTCCTAGAACTGTGGAACTGCTTATCCAGACCTGGAAAACAAATCTGGAGTAAGTGCAAGAGAAGTCTTGCCGTAGGGAGGGCAGTTTTGACTGTAAGTCCCAAGGAAGTACTTGAACCAACTTGCCTCTACTGGCGATTTTCATTCATCCATCTCCAAGAGGCTGTTTAGTTTATCAGTCAAGCGAAGGACTTGACGTCAAAGTGTTCATTTAATCTTTGGCAGGTGTCCCACTTCTCTAAAGATGATAGATAAGAAATTATCTTGAAAGAGAAAGGCAGAATTACAAGGTCCCTTTTCTCCCTTCTCTGACATTTTAACATTTCCTTGAAACATGCTCATTAAAGATTAATATCTTAAAATGCTACTAAAGCTCTGTATGCTTATTTTTAAAATAGCCTTTACTCACCTTTTACATACATCTTGCAAATCAGTGAACTGCACAGCTATTCATCTAGTGTCCTCAGTCCTTGCTAGATTTTAACCTGGGTACCTGTCAGGAAGCTGTAGAAAAATGTTGCACTGTGTTAAGTGTTTAAACACAAGCCCTAGGCATAAAGTAATTACGGTGCAATCCAAATTAAGAGATCAAACCCATTTGCTTGCATCAGCTCTCAGTTTCTGAAGTCACTGGAAGTTAGATGCCAACCCATGTGCCCTTTTAAAACCTTAATAGGCTGTAAATAAAAGATGACAGTTGTATAGATAAGGAAAGAAGAAGTCACAGGGCTTATACCATTGATAAGTGTCTTCTGTTTACATTCATTCCATGTCCGTACACTTGAGATGGAAAGAAGGCCTCAGCAGAACTTAATCTTGAGGGCCCATGCCAGGACCCCACTTAGGTGCCAGGATGGGTTGCGGTCCTGCCAGGGACTACTTAATCTTTGGAAATTCCTGTATCAGTTTGCACCTTCTAAACGGGGAGGGGAAGCAGATAGAATATGAGCCTTGAGCAGCCAGTATTAGATGTTGGCAGTGTACTTTAGATGCCAGGATTCACATATGACTTTCAGCCTCTTGGAAAAATAGCTCTAGGTGCTGCCACTCCTTTGTTTACGACGTATGTGATGCCATTAGGCCCAGAGCCTGCCAAGTGCTGGGGAAAATTAATGGATTTTAGACCCACTCTGGGGAGCCAAGTATTTATGTAGAACTGGTTATCCCGTGCTAAAAATTAGGAGGAAGTGAGGGGCAGGGCAGAGGAAAGCTAATGAAATTCTGCTTTTCACAAAGGGCTCCTTTCCTCCCTACAGAGCAGCCCGCAAGAATGTTTTGATAGCAGAGACTTTCCTGCCTAGCAGGTGGTTGTGCCAAGAACTAAGTTTATCAAGCAAGTCTGAGCGTTGCTAGTTCACTAGTGTTCTGGCTACCTGAAAAAAAAAAAAAAAGGATGGTGTTTGGCGTTTCTAACCACGAAAGTGGTTGGCGCCAGATGCCATCCATTTTTTTTTGATCCATTTTTTTTTTGGATCACATTTTTCTATCCGCTTGGTTAGGAAGCAGGCAGGTATCCTGCTTTCTGTGGCCGTTAGCGCACGGGTCTGCCGTGCCAGGTTGCTGGGAGCCCCTTCCTGCCCAGAGCGGCAGGAGGGGAGCGTTGCCGGGGGCCACCCGTGTTTGCCTGAGCGTCGCCATCGCGCTCCCTGCAGCCGCGCGGCTCGGCCGGCTCCCCTCAGCGGGGCCGGCTTGGGGGGCTGCTCCTTTCTCGGCGCAAAGCAGATCTGCCCCGTGGGGCTTGTCTAGACGCTTAGGGGCCTTTCCTCCCAGCAGCGGCTCCTCTTTCAGGCGGTAACGGGAGCTGTGGGTTATTTACTGTAAGGAGCAGCGGGTGATACCCCGGGCCAAGGAGGCTGCGGCTCGGGGCGGCTGAGAGCCAAACGCCGCCTCGGCGACACGGAAGGAGCCCCCAGAGCAGCCGGTCACCTTGGCAGTGCCGGGCTGGAGGGGTGCTGGGGCACTGGGTGCTTTTGTGCACCTTCTCCTTGCAGTGCTTGTGCCCCGAGTGTATTTCCGGACGCAGCCCCACGGGGGCGGCAGCGAACGCGTTCCGGGCGGCTCTCAGGACGGCCTCGCCGCGGGGCGGCTGCTCCGGCCGCGCCGCGCCACAAGATGGAGGCCGCCGCCCGCCGCCGGACTACGCGCCCCGGCGTGCCCCGCGCCAGGGCGCAAAATGGCCGGCGGCGCTGCGGGGACTACGAGGCCCAGCATGCAGCGCGGCGCTGCCTGCGCCGCCGGGCCAGGGGCTGCCGAGGTGGCGGCGCGGACTACAGCTCCCGGCGTGCCGCGCGGCGGCACCAGCAGGGGGCGGGGCTTGTGCGGTCACACAGGTAGCGGAAGTGACCTCACGTCCGCCCGGGCTGTTGTGTTTGGACGGGGAGCGGCGCGGAGGGAGCGGCGCCCGAGCGAGCGCGGCGGCGGCGGCGGCAGCAGAGCGGCTCGGAGCCGGCGCGGAACCCGCGGCCCTTGGCCCCGCGCGCAGGTAGGAGCGGGGCGCGCGGCCTCCCGGGCGGCGCCTCCCTGCGGCGGCCCCGC